>JARHVA010000472.1:2075000-2675000 GCA_037957365.1 Torreya grandis | reverse complement strand
CTATACTCGGTAAATAGGGACATAGTACAACCTTGTCTACTAATGTGACCTTGTATATCACACTTCAAAAATAAATTTTAGAATTTGATATGTTGCATATCACCCCTACCATGATTTTAGAAATGTTGATTAATGAAAATATTTCAAGGATTATTTTATATAAGCACATCAAGGCCTATCCAAACACATCTAGCAATCACTTAGAAATTATAATACACATTGACACTCATTTTCAAGAATTCAAATAAAACTATATAGTTTCATTCATTTATCAAAGATAAAGATTCAATACACTCACTCTAAGAGGGAGAGCTACATCATCTTGAGGGTCTTTTGGGACATGTATTCAAAAATAAAATTATGCAAGGTTTGTTAGGATAACTCAGCTATTACCCTTACCTAATTCCAACATTTGTATTTGATTTCTATTTGGTTTATTGTTCAAGATCTAGGGTTTTAATTTTTTAGGTTTTTTATATAAAATTGGGACATATTCAACTAGAAAATCATCATAGAAATCTGGAGGAACCCATATCATAAATTAGTCATATAATCAACTAGGATGTGGCCACATTTAATAGACAAACCCACAATATAAACCTATTCTCCTAGTGTGGCCTTGTCTTAACATAGTTTGAAACATTTATTTCAATTACGACACAGTTCATGAGTATTTTTAGGTAGTTCCCATCCACAGTTATCTTTCAAAGTCAACATATAATCAATTTGAACTAGGTTTAAATATATGTTTATCAATTTAATATATATATCTCATTTATAATTCTATAAATTACTATATTTCATATTTAGATCTATATATTATGTATATCTAAATCAGTTTTCAATAGTTTATTTTTGCTTAGCATTTCATTATGAAATAAAAAAGAAAATTAAACATGGGATAACTCACTCAATTACTATGGGTTAGCTTACCCAATTGCTATGGGTAAGTCTATGAAAAATCAATCCATGCTATTTAGCTACTATGGATACCTTCTCTACTTCATAGTTTGTCCTTAATATTTACATGTACTACATTAGTAATAAAGCAAAAATAGAATGATAGTAAATGATACAATATTGTTAATAAAATTAATAGTTTTATCATAAAACACCAAATATATATACATCATGTTCATTTAGTAATATATACTAGAAAGGAATGTAAAAATAAACTTTGATATGCTTATGGTTGATTGAAAAGGATCAATAAAGGGGGTTTTACAAGGCCATTTAGGGTTAGTATCTTATCTCATTACACACCCCAACTAACTGGTTGCTCATCCTTAAATAACTTAAATCTCATTAAATCTCATCATGAATTGGACACATATCTCATTTAAAATTAAATTATTTAGATGAACCCTCTTATTACCTCAAGTAGATTCCCTTATTCTTCTTAAAATTTTCCATTTTCCTAATTTCTACAAAATCTACTTATCCTTCCTTGTTTAGTTAGGGATAGGGAATTAAAATGGAGGAGGATGCAATTTTATAAACAATCAATGAATCCTCTATCTCTCTGTTACATAGATATACTTATGTACTCTTCAGAGAGTCATTCTGATGTTATACCTAGAGAAAGATTACTTTATTCACAATTTAAGGGTTAATCCATCCCAACTTCTTATGTAATAAGCCATAGTTTTTCCACCAAATTTATCCAAATATATCAAATAATGATTTTGGGATTGAACTTGGTTTGTTGAAAATGCATGGGCACATCTGATTCTAATGTTAGGGTGATCTAGTCTTCTACTATCTTAGCTAGTATAGTAACTTCCCCCTTATCATTCATTAGGGATTCTTATCCTCTTCATGATATTTAATTATCTCCTCTTCATGATTGAAAAGATAAAAATAAATGTATCTAAGTATTACATCCCCACATATATATTTGGGTTCCATTCTAAATCATAAATGCAAACATAATCATGAAGGTAGAATTCACAAAGTTGGTTTTTGACTTATGGGTTGCTTTTATCATAAAACATTAAAGAATGTGTGAGGATCATTTATTATTGTAGGAAAATTAAAATATAGCTACATGAATCTTAATTTTATCCATTACTCCTTGAGGTAAAGGAATAAACCCTTGTAAGTGGTATACATCCTATCATCTGAATAGTTAGTTGGATTAATTATTCCATTTTTCTTTTCAACTCAACAATTTATTTTTATTTATTTTGTAATATTTCTTTTTTCCTCCTTAAAATTTTCACTCATTATCTTCTTATCTTCCAATAGTTGACTATACCATAGGACCTACATAGATTAAATCTTAGAGTCTCTTTTTATAGATAATTCTTCTTGATTTGGTATGTCTATTTGGGTAAAAATAGATTTAAAAATAATATAAATGGTTTCTTCAACTACAACCATGCTATTTTATAGTTCTCCCATGGCTAGAATACTAATGTAGAATAATTAATTTTCCATTGAATAGTTAAGGGTTACCATACCAATATCATAAGAAGCTAGAACATGTTCTCCGATAACTGCATCAACTATTGGGTCATATCATTCTATTATGGGGACTCATTTTAGTATAGGATATGCTATTGTTATAGGTTGTGCCATTGATATGGGTTATGCTATGGGGAATTGAATGTTTATAGTCTCCACCTCTACCACCCTTGCCAATACATATAACCCATTCTCATGGTTTTCCAATGCCTTAATACGTGCCCTAATTGACTCAATTTGTCTTTAAGGTAGATAACAACTCATAGTTTTTTTCTTTATTTGATTGAACACAAGTTTCTTATAGTGATGTCACATCTTCATTATTAATTTATTACTCTTTCCTTATTTTTTCCCCTTTAGATACCTTAGGTGTAGGGCCCTAGTCTTTCATTTATTTGAAGGCTTAAAACCTTGATTTAAATGAGATATAATTTTTTATCCACTATTGATAACAATTTGGGTGTCTTATTCTTTGGATTCCTCCATCTTCTCAGATGAGCCTCAAATCTTAATGTGGATAATGGTAGAAGCCATAAGGGTTCATTTATTTGATACCCTACATCTGATTCTTTGAGATTACCTCCTAGGAGTAGTTGGTGGGGGAACTCTTTATCTTTTTCTAGGTCTTAAAGATGAGGGCATATCTTCTATCCTTCTTTATAGAACTAGATCCACACCTTTATACTATGAGTTTTAGGAGGAAGGAGATAATATTATCCTCCTTATTCTTTTGGTAAGTTTCTCTGTTGTCATATTTTTTTATTTTTATTTAGTTTCCACATTTTCTTCTTGTTCTTCAATTGCCACATTTTTTTATTCTTTAACTACAACAATTTTTTCTTTTTCTTTAGTTGGCACTTTTTTTCTTGTTCTTCATCTACCACTTTTTTATTGTTTTTTAGCTACCACATTCTCTTCTTATTATTTAGTTTGTATTTATCACATTTACAAGAATTATTACCATGATAAATTAAGCCTTTGACCCTTTGGACACTTTTGAAGTATCTGCTGGATTAAGCAATGGTGAGATAAATCCTTTATTTTACCTTTTTGGTACTCTTCTACCATTCTCTTTAATATATTCAATAATAAATTTAACACATTGACCTGCCTATTATGTCATAGGTGATTGAGGAGTTTGAAATGGAATACACATATCATAGATTGTATCCCATCATAGGTGAGGTATTTTATGATAAAGACAACAACTTCTACCCACAACAGAGGTAATTAAGATTAAATTGTATCTTGGTTGGAAAAATCTAGTTATTCTCCAATTATACATAATTCATATATTGTTACTACATGACTTGGTTTTCTTTGACATAATTCCATGTCCTTTGAAGGCCAATCACATCTTTTAATATATCTTAATTAACCACAACTCATAGCACCTTAATGTTAGATTCACCATCTATTAGGAATTTTTCAAACTCTTTGGCTATCTATTCAATATATCTCACTAATTTCTCAAAATAACTCAACCATATTGCATTTATTAAAATGTTAGCTAGATCTTGTCTCCTTGTTATAATTATGAGGTATGTTAGATCTATTCAAAGTACATCTCCACCCATTTATACTCATCAGTGTTTCCTATAGTAAAGAAAAGGTTTTCAGTTTGTAGAACAAAATGAGAAAATTGTAATTTAGAAATGTTTGCTTTATTTTGTGTTATTGATGTGATGTTTGTTACTACTTATCTATGCATGATTGCATTATTACCTCAATTTATTCTTAATGTTCATATATAAATTATGACAAGACATATCTCCCTCAAATTTATTCATTCCTTTCCCATAACATCATGAAAAGTCATTCCTTCCCCCAAACCATCAAATCACCCATCCTCAAATTGTCTTTTTTTAATGGTTGATATGTGTAGAGAAAGGTGTATCATGAGATTAAGATAAAGCGTGATTGGGTGTGTGGTGGAATAATTAAATTGGTGTGAAGTTATGCCAAAAAGGCAAGGCTTTGCTATAGATAGATCCCATATCTTAGAAAATAATACTGAGTAAAACATGATGACATAATTTTAAATTATAATATGAAAAACATGATTAATCTATAAAAGGATGATACTAATAATTATTAATAATTGGTTTACTAATGAATCATATTTTGTATGGTCTACTATTATAGTTATATATTTCATGATTGGATTATATATATAACTTTTAGGTAAAAAATAGAGGATGATGTGAAACCTAAAGAAGACTTTATTTGTAGAAATCATATTTTATAAGATCAAGAACTGAGAGTGTTAATTTTAGTAGGTGAATGAATAAGGATTTTTGTGGGAATGTTTAATTAAATTCCAACTACCCATATAAACCAATTATTATCTTCCTTTAGAAAGGATTACATATTCATGTAGTAGGTAGCCAATAAGCATGCATGAGAAAGAGGAAATAAGAACCGGTTGGTGTGTACTATGGATAATTATTTGAGAAATAACACTAATGTTTGTCATGATCTATGAGAGTCATGATATTTTTTCTTTGTAATTCATAAGGTAAATGTATTTTAGTTATCTGACAAGGACATCTACTTGTGTTAATATTTAATTAGAGACTGTAGTTGGGTATATATGGCATTGGTAAGTTAGGCACTATTGGGAGTCTATGAGTGAAACTTGTAGTAGTTTTTTGGAGACTTAAAACACTTTCCAAACAACCCATAACAACTATATGTTATTTTTAGTATATGTCCTTAGCATGTAAAAACTATATGTTGATTTTAAAACTTATCCTCAACATATATAAACTATATGTTGCTTATATAATATATCCTCAACTTTTAGAAACTACATTCATGAAACATATAACATATGCCTTCATCCTATAACATCCACCTACAAACTTTATAAACCACTATTTAACATGTAACAACTACTATATAACCCATAGAAACTTGAAAATAAACTATAGACACTATTACACAACATGTAACTACTTGATGAGTAAAAACTAGGATACAATGCATAACTACGTTCAGACATGTAACCACTATGACACAACCTATATCTACTTGCAAAAAACCTTTAACAACTAGGATAAAAACTATAGTTTCTTTCAAACAACATGTAAAAACTAAGATAAAACCTATAGATACTTGTAGATAAATCATATAAATTGTACTAAACATGTAGAGGGATATGGTTGGGTGGCCAAAGAATATAACAAAAAAATTACACACACACAGACACACACACACAGACACACACACACAGACACACACACACACACACACACACACACACACACACACACACACACACACACACACACACACACACACACACACACACACACACACACACACACACACACTCCCTTGATTAGCTAACAAGCTAGTTTTATAATTAAGGATTTTTATTCAACTCTTGTATAACCAATAAATTAGTTATTTAATCAATAATGTAAATAATTATTGAGGGTTTTCATTTTTAATTTTTTATAATTTTAAATTATGATCGACTAGAAATTTTATTTTTCAATCAAAATTTTTACTCAACCCTTAGCTAGCTAGCAAGCTAGTTTTATGGTTAAGGCTATGAAATGATGATCATCCCTTATCAAAGGGAATATATGATTTAATATAATGCTCATATGGTACTTGAACATGATCCTTTGAGGAATTATATTTTGAGGCAATATGTTTATCCAATATTCTAGATAGCTCCATATCCATGCAAGGTTTCTCTTTTTCAATGATATTCCTTATGAATTCATGTTTTGAGAATGGTTTATTATATATATTGAGGTGGTGACCATTGAATAATATATAAAAATATTACTAAGTCAATTATTTATATCTTAATTACTTCATTCAAGGACACTTTCTCTATCTCATAAGGACCGATCCATTTGGTTTACAGTTTCCCTTTGTGGTCCTTGTACTTAGAGTCATAGAGCAGGGCCTAGTCTCTTGGTTGAAATTATTGTGTCTTGATAAACCAATCTTGTGACTTGATTTTTTTCTAAACCATTTATGTGTGCTACAAAGCTTCCCTTCAGAGTTCATCTAAGGATTTAAGTTACATGATCTTATTATTTTATGCTTATGACAAGTTTGTGTTGAGTTCCAAGGTAGTCCTTAGAGTTTTAAGTTTAAAATATATGAGGAGAACAAATTTATTACCATAGACCATCTCATATAGTGTAAATAATGTTGTGGTCTTCCATGTGATTATATATGCCGATAAAACCTTCAAAAGGTGTGCTTCCCAATCCTGATAGTGCATTACCACTATTTTTGTAAGAATGTTCTCTAATTCCCTATTTGTGACCTTACTTGGCCACTAGACTATGTATGGTATGGAGTAGAATTTCCTATTTAATTTTATATTCTTGAACAAGGGTTACAACCAAATTAGATGTGAATTACACTCCTTGATCTATAAATATTTCCCTTATAACTCTATACCTTATGCAGATTTATTCTTAGAGGAATTAAGATATTTTATAATCCCTTATATGTGTTAAAGCTCTTACTTCTGCCCATTTGGTGAGGTAATTAGTATATACCAATATGTACTATTTATTATTATATGTTGGATATATTGGGACATCAAATTCAATTCCCAATTTGTTATAAGGTTCCAAGACCAATTGGGGTTGGAAAGCCAATTCATCAAAATGTGTGGGTTTCTTAATATGTTGAAATATATCACACTAGTGTTTATATGTTACAACATCCATGTGTAAAGTGGGCTAGTATTATCCTATCCTAAGGATATTTGATGTAATATTATTTACTGCAAAAATGTCCCTGAAGGGTTCATCATGACATTCTTAAATAATTTCAACTACTCCATCCTCCCTTACACACCTATATATGACTAAGTTAGGTCAAGTGTAAAAGAGGTACAATGAGATACATGAGCATAGAATGTTCCTCTCCACCAAGTGGCATTTATCTCTTGATAATAAATGTTGTGGGATTTGTATTGTATCTAGATAGTTATAAATGTTTGCAAACAAAGGAGAGATAATGGATAAAGAAAAAATATATTTATCAAGAAATGGATTATCTACTAATGGACTATGTTTTTTAGATGTTAGTCTTGATAAACAAATATATCACTACATTATCCTTTCCTAGTTTATCTATAATAGTAATGTTAAATTATTATATTAGCAAAAACCATCTAATTATTCTATCACTGATTGCTAGTTTTCTCATTAAATACCTAATTGCAACATAGTCAATGTGGATTAAAATAGTATATCTAGTAATATAATGTCTAAATTTATTAATGGCATATACTACCAAAAGAATTTATTTTTCTATCATGGTGTAATTGAGCTTTGTTTCTTGAATATTCTTGATGATAAAGTATAAAACATAGTTTAAAGATCATTATTTTTATCCTAAAACAAATATTACTATCGTATCATAAACATATTTATGGATTTTCAAAGGTAATTTCCAATTTAGGCCCTGCAACATAAGAGTTTTGGATCTCTCAAGTCTTAGAATGATCTCTAACATACATTAGTCCATCTAAAATCAACATATTTAGATAGTAAAATAAATAAAGGTGTTATAATTTAACTTAAGTATTTGATAAATCTATGGTAATACCAAACATGTCCTAAGAAACTTTGAACATAATTTTATTTCTCTAAGGTTGGTATGTTTTTTATTACTTCAATTTTGATAGTGTCTAATTCTATCCTTGCTAGAAGGATATGGTGTCCTGGTATAATGCATTCCACCATTGCCATGTAACATTTCTCATGACTTAAGGATAATCAATTATCGTGATAGTGATGAATAATTTTTTATAGGTTCTTCATGGTTTCTTCATATGTATCCCCCTATACTATGCAGTCATCCATATAAATCTATAAATAGTCATGGGATAGGTTAGAAAAATTCTCAAGACAACCCTTTGAAAGGTGGCAGTAACACTACATAACCTAAATGGGAGATGGAATATGAATAGGTACCCCAAGGAAATGTGAATGTAGTATTATCCTAGTCTTCAAGTGCTAGTATGATCTGAGTGTACCCACTAAACCCATCTAAAATGAAGAAGTATTTATTCCCTAAGGGCATTTCAAGTATTTGGTCAATGAAAAAAAGAGAGAAGTTATCCTTCCTTATGGTTACATTAAGTTACCTATAGTACACATAAATACACCATTTTCCACTTTTTTGGCATAATAACAAGGGGCGACATCCACTAACTATTAGAGATAGGATACATAAATCTTTCATCCAAGATTTTTTGTAGTTATACTTTCACTATGTCTTTGACAACATGGTTCATCCATTTTTATGGTAGTCATATGGGTTTACATTCATATTTGATGTATATGTGGTGGGTGCATATGTATGGGTGTATGCCTCTCATGTCATGGACATCTCACACAAAATAAATTTTGTGCCTTTGGAGCATAGTCACTAGATGAGTTTCTTGTTGAAGGTCAAACTTATTATTGATATTGAGAGGTCATCCAAGCAGGTTTTTAAATTTTTTGGATAAAATCACCATGGAATATATGCTACCCAATATAGGGTTGAGGATAAAATGGTGTGGTATTAATTAATGAAAAGTCTGAATGTATCCTATGGGATTTTAGGATCCTTTCATTGGAAGATATTACTAAGGAAACATTATATGTATACTAATAGGTTGTTTGTTTATGGGTCAACAAGATAAGTATTTTGCATATTGATAATATCATTATCTTTCTCATTAGGGCATATTATATTAAATCATGATCAAGGTCTATAAAGGATATTTATCATTGTCCTCATCTCCTAGCCAACAAGGTTGTTATACATCACATAAAGGCTGATCTAGTGGGTATAAAAGTAACTTGTTTGAGGCATTTCCATTCAAGATAAACATGTTCCCTAGCTTGTAGTTGATGAATGCATTAGTTATAGATATCTAGGGTCTCTTGTGGATGATGGTGTCTCCACCTAAGTTGGATTTTATTTTTAATATCAGAAAGTATGCTAGGTATTCCCATGAGTCTACAATAATGACCAAGTATTCTATAACTCTTTCAAATTTAACTGTTGATCTATTTTCCATTTATAGAATGGTGGAGGTTTGGTGAAGGTATTTGAGGCAAATTTTTTGCATATTTTATTTGTTCATCACATTAATGGAATCTCATAAGTATATTAAGGTAATATGAATAAGGGTGACATAAATGTGGATGTCATCTATAAGGTTAACATGGGTTGGAATACTTAGGTGGGACTATATTTATAAATATAATGTCTCTTAATTATCTAACTACTTAGATAATTTTGGGATCTTTCCTCTTTTAGCTAGGATTATTTAGGCATGATTCCCAAATAACCTTGGTGTAAATGGGAACATAATTTATGGCCTAAAATAGTGGGATATTAACAAAAACATTTTTGAGTTGTCTTGAAAATCAAAATCAGAGACATGTTCTTGTTTAAGGAGATTTAGTTTCTTGGAAAAAAGAGGGGTGTTAGGCACTCTTTGACTAGTAGATATCCTTAGTTTAAGAGTGAAGTATTTATTAGATGGTTATGGGTTAATTATAATGCCATGGAACTATTTATAAGGTTTCATTATTATGGGTGTGGTGGGGTTTGGGAGAATTCATCTTGAATGAAACCACTTCATCTATCTCTATTAAATGAGTTGGATATTGAATCATTTCATTAGTTTATGTCAATTGAACCAATTTATTTTTGGTGTTAAATATAGTTTGGGTAGAAAATTGAGGATATATAGGTTGAATTTAAGTAGGATTATTTGGCATCAACATTGGTTATTGATACTATTTCATTTACAGTGGTTGTTGGTACCCAACATTTTGATTAAACCATGACTAGTTTCCTCTCCATGGTTGTTTCCCTTGCTTGAAGGGTGGGTGCTACTGATAATTATGATTTTGTGTCTGCTATGGTTGGTTTTAGAATTTTTACCAATGGGCATGAGGTTATAATTTTTTGTGTGTCTAATTCTAGTTTTGTGGTGTTTGATTCCAATGGGTGGGTCCATACCAATTTTGAGAGGGTGAAAATGGAAATTGTGAATTAGAAAATGTAGTGTTTGATGACATACCTAAAATTTAAGGTCTTTGTGACTAATGTTTTAATTATTCCATGTAAAAGATTTGATCTCCATAAAATCCAATTGTGTGAAGTTCTATTGTATCAGGATCTTCCTCTGTGATGCTTGCTAACTTTATATAGGTAGTTTATCACCTAATTTCTACTTTATTTTTGTGGCAATCTTGGTAGCACATAGTTAGAGCTTGATATGATTATTATTCTTATCTACATATACGTAATGTATCAATTTATGTGGATAAATGGATGATAATATCTTGCTTCATATCCTACATCAGGTTACTAAATTTCATTCTTGAGACCCTAATTAATAGTCTTAGAGGATGATGATGGCAGTGATTTATCACTACATGTCTTATTCATTGTAAACCTTGAGTAAGTTCTACATAGGATAATGTTTTCATAATATGGTGTTAGTGAAACATCATGAGATCCAATACTTCCAAGCATTCATCATTGATTTATTTCAAAAGTATTGACTTAATAAACTTGGCATCCAACCTATTCTATTTAGATTTTTGGAGATTAAACCAAAATATTTCCACATAGTCCTCAAATGGTTCCTCCACTTTTTGTGACACCCAAAATATGTCATCCTTTATGAAATATTTCCCTTTTTAGTAATCCTAATATTTATAGACAAATCTATCCCTCATATATTTCTAATTTGTGGTTGCATTTTTCCCTAATCCCCCAAACCATCGAAGGGTTGTGTTTTTGAGAGTAGATGGAAATAATTTTAGCATGTGGGAATCATAATTATAGTTGTAACTATGTCACCGAACATTAAAATCAAAGAGTAATGTTTCAAAGTCCTCAAAATTTCATTAAAGTTAAGTAGAGTTGAAAAATGAATGTTCTTCATGGGTGTATTACCCAAGGTGATGTTGATGGGAAATTCAAATGTTGTGGTTTCACTTCCAAGGTTTTCTCCTTCCATGTCTCTCATTATTATTTAAAATTTTAAAACCCATGTTTTGAATTCCTTATCAATATCCTTATCCCAAGGTGACTAATTAATAATGGTTATAGTATTTGTTAGGAGAGAGGTCAATATTTTAGATGGGGGTGATGGAGTGAACTCTTATAAAAGTTATTTTTAGAAATTTGACAAATATGCCATCTTGCTTAACTGGGTTTAGGACTCTAGTTTCAAAATTCCTCTTTGGGGCTGGAAGAGTTTATTTATCTATTTTGGAGAAAAGTTTAGGTGAATTAAAAGGGTTCTAAATACCAAACTCCTAAGTTTAAATCAACCAATTTGGTAATCTTATAGGGATATATTTTTCATGGGTATAAATATTTTGTTGTACCCTATCCATATATTTATTGACTAGTTCAACCAAGAACTTTTATAGTCTTCCTCTTTTGCCTCTTCTAAAATAATTTTAGGTGATAGAGGTGGACTAGCTACATGTTTAATATGGCATTTAGTTGTTAAAGGTGACATCTCAGCTTTCACTCCTTTATAAAAAATCATTCTCTTAGGCAATAATATCCCTAAGTGATCCCTCTCACATTGTATACACTTAGTCAATATTTTTTTTAAAATATTTTTCTACCCCGTCCTGCATAAAGTTAATTATGGAGGGAAATAAATATTTTGAGTAATCTATTTTTTTAGAAATTGAATTTTTAACTAAAAAGTAATAAATTTAATGTATAAAGTATGGAAATTAATTTATAAATTAAAAAATCTAACTTGACCTCTTAGGATACTAATGATTGACACCTATCATCAAAAAAGATACCAAAATGACAAGTAAAATCAAACCATCAATTAAACTTGAGACAACAATGCTCACCTACAACCTGACATATTCACCTAAGGGGTAGTCATTTGATTTATTGATATTTATTATTTCACTAATTATCAACCCATGTCATGTATTTGGAAAGGTGTTACCATTGTATATGCAACACCAATATCTTTCGAGGGTTGAGGCACTAAAGGCTACATATAGGTAAATATTTGCATGAATGAAATATCTCACTTGTATGGAAAGTAAATAATAAAAAATAAAATCTAATGCCAACTTGGAAGCTTCCTCACACTTTATGGAATCAAACTTGAAAAAATGAAAAGTGATTATATAGAGAATAAAACATAAGAGTAAAGATCATATGGTATAGTCAGATAATAAATAATGCATACACATAATACAAAAATGAATCTAGACTAATGAATGGGATATTTACAATAATTATTTCCTCAATTGGACTTATGTCATAATCCCTTCCTCTTGTTATAGCTGATTACTTCAAAACGAATTCTATTGCATTAAAAAACCAATAACAATGAGAATGTTGCTATAGTGAAATTATAAAGTTTCAAAACAAAATTCTCAATCTTCACTTCTTGCTTGCTAACCTATGCCCTAATACCTAATATTTAAATAAGAAAGGCATGTTATTATTAAATTTTTAGTTAAAACAAAAATTATAAAATGTTTTTATGGATGTTAGTAAAATTTAGGAAAAATAACTTATACATTATTGTGACAAATTTACAACCAACAATCAAGAAACAATAGAAAATAAGATGAAAGAGAAGAATAATTTGTTCTATCATTATAAAATTATTAAAATAATGATATAATCGAGAGGGAATGATTATGGGATGTTATAACATTTAATTTTCATTTTCCTAGAATGTAGGAACTACCACACAACTTAGATCATGGAGGAAATATGCTTCAAACTGTCAAACAGTCATCATAATTACAAGGCATTATAAATAGGTGCTATGGGTTAGAATGGTTATTATAGTTGGGTACCTAGTTAATATGAATTATATTACCCAATTTATATAGGTTAACTTATCTAGTTTCTATGGGTAAGTCTATGAGTGATCTAACCATGTTATCTAGATGCTATGGGTACCTAATTTACTTAATAGTTTATCCTTATGATATACATTTAATACATTAGTAATAAAGAAAAAATAACAATGAGTATAAATGATACAATATCATTTATAAAATAAATAATTTTAACACAAAACATAAAATACATATGCAGCATATTCATTATGTACTATATAACAGAAAAGGATACAAAAGGCAACTTTGATATGCTTATGGGTAGTTGGAACAGATCAATAAAATATATTTTAAAAGGTCAATCAAGGTTAATATATTATCTCATCAACATATTTAGGATGATATTAAAGAGGTAGACACCATTCATATTTAAATCCCTTATACATGGTCAATATAGCCTGCTCAAGTTAATTTTATGCACAATTGTTAAATGAGAGTAGTGGACTTTCCTAAATGGACAATGTTACAATGCCAATTATCTTAGAAGGTCATTTAGGATTTGAGACAACTAATATTCACTCCATGTCATAGATTATATTTAGTGACAATTCAACATGTTTAAAAATGAACATGAGTACATGATTCACCTATGGTTTAGCAGTTTTCATAGGATATGTTGCATGCTTGAGTTACTCATCATACATAGGTCATTATAAGTGATGATTATGAGGGTTATAGTATAAATCAAGATCAAATTTCATATTTAGATTCAAATTTCTAAATTTCTCAAGGTCACATCATTATTTCTCACCAAGTGACCCTTCCCATGTTTGATATTGAGCCTCCCCATGACCATCCCATACATTGTTTGATTTTTTAACATCTCCCCTAAGCACATATTCTAAAAAATGCAAAAAAATACAAAAAAGGAAAATATTTTAAAAATAAAAAATCAAGGCCTGAGCATAGCATAACTACTTATTTACTAAATTTACATATGTTTTTATCACATGTTGGTAGATTACATATTTTATTCTATACACACATGCATTTCATGTGGTACATGAGTTATGGGGGCATTGGATTACACATTGATACATAGATGCTATAATTTTTAATACCCAGGGGCTGTGCCAATGCTTGGAGGATCTACTATTATAGGTTACACTATTCACATAATATATCTTTATATGACCTTAAATTTACCATGTTGAGCTACCTTTATTGCTTAAACATGCCTAGATATTTCCCATATCTTATAAAATTTAATGAAATTACTTAGATGTTCACAATAATGGAATAATATATCAAAGAATTAAGAGTAGAATAATGGGATCCATAACAATAATTGACAAAAGATTAGAGTACTTGATAAAAATGATTGAGCCGCTTCAAGGGGGAAACCTCCATAATAATGTAATATGAGCATAATTCACAATCTAATAATAAAAGACTAACCACTACCTCCTATATATAATCTTCTTAGCCATGGTTATTCCATAGGTAGACCATACTAAGAACATAGAGAAATGCAATACGATAATATGAAAGGTGTGTAAGCCACAATTTGGCCACACATATCCTTAAATGCACTATAGGCTAAGGGCATAACATGCCCCTCCCATTAAAATCAATGTTACCCTCAATTTTGAATCAACTCAATATGCTACCATAGGAAAGCTTCATCCTCTTGTGTTGCATCTTCCTGATTTAGACTCTTTCACTTAATCAAATACTCCTTAAGATCTCTTGTTCATAGCCTTTTTTTGGTGTGTGAAGGACTCCTCAAGATATACAATGAATATGCCTTATTCATCCAATTTGGGTAATTCAGTATGGTAAAAAATATCTATCCAATGACTTTTTTCACATAAGATACATGAATTACAATATATATGCAAGTGGATTGGGATAACTCTGGATTGTATGCCATACTACCAATTTTTTGTAGGATCTGATAAGGGACATAATACTTTGGAGAAATTTTGTTATCATTTTTTTATTTCTTCAAAAACATCTAATTATATGGCTGAAATTTTATAAATACCCAATCACCAATATCAAAATTCCTCTCACTTGGTGTTGATTATCTTAGTACTTCATTCTATTTTGTGCTATTACTAAATTCTCCCTTAAACTAGCTACTACCTCCTTTTGAAGTTGAATGTGTTCCTCAGTAGCTCAAACCTTAGGTAGTACCTTCAAAGATGAATTGATGAATGGGGGGGGTGATATCCATAAAGTGCCACAAAGGGAGACATTTTAGAAGATCTATGGAAGGAAGTGTTGTACCACCATTTTGCTAGTGGTAGCCAATGGACCCAATATTCTTGCTTATCTGATGTAAAATAATGAAGATACCCTTCTAGGTATTTGTTAACAACCTTGATTTTCCCATCAGATTGAGGATAATAAGATGAGATATGAGACAACATGGTATCTAAACTTAAAAATAAATTAGTCCAAAATTTACTATTGAAGATAGGATCATGATCACTTACAATGATTTTTGGTATACCATGTTGCTTTTGAACTGTATTGATAAAAGAAATAGCTACTATACTAGATAAAAATGGTTATGATAAGGAAAAAAATGAGCATATTTTTTGATCCCATTCACAACTACCATGATGACATGTTTACCTTTAGATCTCAACATATCTGTAATGAAATCCATGGAAACCTTTTCCCACTACTAGCTAGGGATGGATAATGGATGAAAAATGCCCAACATCTTAATTGTTTCCCCTTTATTCTATTGACCAACCATGCATTCTACCATAAATCTATGAATATCTCCCTTAAGTCCATCCAAAAACAATATTTCTTAATGTGATGATATGTATTCAAAAATATTGAATGCCTCCTTATTATAGATGCATGAAGATCCTAGATGAGCTTGTGTTTGAGGACATAATCCTTACATATGTACAACATATATTTATACCATAAAATATTTCCTTTCCACTCAATTTTTTCAAAAATGCCCAAACCATGCTAAATATTTTGATTCAAGACCTGTGTATCCATGTCATTCACCCATTCTAATCTTGCTTCTTCTAACCAATCTACTTGTCAAATGGTCATTATTCATAATAATTCTTCAACCAATTCATCCCTCATGGAAAGTGCATCTGCTACCATATTCTCTTTATCTTTCTTATAGACTATTTCAAAGTCATAACTTAACATTTTATTCACTCATTTTTATTGCTCTTATGATGAAAAATGTTATTCAAAAAAGTATTTTAGAATATCATGATCAGTCTTTACGTAAAAGTGTCTACCCATAAGATAAGTTCTCAATTGCTTGACTGCGTGAAGAATAGCCAGCATTTCTTTCTCATAGATTAGATTAAGCTTGTTTTTTCCCTTACATTGATTAATATTGAATGTAATGGGTCTTATTTATTACATGATCACTACTCCCATGCCATATCCTATGCATCACATTCAACAACAAATGTTTTGGAAAAATTAGGGATCACTAAAACTTGAGTGGTTCACATAGCCTCTTTCAGTTGCTCAAATGCCTTAGTAGTTGGTTCCATCCAATGGAAGGAATATTTATGTAATAAGAATATGAGTGGATTTGTTATGCTAACATAATGTTTTATAAATCCATGATAGTATCTTATTAACCCTAAAAATCCATGAAGGTTATTGATGGTCTTTGGCACTTGCCACTCCATCATAGCTTTGATATTATTAGGGTCAACTTTGACTCCTTCATGTGGAATAATATGCCCCAAATACTCCACCTCATGGAGGATGAAAGCACATTTGGAAAGTTTGAATAAAGATAACATTATTACATAACTAACATTACCTATTTCACATGCTTCAAATGTTCTTCCCAAGTTTTACTATAGATTAAGATGTCATTAAAATAATACCAACACAAACTTCCTTGAAAAATCCTAAAAATAATATTCATAAAACTATGAAATGTAGATGGTCCATTTATGAGACCAAAAGGCATGACCATAAACTAATAATATCTTTCATGAGTTCTAAAAGCTATTTTATGGATATCCTCATATTTGATCTAAATTTGATGATACCTATACTGAAGATCTAGTTTGTTAAAATAAACAACACCATGTAATTCATATAAAAAATCATTAATGAATAGAATGAGGAACTTATCTTGATGGTGTACTTATTAAGTTCTCTATAGTAAGGGCACATCCTCTATGTTTCATCTTTCTTCTGCACCATGACCAGTGGGGAAGAATATTCACTTTGTCTATGTCGAATAATACCTACCTCCAACATCTCATGTATCATTTTTTCAATTTCACTTTTATGAACATATGGATACCTATATGGTTTAATTTTTAGTGGTGTAATACTTGGAATAAGTCTTATGGCATGATCATGTTCTCTACTAGGTGGTATGACTTTTGGCATTACACCAAAAAAGGTAAGTTGGTCAATAAGAATAATTTTTAAATTAGGATGTTGGATAAACTTCTAAAGAAAATAATTGTGTGATAAATCCTTCCAACCTTTTTAAAGAATCTTTATCATATAATGTGAACCAACCAATTGGGAAGTCTTTACCCATAATACCTGTAGTTCAAATGTCATACCTTCATAATGAAGGTGCATGACCAGTTCCCGTAAATTCAGCTCTATTGTGCCCAAAGTTATGAGCAATTGTACTCCTAAAAAACTTCAACCCCATCCATGGGAATAACAAACATATGATAATTAAATAGGTAGTTCCGCATGGCAATCTTAATATTATGGCATTTTATATAAGAATTGATTGTGTTGCCATCTAAAATCATGACTTGAAATTTTGGAGTTGGATAAATAAAATAGTTCAAATGAGTAGCCAATTTATTATTGATGAAGTTATGTGTAATTATTAAGTCGATCAACACTATCACCTTCTATTTCTTAAGGAATCCCACCACCTAACAAGTTTGAGGAGTAATTATACCTAAAAGGGCATGAAAAGAGATATTATCGTGATAATATTCATATTCTTCCTCTAGTTCTTCCATACTTCACATGCGGCTTCATCATTGTATTCATATTCATTGGCACCTTCAGTGTAGAACAATTTATTTTTATAAAAATTATGTCCTTTGATCCACTTGTTGTCACATCTAAAACATAACCCTTTGGAATGATTCTCTTCAATTTACTGAGGGGTCAACCTTGTAGGTTATGAAAATGATGGTACTATGAAATTTCATTCATAGCCATGAGTGAAATCCCTTATTTTGACCAATTTTTTCCCTCCACTTGATATGTAAATGGTATGTCTTCATAAAAAGTCAATGGATTAAAAATACAAGCCTCAAGTTAGATGATATCCTTAAGCCCCTAAGAACATTCTAGTGAAGTTGTTACCAGTGATATCATCCACCCACAAGGATAGATTATATAATTGATTAATATAATCCTTAACCATACATGTCTATCACAAATTTTATAATTAAATGAAGTAGTTTTTAGAGATATTGTTGTGATAACATATTTTCTGATCCTTAGTAAACCCCAACCAAGTCACATGATTTCCCTTTTTTCTCTCTTGAGTACACAACCACATATACCAAGTAACATGAAATACTTAGGTTCTAGATAGAGATATGTTGTTATCACATTTTACATGCATGGGGTCTGATGTAGATTAAATAACATTTATATTTGATTGATCCAAGTGAGTGTATCTTTACCATCAAAATTGTACACTTCCACTTTTGGTAGGATGTGATTCAAACCAGTATTGGATTTGTGATTGTTTTGATTGGGTGAACTTGATTGGAGTTGGGGAAGATTATTTTTTAAAATCTAAACTTTAATAGAGTTAAAATGAGCACTCATAATTGAAAACTGACCCTTTAGAGAATGCATTTCCCATTTTACAACATCGACATCATCCTTCCTCACCATGATTTAGATATTTAATAGATTTGTTAAACCACCTAAGAAAATGAAGGATTTACAGTTAGAGACTCCATGTCATATTTGTGAGGAGTTTTTGGGGTGTCTTGACCTTTCTTGCATCTTCAAACTAGCCATGTAAAAACCTTGGGATGGAGGGTTTTAGGCTTGAAAAAAGTGTACCAACAAATTTATACCATTATGATTATCTCATTGAGATAAATCCAATGACTACTAATTTATACAAGGGTATGATTTTTTTAAAACTTTTATTAAAAAATAAAATAAAAATTAAATACTTCAAACAATACTATAGTGGAATAAAAAAAATCTTCCTAGATTGAAGGGTCATTTTTTAATCTTTCAACTCTTTAGAAAACCACAATACTAGACCTAAAAAAATAATGCCATAGAAATAGGCCCAAATCAATGCTTTGATATTGCTTGTAATGAAATTACTTAGGTGTTCATAATAATAGAATAATATATCAAATAATTAAGATCATAATAATTAGATACATAATAATAATTGACAAAAGATCAAAATACTTGATAAAAATGATTGAACTGCTTCAAAAGGGTAACCTCAAAAATAATGCAATGAGAGCAAAATTTATAATATGTTAATAAAATACTAACCACTACCTCATATATATACTCTACTTAGCCATGTTTATTCCATAGTCCAACCATACTAATAACATATATAAATGTAATAAGATAATATGAAAGGTATGTAAGCCACAAGTCAACCAGACATATCCCTAGACACACTATAGGTTAAGGGTGTAGCATATAATTTTACATGGACATGTTATTTTCTATGTTGTGACATGGACATATTTGGATGGTGTAGACTAGTATTCTTGTTTTATGATTCTTCAATGTTGTTTACATGTATATTTGGTTAGTCATTGATCGCCTATAGTATGGAGGTCTTTGGCCTTATTTATGGATCTTTATCCTTGTTTGTTACAAAATTTATTGCCCCTTGTTTGTGGCTCTTTAACCATAGTTGTGTTATATTTATTTCCCCTTGTTTGTGGATCTTTATCCTTGGTTGTGTAGACATTATTTATGAATTATATATCACCTTAGTGATATACACTTGGAAAATACATATTATGAATGTACCTTCAACTTATAGACCTTTCTTGCTACTAAAAGGCTCACATACAATACCTATCTATGCCAAATTGATTATCTCTTACTCTAAACAATGCAATTGTAATGACTTAGACATTCTATCATGATCAAAATTATATAAACTTTATTATCATATATCTTTACAAGTTTTGGACCTATACCTACTTTTTTAATTCCCAGATACTTGTGTTCCAATTAGATGCCTAAGTCGATGTAAGTGTTCTAACCCAACACAAGTGTCTAGTACCCTAAAGTCATCCAATTTACAATTAAACATATTCCCATGGTCAACCTAAGTGATTTAATGCAAGATATTATAAAAAGGGTTTGGTATAAATATAATATCATTCCTCATTCATTCCTCACCTAGCATAGACCAAATAACTCACAAGGTAATTTACCAAAAACATTAAATTGAGAAAAACTTTCTTATTTTCTCTTATTTACATATCAGTCATAAGGAAAACACATCTACAAGTCTAAAGTACTGAAAGATCATCCCATGAGTCATATTTTTCAAGTTACAAGTTAGGTCACTCTATGTACTTATTTATCACATATTTCATGATGCACACACAAGCTAATATATAGGGGAGAACTACATAAGTCTGAGGCCATCTTTAGATTATTATCTATTTAGACAATGCTCATTGATAGAGGGGTGTTTAGGGTAACTTGACATTATGTGCCCACTAAGCCATTTTTCCCACATCCACTATGAAATGAAGAACTAGGTTTTTTTTTTGATAAGGAGTGATAGTCTATGACCTAGATTTGATTGCACTATAATTAAGGTGACATAAAACCCAAAAGCATTCAAGTGGTCAAATATAATTTCAATAAGTATTCTATACTAGACACCTATGTTTGATCCAAAAAAAAATATTAATATAACCATCCTAGGTTGATGAAAGTGTTCATAGATATAAAGATACAATTTATAGAATTAGGTGACTGATTTAGAATCTATATCCAGTCTACTTTCTTCTGTTCTAGATCTAGATATATATTATCATCAGAACTAAGTATATTTTTTTCATTATAATTGTAATATCTAACATAAATGTATTTTTATTTTTATCATATCTCAGCATAATAAATTTAGTATATGTTTTATACGAGTTTTGAAATTAATTATCCTGCCATAAAAATAATTTATCACCCTTGTGCCCTAGGCTATCTCTATCCACTTTAACCCTAAATTTAATAATCTAGATTTTAGGGTTAAACATCTAGTGAACTCAATCTATATGAATGCAATTTTTTTGATTCCTAGGGTTTTTAGTCAGCTAGTGTTTTATATTATTATATTTTTTCATTTTTTGCTTATATTATTTTACATGCAACCTAGGCATAACTGTAGATTGGGTGTGTGCTTAATGAATACATTGAGCTTATTCTCCTACCACCTAAGATGTCTCAAACTTATTAAGGGCCTAATCCTATGGTCCATGATTATACAAATATTGTGAATGAAAAACATACTAATGAGGTTATTATATAAAAAAATTATGATAATGAAAATAATGAGTCTATTGAAACTAATGAACATGAACAAATAAATTTGGAAAAAATACAAGAAAGTGCATCATTTCATGTGTATCCATAAAAATCTTTAAGATCTTGATGAAATCAAACCATATTATAAATTAAAAAAATAAAATGTAGATGAACAAGTAGGTCCATCTATTAATCATGATATTAGAACTATGGGTCATCCCCATATACCAATAACCCTCCCCTTGAGCACATTACCACTTCATACTTGTAATGGTGGCACATGATACGTATTAAAAATTATTCCCTGAGATTACTATTGCTACATCTTACATGGGAAACCTTAATACTTCAAACTAATTTCTAGTTTCAATGCCTATATCTACTTAGCCTATGGGTACACCTCCTTTGGTGACTTCTCAAATATCCAACCTTAAAGACCAAAAGGTGAAATCTCTTGTCCAAACTATATTTAAAAAAAACTAAGGTTAAAAATATTTAGTAAAATTCTATGAAATCACCTTATGCTATTGATTCACAAGAGGTCTTACATAGTCCTCTTACACCGGAGATATGTTTGAAACCCTTACCAACTAGTTTTTTTGCACCTAAATTCACATTTTATGATGGCAAGGGTGATCTTGAATAGCATCTTCAATCCTTCTTTGTGTCATGTCTTGATTATGCCTTCAATGATAAAATTATAACCAAATTATTTACAAAGAGATTAAAAGACTATGATTTAAGGTGGTTCTATGATTTACCAACCTAATTAGTAAACACATTCAAACATTTTGTAGATAAATTTTTGGCACACTTATCTATTAACATTACTAAAAATATTTCCTATGCCCAAATTACAAAGATCAAATAAGGAACCAATGAAAATATTAATGAGTATGTCAAGTACAATAAAATGTTGGCTAAAATGACCAATCCTATGGTAGATAAAGATATTAAATATATTTTCAAGCAAAGGTTACTTACTCTTTTACACAAATCCATTATACTCAAAAATTTCAAATCTTTTGATGACTTATGCCACATTCTTTGGGACCATGAAATGAACCTTATTTCATTCAATCATCTTAAGTGTGTAGAAAACACACTGAATACATATACATATAATACCAAATCTACTATAAAACCAAGTTATAAGGTCAAACTTACTAATCCTAAGAAGGAATTAACCACCATGGTTTATGTAGTGTCATAAAAACCTAATCAACTTGTGTTATCCAATGAACCACAAAGATAGTTTGTGTGCTTACTTGAGACTCCCACTTCATTAATCTTATATATTATAGAGTGTCACCTCATATCTATCCCTCATCATATAGACGTTGATATGAGTATACTTATACCCAAAGGGTATGATGCAAATGCTTATTTTGACTATCACCAAGGCCCTAGGCATTCTATGAATAAATGTTTTACCTTGAAGCATAAGATCCAAGACCTCATCGATGACTAAAATATTAAATTTGATGATCCTTTAAAGGAATTAAGTTCATAAAATGGTGACCACCATAATCAAAAAATATTTAACAATCCTTTTTAAGACCATTATAAGAAATATTCAGAAGTGAAAATAGAATATAATGTGCATCATCCTCCTCATTATGAGCACTTATTGGATGGGATTATTAGTACCTCTACATAATATATTATTCCTATGGTTTAGATATATTATATTAATTTAAATGATAATGAGCTTAGGGATGATGACTCAGATTTTCATTCCTTATTTATTCGAGCATATCTTGATCACCAATGTATATGAATTATTATGATTGATAATGGTGCAAGCGAGAAATTTTTTACTATGAAATTACTTATGTATTTGGGTTATACAAATCATGATTTACATCCTTATACCTTTATAATTTTAAGGGACCTCTAAATAGGTTCTTGGTGAGATCAACTTACTTTTACAAGTGGCTCCCACACATATGGTTACTACCTTCTTAGTTATACCTTCCATGAGTGTCTTTTATATGTTATTATGATGACCTTAGATACATACACTTCAAATAATATCTTATACAATGCATGGGTGTGTTAAATATATTCATGCCAATCAAGTAATTAAATTTTATAGAGTTCCATATGACCATCCCCTTGAGAAAGAGAATTTATACCCAAATAGTTAATTATAAAACCTCATAAGGTTAATCTTCTATAAAAGGTAAGCAATAGGCAATCCCCTTTACCAGGTGGCTAGTACTTGAGAGACCATTGCATTAGATATCCATAGTGGGTTATAGGGAATCCTCATCTAATGCACACCATATTTAAATATCTAGAGAACCTACACATGTTCCTATTAATATTAATCCAAAGAAACCACATACCCTTCAAAAATGAGTTCCATGAACCCCTACTCCTACTATTTCTTCATGACCAAAAAGTAATATTATACACATACAAAGCATCATAGATACTAGTGACATATATGGAACCTATGCATGCTTCTTTATCACCATTTTATGGCACTAGGTTCACATTGGGGAGATACCTATGAGCATATATTAGATGATATCATAGGGTAGCTTATCTAGTTTCAAATATTCAAAAATACCAAAAAAATTCAAAAAATTCAAAAATCAAAAACTATTTTCCACATTTACATGTTCTATTAGCTCCTTGGAATATATGTTGTTGGTTCCATGTTTGTAGATAACATATTAATATTTTACATATACACATGTTTCACACATAATTTGAGTTTGATTCAGGCATACACAGATACACGATCTATACATTTTTGGATATTGGGCCTTCCTTATGCTCATGTTATGTGGACGCTAGGGGAATTTGATTCTTTGATCATGATACATCCATGTTATATCATTATATAGTCATTTTACATTATCATGTTTGAGCTTATGTAATTACACATACCTTTATCCATGATTGTATCCTCTACAATGTACTTGATATGCTATGCACTTAACATTTTTTTCTAACACATATGATCCATGGACTAACATGATATATTTATGCTAGTTGCTTATGCTTTCCTTCATTTACTTCTTTGAGTGTCTTGCCTTGTTATTGTCTTGATTATTTAAGCATTTTAATATTCTATATTATTTTCATCCCCCATTCTTTTGTTTTCCTCTTTGACATTTGAATATGTCATTACTTGTTGTATGGATGCTTCAGTATATCAATCTTGATTTTGTAGACATTTGAATAAGTCATGTCCCTTCAATTTTGTACCACTTTAAACATGCCCCTTACTTGAGTTATCCTTGGACCAATATCTTTTCACTTGATTTTTAGTGCTCTTGTGTGTGTTCTTCATTACTTATTGAGCTTGTACTATTACTCTTTATACATTTCCATGATTTATATCATGCATCTTAAGACTTGATGTGATCACATTATTTGGGCTTCAATAATATATCTACCTAGACATGTTACTTTTATATGTTACATGGTTAATACACATTTATATAGTTATCTTATCATTTTCAGGTCAAGTAACTACTAGTTTCTATTTTTCTTACCTCAAAAAGGGTGTGCATATCAGTGGGGGCATGCCATAGAGGCAAGGATTCCACATGTTTCATAGTTCACTAAATTCACATATATACTAGGGGCATGTTTTGGAAACATTTTCTCTACACATATGCTAGTTTTTAGTTTTAGTTTATTATGGGGTCATGTTTTAGAAACATTTTCTCCACACTTACATAGTTTCAAATTAGCTGAGTTTCATAATTATGTGATTCAGATACACATTTTGTTGGGATAAATAACCGAAAGCACACAATTGATTACTAAACCAAGCAACTTAATATGCGGAAATTAACCAGAATACACAAGTAACTAGAACTCAGAAATAACACATGATATGAGAGACAATACACAACTTGTATTAAAACTCTTGAAGAAAAGAATACAATAAAGAAGATGCCACTTCTTCTCCACCACCTCTTCAGAGGCTTCCCACACCTCAAGTGAATAGTAATTCTCTCCTCAAAGCTCTCTCTCCTAGGTCCCAACACCCAACTCAAACACTGAGTTGGTGTTCACCTTATACCCGTGCTCCACGCACACCACAAGTGCTCCACGCACTCCACAAGTACACAACCATACTTCAAGTAGATCTCCCCTGAACCTGCAACAACCTGCACCTCAATAGACCTTAATTATGGAAGGAACTCCCTTGCCTTCCTCTCTTGCTCTATCCAAGTACACACCTGTACTCCAAGTAGATCCTACCTGATTCTGCTCCCTGTTGTGTTGCTATCCTATTTGATCTTGCACATCTGCAAATCAACCTGGTTCTGCACACCTGTGAACCTTGACCTTGCACACACATACACCTACATATCAATGATCTTACTTACCATGCAGATCTCCTATAAAGGCCATGCTCACCTGATGACCAAGATCATACATACATGAAGAACCCTGCTGATTCTCCAATCCAGCACCCACACTTGGTACTGTGGCACTAGGAGGAATGCACCATTGCTCTACCTCTCTCTGAAGGAGCTATTTGCTCTCTTACTCCCTAGCACAAGTTTCCAATACAACCATGAGTCTATTATATAGATCTCATCCAAACAATAATTAGACATCTAATTACAATAATTAGATCCACAGCTCCCAGTCTAAAATTAGCTCTCATCATGCAAACACTTGGTTCGTCAACTGACTGCCCGTAATATACTTGCAGTCAAACCACATAGGCGACCGATGTTGGTACCTGTCCACCTGGGGGTGCCGACGCCAGCTGACTTATAATCGACGTCGGTTGCTTCCTGTCTCCTACCTACCATCGTCGGTTGGCCTGACCGACGCCGGTGTCTCTGACACTCTGCAACTCCTCTACAACCTCCTCCATGTCTGCATCAGTGAAGCTTTTAGCTCCACAACCTAACAATCTCCCACTTGGAGATAAATAGCTGCACTGTACTTGTACTTGTACCCCGTCTAATCTATTTCCTGGTTTGTATCCCTCTTCAAGCTCAATCCTGAAGACAACCCACCACACAAATTGTGATGTACCTCCTGTCATTTGAGTATCCTGCCGCATCCGCATCTACAAATCCATGTAGTGAAGTCTTGACCTTGAATAGCATGAGTCCCTGCTACTGGTCTCTCTCAAATACTTGAGAACCCATTTCTCAGAATTGGCTCCTAACTCTTTGACAATTCCCACTGCTTGGGAAAACTCAGGCCTATACCAGACCTCATGTGATTTCAGACACTTAATTGTCTAGCCCTTAGTGTGCTCTGATTTTGCATCCTGCGTAATGAACCTCGCTAACACCTAATTCACATCAGCTCCCACTAGAAACAAAATCAACCTGTGATCTCCATGTCTCCCATGCCCTAGAATTTCGCTGCTCCAAATTCTTCATAGCAAAACACTGAACTAATCTTACCCTTAGCTCAGCAAAACCCTATATGTACAATCCTGCTAGCAAACATACCGTCCACATACAACAACAGAATGATGTCATGACTCATCATCCACCTGGTAAGGCAAACCACAGTAGTTACCTGACATTGACTGAAGCCATGCCTCATCCTCCACCTGTCAAAACCTGTACCACTGTCCTGCAGCTCCTCAAGACCATATGTCTTGGTCTTCCATCTCACGTATCCATTCTCTCTATTCTTCAACTAAGGAATCCATTCGTCTCTGTGCTTTCCTCCCATTGGAAACCCTACCAAATCTCTGCTTGGTTCTATAATATCTCCATGCCATGCTCCCACTGTTTTCTAGATCCTTCCTGCTCTACAATTAGCAACATGTATAAAGAAGAGGAACAACAAATTTGAGGCTTACTTACATCTTCAGTCCTCTATATGGGTGTTTGAGACTCCTTGACAGCTCGCTATCCACCCAAAATCCATTATAGTGACCAACCTCAGCCACCCCATAGTCTGCATCCAACCGACATCAGTTCCTGCGCCTGTCCTAACTACCAACCCTGTCGACGTCGGTGTCCTCCTACTGCGGACATCAGTCCTCGTGACTGACGTCGGTCTTACCTACTGCCAATGTCAGTTTTCTTGCTGACGCTGGTACCTGTGTTTCTTGTGAGTGATGACTTTTTACCCACGAGCTCTTTTGAATCAATCCCCATATCCAAACTGCCCTGCTTAGAAGTATCCAGCCCCATCCACTGGTCTCTATCCGCCATCTCCTCCAAGTACACCAAGGCTTTCCAGTTCTTAAGTTTGTCAAATATATCTATCTTCCACTTAAGAACATGCATCTCCTTCTTACTCATGTGACCAAGCCTACAAAGCCACATCTCTGCAACAAAAGAAGAATCAGTAATATAAACAAGTAGATAAAGAGTACCTATTTTCTTACCACTAGCTAATTCAAGTGCATCCACTGTGAGAGCTCTCATACATCTCTCATCACCCAACCTTTTTGAAGAAATTAGCCATATCTCCAAACCTGGGACCTGCATGACCTCCTTCAACACCCTTGTGTTGGCCGCCTACGATTTCAGCTTCACTTCCCCTTTGCCAATTCTTTGGCAAGGGTCACCAGCTCCTCTCCCTAGGGCTGCATGGAAAGAGGAAATCGAATCTATTATCCAAGATTCAACTTTATCCAAGAAACCTTCCAAAGCATCTTGTGCAACAACCCCTACAACATCTGCCTCTTCAGTTCCTTCATGCTGATCTACTACCAACCAACAATATTCTTTTACCTACTCTTTCTTTCCATATGACCGTTGGTGACCATCTGTGTTTTTCAACTCCTCCATTCTTAGCTTACTTTAATCTACCATTGCTCTACTCCCACTCGATCAAAAACCCCTAAGAGTGACCTGTAACCAAACACAAAACCTGCTCCCTACAACCTTAGCTCTGATACCACGTGTTGGAATAAATAACTAGAAGCACACAATTGATTACTAAACCAAGCAACTTAATATGTGGAAATTAACTAGAATACACAAGTAACTAGAACTCAGAAATAACACATGATATGAGAGACAATACACAACTTGTATTAAAACTCTTGAAGAAAAGAATACAATAAAGAAGATGCCACTTCTTCTCCACCACCTCTTCAGAGGCTTCCCACACCTCAAGTGAATAGTAATTCTCTCCTCAAAGCTCTCTCTCTTAGGTCCCAACACCCAACTCAAAAACTAAGTTGGTGTTCACCTTATACCCGTGCTCCACGCACACCACAAGTGCTCTACGCACTCCACAAGTACACAACCGTACTTCAAGTAGATCTCCCCTGAACCTGCAACAACCTGCACCTCAATAGACCTTACTTATGGAAGGAACTCCCTTGCCTTCCTCTCTTGCTCTATCCGAGTACACACCTATACTCCAAGTAGATCCTGACTGATTCTGCTCCCTATTGTGTTGCTGTCCTATCTGATCTTGCACATTTGCAAATCAACCTGGTTCTGTACACCTGTGAACCTTGACCTTGCACACACATACACTTGCATATCAATGATCTTACTTACCATGCAGATCTCCTATAAAGGCCATGCTCACCTGATGACCAAGATCATACATACATGAAGAACCCTACTGATTCTCCAATCCAGCACCCACACTTGGTACTGTGGCACTAGGAGGAACACACCATTGCTGTACCTCTCTCTGAAGGAGCTATTTGCTCTCTTACTCCCTAGCACAAGTTTCCAATACAACCATGAGTCTATTATATAGATCTCATCCAAACAATAATTAGACATCTAATTACAATAATTAGATCCACAGCTCCCAGTCTAAAATTAGCTCTCATCATGCAAACACTTGGTTCATCAACTGACTGCTCGTAATATACTCACAGTCGAACCACACAGGTGACCGACGTCGGTCCCTATCCGCCTGGGGGTGCCGATGCCAATCGACTTATAACCGATGTCGGTTGCTTCCTGTCTCCTACCTACCGTCATTGGTTGGCCTGACCGATGCCGGTGTCTGTGACACTCTGCAACTCCTCTGCAACCTCCTCCATGTTTGCATCAATGAAGCTTTTAGCTCCACAACCTAACACATTTGTGGCATAATTCTATATATTAGTACCATTATTATATAAAATTTCAACAAGTGACATATCTAAGGTGTATATGCTATGCAATATGTACATAATATTACAAAATAAAATTAGTTTTATATTTTAACAGAACTTTATGGACTATCATCACCCACTAGGTTAGACTATTATGGATTGTATTGATCCAATCTACGACAATAGTTGGTTTATTTTTGGTATGGTTGAAGTGATTAAATCACTCAATATTGCCAATTTTATAGGTTTGACTTGATTACATCATCCAATCACACCATATTTATAGTATGAGTTGACTTGGTTCATTCACACTCACCAAGTCATAAGTGTGATTGGGTTACATGGTTGAGTTAATCTCAACTATCATGTGGAAATTCACCTTTTATTCAAAGTTGGGGGCATGTGTCCTCTGATCTCTCCTTATCTCTCTAGATATATGCAATTTATATATTTTATATTTATCTTAATAAAAAATCTAATGATTCATAATCATATATTTTAAAAATCAAGTCACCAAAAGGAAAGGCAACTGCATCAATACACATTTGTACACCTAAACCTTGATCTCTTTAAATTTTAGTCATTTCAATGTTTTTAATTTCAGATTATATGCATTGATTATATATTATAACATGATATTTATTTCAAGATAGTCACCAACAAAGCACCCTAGTTGGAATAAAAAAAAGACAAGTTGTGTTATACACACCTAGGTACGCACTCCTTTTCCTTTAAAATAGTAATTTCATTACTAGATTAAAGTGGGGTAAATGTAGACATTATTTATAAATTATATATCACCTCAATATTGTATAGTTGGAAAATACATATCATGGATGTACCTCCATATTTTAGACCTTGATTTCTGCCAAAAGGCTTGCATACACTACATTTCTATGTCAAATTGCTTATCTCTTAGTTTGACCAATATTGTTCTAATGGCTCAAGCCTTCTATCATGCTTAAAATTTTATAAACATGATTATCATCTATCTATATAAGTTCTATAATTTCACTTAATTTTCTAATTCTGAGATACTGGCATCCTAGTCAGATGTCAGATGCCTATGTCAAAGCAAGTGTCCTAACCTGACACAAATGTCTAGTGCCCTAAAGTCATCTAATTTACAAATAAAACATATTCTTATGGTTGACCTAAGTGATTTAATTCAAGATATTCTCTAAAGGGATTGGTATAAATAAAAGATCAATCCTCATTACTTCCTCACCTAACATAGACTAAATAACTCATAAGGTAATTTACCAAAGGCATTCAATCAAGGACTCAAGTGAGTAAAGCTTCACTATTTTCTCCCATTTCCATATAGGTTATAGGGGCAACACATACATCGGTATAAAGTAATTAAGTACCATCTCATGAGACACATTTTCTAAGTTATAATCTTAGTCATTCTATGTACTTACATATCACATATTATATGATACACATACAAGCCAACATATAGGGGAGAACTACATAATTCTAAGGCCCTCTTAGGCATATTATTTATGTAGAAATCACTCATTGATAAAGGGGTATTTGGGGGTGGTTTGAAACCATGTTCCCACTAACCCATTTTTCCCACAACCACTATGAAGATGAAGAATTAGGGTTTTCTATTTGACAAAGAGTGACAATCCATGATCTAGATATGAATGCACTAGAGTGAAGGCAACATATAACCCATAAGCATCTAGGTGGTCAAATATAATTTTACTAGGTATTTCATACTTGAAACCTACATCTAATCTAGAAAATAATTTCAATACAAATATCTTAGGCTGATGCAAGTGTTTGTGGATATAAAGGTAGAATTTATAGAATTAGGCAACTGATCCAAAATTTAGATCCAATATAGTTTCTACCTTCTCCATATCCATATCTATATTAACACTAGAATTAGTTAAGTATCTTGTTTTCATTATCATTGCAATATCTTGCATCATTATTTTTTTTAGCATATCTCAACATCATAAATTTAGTATATGTTTTAAATGAGTTTTGAAATTAATGGGCCTATTATAGAGATGGTTTATCACCCTTTTTCCCTAGGCGATTTATATCCCCTTTAACCCTAGATTCCCTAATATAGATTTTAGGTTTAAACATGTTGTGAGACATTTATTTCCCCTTGTTTGTGGTTCTTTAGCCTTGGTTCTATGGAATTTATTGCTTCTTATTTAAGTCTCATTGGTTTTAGTTGTGCAACATTTATTTCCAATTATTTGTGTCTCTTTAGCCTTAATTATGTGGAATTTATTGTCTATTATTAATGACTTATCCTTGGATGTGATGCATTTATTTCTACTTATTTATGGTTCTTTGGCCTTGGTTGTGCAAAATTTATTTCCCCTTATTTGTGGCTTTTTGGAATTGATTGTGTAGAATTTATCACCCCTTATTTGTGGCTCCTTAGCTTTGGTTGTGCAATATTTATTTCCCCTTCTTTATGGCTCCCTAGCCTTGTTTATGTGACATTTATTATCCTTTGTTTGTGGATCCTTAGTCATATGTGTGAGGTTATATGTTATGGCATGACATTAATTGTTGAGCTTATTGTGATTATTGAGTTTATAGGTGTCGTGATACATATTCATATCTACCCCATTATATATGGTATGATTATCCATATTATGCACTTTTACCATGTAATCCTATTTAGATAATTTATCAAATATGGTTATTCATGCTTACTTAATTTTTATATATATGTATTGACACAACACTTATATACCCCCATATTTCATATGTTACATACATGATTTAATACTATATTCCTTGAAATGATGACATATTTTTTACATGTTACTTGTTTACCCTAATTTATATTGTACAACCCTAATTAAGACATAAACTTAAATGCAATTAAAATTGTAAAGTATGATAATTAAGCATGAATTTAAATGCAAAATACTAAAAATAATTTGATAAGTGGCATGTGCTAAATATAAAACATACTAATGAGATTAAGGTACTATCATTTTCTAGTTCACATATCGAGTATGACTAAATTTTGATATTAGAAAGGGGACAAATTTAGGCTTGTGAGTCACTCAGATATATAACTAACTATTTGTGTGCACAGGGTCACTAATGTCAAGTTAGGGTGAAACTATCAATGAAATTGACTTTAGGCTAATGTTAATGTCTTGGACTATTTTGAGGCTATGTGACCATATAACTTACTAAACTTATCAGTAATAACATTGTATATGTAATCTTGACAATTGACTATATGGACAACTCTAGAAATTAGTTTTTGTTTCCTTGAAACCCTATGTCCACTTGTGAAGGGATGAAACTGGAAAAAAATTAGGGAGTGTAATGGGATGAGCCTACCCCAGTCACCCTCATTGATGATTAACCATTGACTACATATCCAATACTTTGAAAATAGAAGTAAAGCACCATGTAGTTCTTCCCCTTAGTGTGAATGCATAATTATAATCCTTTTTTATATGAATGCAATGCACTTATTGATCTATATTTTTTTCACTTGACTTATCCTAGTGTGATTCAAACTTGGCTGAAGATTGCTCCTAGTGACTAATTTGTGGTTTTAGAAGTAGTCTTTCTTAATATTTAGTAGTATATATATTCTTAGTGGATGAGTTACAAGTGACTACCAAATGGATAATAATATTGACCTTATTTTGCATTTATAAGAGCTCATTTGGGTAATTTATCCTGCCATTGACATGAAAGGTGAATGATTTGATCCATAAGGATTAATTTATTTGAAAAATATTCATTGTTCGGTGAGGGACAATAATTTCACCCTAAGGACAATTTCACCGATGAAATTATCTAAGGCTAATTTTTATGTCCAGGAGATAAAAATGAAAATATAATGATATAAAAACACCTAAGTAAGATAATTAGTTGGTTTGACATAGAATAAATGGTTTTTTTAGGTGAGTGACATCAAATTATAAGAATCGAAACCATAAAAAGCACATATATGTGAAATAATGGTGAATAAGAGGCATATAAGTGTGCACAAGTCATTTATGGTGAAGGTAGGTCAACATTTACATTTCTAAGTATATAACACCATATTTTAGTATTTACAAATGCCAAAAATCAAAAGTACACTCAAGGATGCATTGAAGTGAGTGGAAACCATAACATATGTTTTTAAAGAATTAAGGAACTCATAAAATTATGTAGATGCATGGTTGAAGGTCGAGGATGAAAATATTGAAAATTTAAATGCTATTCTGATGGGAAAAGAGATTGTGGTAGAAAATAAGAAGAAAATGTTTAGTTGAACACTTATAAGGTCACATCAAAGAAGAAAAAAAATTCTTTAGAGGATGAATTTATAAATTTTCATGATGAGGTGATGATAAAGTAACACAATATATGTGATTATGATTTGTAATTTAAATAATAATTAGACAATTTTAAGAAATTCAACATAAAGAAGGGGAAGACATTGCCAAAATTGAGAAAATTAAGAGTAATATAGATGAAGTTTGGAGGATTATAGGTTAGGCTATGGTTGGCTAGGATGAATTTATGATGAAGCTTAATGGAAAAATCCCAAAAATTCTTCCAAACACAACCATAAAAGACATTTTCGATAGGACAAACAACCACTAAATCAGGGGGAAATTTAGGCCCTCAAATTTATATACATTTTGAACACTAAAGGAAACAAAAATAAGGCTAAGTATGGAAGGATGTGATTGAGAAAGATCCATTCATACTAAGTTATCTTGAAAGAAAGACTAAAACATAGTTTGAAATAAATATATGAGGCACAAGAATTATTATGCATAACACTCATAATAAAGAAGATATGATAAAGGAGATGTTGACACTTGGAACTCATCCAAGGAAGAAAAGTATATGAGGTTTGATCAGGGTTGGAGAAGGAATAAAAGAGGAAGGTAAAAATAATATGCCAATACATAAATAGTGTTGGAGAAATATTATGATGATGTCATGTTAGTGTCATGGAGGTTCCTATGTGAGTGGATAAAGTGCCTTGATAGTCTAAGTGACAATGATAAAGTGTGCAATGTGATTATTCTTGTATGACAAAGTGTGAAATATGCTTGTTCTAGTGTTCTTTATGTATGGTTGGTTGATCTTCAGTATTGACATAGCTTGAGAGGATCAGGGATGAGTATGAAGGTTTGAACATGTGAAATGGGTCCTATAAGATGTGATACATGATTTGATAGCTTTTGTGCATAATTAGGATTCATTTAGTTGATCATAATTTTCATCTAGACACTTTGGGTCCATTGGGAAAAAAATTGAGTTGGAAGTTTAATGATGCCACCATTTCCATGTGGGAAGGAGTCAAGGGGTTTTGGTCATATGGTTGTGATATCTATAGTCCCTATTTATTATGTGCTAGATCTCAAGTCATGCATAAAATCATGGTAAAATTTATGAGGGTACAAAGTTGGATTCTTAGTCAAAATTCACTATTTTCCCATACTTAGCCAAATTTGCAAAGTGGCCAAAAAGAGCTAAGTAAGCATGTTGATGAGCTCAAAATTCACATGTGTGAATGTTTTAGGAGAAGGTGATCATATGGTTTTGCTCATTTTTGGACCTAGTTTATTTATACTTAATTCTATATCATGTGATGTAGCGCATCAAAAGATATGCTTATGCAAAGTTAGTCTCCCAAGTAGATTGACTATGTTTTCCCATACTTAGCCAATTTTGTAGTGTGGTAGAAAGAGCTGATTAAGCATTTTGAAGGTGTTATTTATTGCACATGTGAAGTTATAAATAAAATTTGATCATATGGTTGTTTTTCATTTTGAGCATAGATCATTTTTGCTAAGTTTGAGATCATGCACTAAAACATGACAGAAGTTATGGTTGTTCAAAGTTAGCCTCTCAAGTAGATTTAGACATTGTTGGCTCTATGATAAAAGTTTATGAGAAGGTATGCTAATGTCATTATACCTCACATGTGTGATATTTTTAGGAGTAATGAGTCATATCGCTAGATTATCCATAGGAAGGAGATCATTTGGTCCAAATTTGAGATCTTGTAGGTAAGTGTAATAGAAGTTATTCAAGTGAAAAAATGGATACTCATGCATATCAATAAGGTCCCCATACTTGGTCATTTTTGAATGTGTTAAAGCTCAAACAAGATTGATGGTGTGCGAGTGCTCCAAAGATTCAGGAGGTAGTGAGATGAGGATAGGTGCATGAAATTTAACATCTACGAAAAGGTACAAGATAAGGATCTAATGGTGAGTAGGCATTTATAAATTTGATCAAATGGTGAGAATTGATTGATAAAGTCCTATTTGATCCATAAAGATTGATGGAACACATTGAGTCAAAGTTCCTAAATTTCATGAGATGAGGTCAACATGATTGAAGGTTAACATCTGAGCATTGGTGCCTATGCATTAAAAATAGATCAAGATCAATGGAACATATTTGATCTAAAGCTAAGATGACATGAAATGCAAGCAAAGTTTTTGAGGATTAACTGTGACCATTACTTTTTTAATATTTGAATTTGTGAAGGAAAGACCAGTATCTAGTTTTTAAACCATAACTTTTGATAGAAGTCAAATTTTCTACTGCAATAAAAACAAAATTGGTAGAGGACTACAAAGTGCATCTGTAAATATGGATTATAAGATCTAGAATTTTGTACAAACATAGATATTGAGCTCCAAAGTTGATGATGTATTGTTATATGTTCTATAAGTGACCCAAGAAGGATATTCGAGCTCATGTAGTTGTTTTGATGTTTCATAGTTAATTTCCTATTGGGAAGTGTTTTAGACTCCATGAGGATTCTTTATGTGCATTTTAAATATTTGACAAATCGTATGAAGTATGAATTAAGGTTTTGAAAGCAATTATGTTCTCGTTCTTATTGACTATATATACAAAGAAGTGTTTGAGCTAATTAGGTTGTAATAAAATAATGTTTTGGTGATTGTGATAATTTGAGGATATACTAGGGTACATAAGGAGGGGACCTATATGTTTGTAATTGGTCTTATGTTCTTAAGTTGCTTGGAGATATATAAAAAGAGGTGATGAGGTCTCCATAGGACCTAAAAGTGACTTAGGCCTATTTTAAAAGGGGATTGTGCTTAAATGTGAATCATATGAGATGCCTTAAGGGGAAGGCATGTAATGTGGATGACAAGGTTTATTATGAACTTGATAATTCATGTTTTATCTATATATAGTGGAACCAAATGTGTTAGGTTCTAGTGATGTACACGTGAGATAAGAGAGGATTATGTGTGAGGGAAAGATAGGTAATGTGCATGTTGGTGGAGTTAATGAGTATAAAAGTTGGTTGATTATGTGTATGACCCATAGATCATGTTCCTAATGTCAAGATAGTGATCTTATAGTTTGTGGATATGTGAAGAGGTTTGAGTGTGCAGATGTGGATAGTCTGAGTGAAGGAGGGAGTTTATGACTTGCCTATGTGAGAGGCCTATTTGAGATAGAGAATTTGTATAGTTGTCAGATAATCAAGAGATCCATCATTAGGTGTTGAAGACATCAGATCTAAGGTGTAAGTTTTCATCTCAAGGAGGTTCTAAAGGACTTGATATTCCTTAGGGGTAGTTACTCTTTATGAAATAGGGTTTCACTAAAAGACCTTTGATCTAAAGGACTTGATCAATGTTGTAGGTCAAAAGGACTTGGCCAAAGGTTCCTGATCAAAAAGGCTTGATCAATATTTTGTTTATGATCTTATTATATGATAGTAGTCCATGTTTTTATATGCTTGAGAGTGGTTTTTATTCCCAAAGAGGGTTTCCCATGTAGACCTTGTGTTGTGTATGTGATCTTGCTTATATTCATTGATTCACTATTATGAATGATCTGCATGTTTCATGAATGCTTGTGATTTAATGATTAATTAATTAAAAGGGTTTATAAAATATATTAGATTATTTGAAACCATTAATTCACCCCCATATTAGTGGGTTGTACATCTAAAAATTGGTATCAGAGTGAGGTCCTTTGGTAAAAGCTTGACAACTTGAAGTTGATCTAAGGTACAATGGCTAGTTAGAATATGCAAGGTGGTTTCTCTACTAAGAAATCACCGATGTTTAATGGATCCAATTATTATTTTTGGAGTGAAAAGATGAGGAAATACATTATATCTCTAGGGTTTAATGTTTGGATATCTATTGTGGATGGTTATGTTATTCTTGTTATTCCTCCATCTAGTGTTATAGACAAGAAGCTGTTTGAGAACAAATCTAAGGAAATAAATGCCATCACTTATGGTCTTATAGAAAATAAGTTTACCAAAGTAATTCATTGTACATCTACCAAGAAAATTTGGGTTCAATTGAAGACTATTTTTGAAGGGTATTCAAATGTTAATTTGGCAAAGTTGTAAACTCATAGAAGACAATTTGAAAGTCTCAATATAAATGAAGAAGACATTGTGGCATCTTTTTTTTACAAAAAGTTGATAAGCTTGTGAACATCATCAGAGGTCTTGGAGATAATCTTAATAGAATATTATTATTTAAAAGGTATTAAGGTCTCTATCCCCCAAGTTTGATCTAAAATTATATGCTATAGAAGAGAGTCATGATCTTACTCAGTTGAAGATGGATCAATTGCATGGCACCTTGACTACCTATGAGATGAGGAAGAATGATGATATACCTCCAAATAAAGAAATAAATTTCAAGAATATAATACAAAAAAAGAATAAGTTACAAGGTAAGAAAATCAAATAGGATGACATTCTTAAAATAGATGAGGATGAACTAATTACTTTAATTTCTAAGAAGTTGAGAATAGGTTCATGCAAGTATAAAGGTAAGATACCACTCAAATGCTTTAATTGTGGTGAGATAGGACATTTTGATAATAAGTGCCCTCATAAGTATAAGAAGGATGATGATGAAGAACATGATCAAGATCATGATGATGGCAAAAGATATTTTAAATTTGATAAATGTAAGAAATGATTTAGAAAGTTTGATAACAAGAATAAGTACATCAAGAACAAGAAGAGTCTATACACCAAATAAGATTGTATCTCATCAAATGAGAGTGAATATAGTGACTTAGAATATGATCATGAAGATGTTGGCTCTATTGAAGATGAAGCTCTATTCATGGTTGATGAAGGAAGTTGTTCATAACAAAAGGGGTCTACTTGGAGTGATTTAGATGATGAAGATGAGGTGGACTATGAGACTGCATTAGTTAATACTCATAAAGAATTAAAGATTGAGAAGAATATCAATAGGAAGAATAAATCTAAGATCAAGGAATTTGAGGAACAATTAAGTGTGTTTAAGGAAAGAATGGATGAAGATGCCAAGGAGCATGAATATATGGTCAAACATCTCAGTTTTCAATTGGAATCATGTATACAAGCTTAAAAGCCAAAGAAGCTAAATATACAAGGTATGTAATTAAAATGAGTCATTAAAACATGAGTTAAAGAAGGTATTTAGTAAGGCAATGTCATTTATTAGATTTAAAAAGAGCTTAAGTGATCTAGATAACATTATAAATGATCAAAAGCATGAAAGTGATAAGACTGGTCTTGGATATAAAAAAGAACCAGAGACTGCAGCTCAAGACAAGATGAATACTAATATGAAAAAGGTGGATCAAAATTTGAAGACAAATCATCAAATAAGGAATGAAGGTGTTGGAAAAATAAATACAAGTTAGATCAGACAACCAAATGCCATGAGGTATGTAAATTTTAATGGTTACTATTATACTTGTAATCAATTTGGGTATAAAGATAGAGAATGTAGAAGACTTTATAAGAATGTATTTTCTTGGAACTATGATGGGGGTCATCAGTCAAAAGGTGTAAGCAAAGTTGAGTGACTCAACTATCATGATGTTGGACACCTTTTAAAATGTTGTCTAATTAAGATAATACAAGCTAAGTTTCCTTTAAGAGATATTGAGTACTAAAATTGTTATGAACTAGGACACATTACAAGATATTATCCAAATTTGGAAAGGAAGAGAGTTTTTTACAAAAAGTTTGGTGTGCTACAATTATGAATAGAGAGGTCACATTGCTAGATTCTGGAAGCAAAGGCCTACAAGATAGAATAGGTTTTATTAGGAACCTAGAGTGAAAGAAAGAAGACAAGTTAATACATGGAAACCAAAGGTGGTAAGTATGAGTCATGATGAGACTGTAGGTCCAATTAGTCTATTTGCTATGGTGGAGAATGCTTTTAAAGTTGAATAATCTCAAGAGGTCTCATTGTCTGCTCATGTTGTGAATGAAGAGAGTAAGCTCAAGAGGAAGACCAAAGTAATGGTTGAGGCTAGTTCTAAGGGATGTATATATCCAAATAAACATCTTACTATTGTTGAAAAATTACCTAGTGATGAGGATCCAAGTTTCAAGAAAGATTCTTCAAATGAAAAGGTATGTAATGAATCTATATTGTCTCCATGTATTATTAATTTAATCCTTGAAAAAAGAACAATGTTATAGTGGATGAGGAAGTTATTTTTCATAAGCTAAAGAAGAAGAAGAAGAATTATAAGTATCAGATGACCAAGGAGGAGAAGGAATATGAGGAGTTATGGGCAACTCCTAGTTACACACCATGATAGAGCTTTGTGGCATAGAGGAGGTCTTTATCTATGTTTCTTAAGAGACTCATTCAGTGGAGAATCAAGTTTTTATGCTCATAGATGATAATTAAAATCAAATAAGGTCTTTGGTTAAAGTTAAACAATAATTTCATGATCCTATTTTAGAGGTTTATAAAGGAGCTAAAGTATAGAGTCAGATTAAGTGGTTCCAAGTGGCTTAATGAGATTGATGCAAATGTCAAGAAGTGTTTGGTGCTTAGAAAGGTCTATGCATTTTTTTATGGTGTGCTCCATATGTTTTTAAGTTGTGTGTAATGGTTGCTTATAGGTGTAAAAAAGGTTTTAGAGGTGGACATTGATTAGAAGGTGTTGTGTTGACTTTGCTTGTTTTTAGGTTTCAAGGGTCTTAAGATTTACTAGAAAAATGTTCTACCTTATGAATTAAGGTCTAAAGGATTCTTATTATTTGAAAGGGTCAAATTGGTGGTAAAATAAAGATTCATAGAAATTTGAATTTTTATGGTGTTCAAGTTATTCTTGTTTCTATCAAAATGGAGGGCTAATTAGATAGTAGGTTTGTGAAGGATGTATGTTGTAAAGGATGAGAATGGTGATTAAAATTGGTGTGCTTAAGAGGGCATATGAAAGTGATATATATATATATATATATATATGGTGTTTTAAGTCCTAAAAATGTGTCTACTAAAAATTATGGGCTCTATAAGTTTCAAGTAGGGCTACAAGGTGGCTAGACAGACCTAGTTTGAAGAAGAATGCTTTTTTTCCTCAATTTCTCCAAAAAGATAAAGGTATGTGTATTTCAAGGTATATTCTCAGGTTGGTTCAATGCATGTTTCCTATTTTTTTTAGTATAGATGAAAATTTAGTGGTCATGGAAGTGTCTTGAGAAAGAAGGTTGGTAAGCCTGTATGGTGGTTTGTCATGGTGTGTAGAGATTTGAATATGCTCAAAAGGTGAAATTATTTAGAGTTATTAGTGGGAGTCCCTCTCAGATGTTTCTTAGTGTGTTACATTAGATTTAAATTTTGTGTGTGTTTTATCATCATTAGTTGTTATTCTTGTGAATAAGAGTATTGGCTTGGAGCAAGAGGAAGTTATCAAGACAAGAAGAGGTTGGCGCAAGTTAATGGGGAGTTTTTATCATCTTTATAAGATGGTCCTTTCCTATTTTGATAGTTTTTTCAAGTCCCTAAGATCATATTGTGCCCACTTTGTCATTGTGTCAAAGGGGGAGAAAGTTCTAGTTGGGGAGAATGCTCTGGTTGTACTAGTGCTTTGAAGAGAGAGAAGGTGAGCTATACATTTCTATATTGATGGGTGTTGACTTCAATGAGAAAGGGGGAGATTATTGGAGAGTTATCATGTTAGTATCATGGAGGTTCCTTTGTGTGTGGATAAAGTTACTTGATAGTCTAAGTGATAATGACAAAGTGTGAAATGTGCTTATTATTGTATGATAAAGTGTGAAATATGCTTTATGTATGGTTGGATGATCTTCCATATTGACATAGCTTGAGAGGATCAAGGATGAGTATGGAGGTTTGAACATGTGCAAGGGGTCCTATAAGATGTGATCCATGATTTGAGAACTTGTATGTACAAGTAGAATTCATTTGGTTGATCATAGTTTTCATATAGACACTTTAGGTTTATTGGAAAAAAAATTGAGTTGGCAGTTTGATGATATCACCATTACCATAGGAGGAGTCAAGGGGAGCTAGTCATATGATTATGATGTCTATAGTCCCTAATTATTATGAACTAGATCTTAAGTCATGAATCAAAGTGTGATAAAAGTTATAAGGGTCCAAATTTAGCTTCTCAATCAAAATTCACTATTTTCCATACTTAGCCAAATTTGCAAAGTGGCCAGAAAGAGCTAAGTAAGCAAGTTGATGAGGTTAGCATTCACACATATGAACATTTTAGGAGAAGGTGATCATATGTGTTAATTTTTTGACCTAGTTTATTTGTGATTATTTTAGATCATGAAATTTAGTGAATCAAAACATATGCTTATACAAAGTTGTTCTCCCAGTAAGATTGACTATGGTTTCCCATAGCCAATTTTTCAGTGTGGCAGAGAGAGCCAAGTGAGCATTTTGAAGGTGTTATTTATTGCACATGTGAAGGTGTTAATAAAATATAATAATATGGGTTTGTTCATTTTTAATCATAGATCATTTATGATAATTTTGAGATCATGCACTAAAGCATGGTAGAAGTTATGGTTGATCAAAGTTGGCCTCTTAGGCAGATTTGGACATTGTTGGATCTATGAGAAAAGTTGATGAGAAGGCATGTTAATGGAATTATATCTCATATGTGCAAGAGTTATAGGAGTGGTGATTCATATGGTTGGATTATACTAAGTAAGGAAATCATCTATTCCAAATTTGAGATCCTTCAAGTAAGTGCATTATAAGTTATGCAAGTGAAAAATGGCTACTCATGCATATTGATAGGGTCCCCATAGTCATTTTTGAATGTGTTAAAGCTTGATCAAGTTTGATGATGTGTAAGTGATCCACGGATTTAGGAGGTAATGAGATGAAGCTAGGTGCATGATGTTTAATGTCTAAGTAAAGGTATAAGATAAGGATCCAATGGCAAGTGGGCATTCATACATTTGATTGAATGGTGAACATTGCTCAATAAAGTCATGTTTGATCTACAGAGATTAACAGAGCATGTTGAGTCAAAGTTACCATATTACATGAGATGAGGTAAATGTGACTAAAGTTTAATGTATAAACATTGTCACCTATGCATTACATATTGATCAAGATCAATGGAACATATTTGATCTGAAGATGAGATGATGCAAGATGCAAGCAAAGTTTTTAAGGATTAACTATGACCATTGCTTTTTGAATTTATGAAGGAAAGATCAGTGTCAAGTTTTTGAACCATATATTTTGATAAAATTATAATTTTATATTATAGTAAAAATAAAAGTGGTAGAGGAATCAAAGGTACATCTAGAAATATGGATTAGAAGATCTAGAAGTTTATATAGACATAGATATTGAGATCCAAAGTTGACTGTGTCTTTGTATATGTTCTTTAAGTGACCCAAGAAGGATATTCGAGCTCATGTAGCTGTTGTTTTGATGTTTCATGGTTAATTGGATATTAGGGAGTGTTTTAGACTCCATCAGGATGCTCTTCATTCATTTTAAAGATTTGTAAAATTGTATAAAGTATGAACAAAGGTTTTAAATTCAACTATGTTCTCATTCTTGTTGACTATGTACATAGAGAAGTCTTTGAGATGATTAGGTTGTAGTAGAAGAGTGTTTGGTGATTGTGATCATTTGAGGATGTCTTAGGGGACATAGGGAGTGGACCTATATGTTTGTAATTGGTCATTTGTTCTTAAGTTTCTCAAAGATATATCAAAGGAGGTGATTAGGTCTCCATAAGACCTAAAAGTGACTTATGCCCATTTTGAAATTAGACTATGCTTAAGTGTGACTCATATGAGATGCCTTAAAGGTAAAGGCATGTAGTGTGGCTGACAAGGTTTATTATGAACTTTATAATTCATGTTTTATCTATATATAGTGGAACCAAATGTGTTGGGTTCTATTGATGTATTAATGAGATAGGAGAGAGGCTTGTGTGTGAGGGAAGGATAAGTAGTGTGCCTGTTGGTAGATTTAATGAGTATAATAGTTGGTTAACTCTATGTATGACCTATAGGTCATTTTACTAATGTCAATATAGTGATATTATAGTTTTTGGATATGAAAAGAGGTTTAAGTGTGTAGACGAAGGTAGTTTGAGTGGAGAAAGAAGGATTTTGTGACTTGCCTATGTGAGAGGCTTATTTTAGATAGAGAGTTTGTTTAGTTGTCAGATAATCAAGAGGTCCCTCATTAGGTGTTGAAGACATAAAATATAAGGTATAAGTGTTCATCTCAAGGAGGGTATAAAGGAATTTATCTTACTTAGTGGTAGTTGCTCCTTGTGAAATAATGTTTCACTAAAAGACCTTTGACCTAAAAGACTTGATCAAGGTTGCAGGTCAAAAGGACTTGGTCAAAGGTTCTTGATCAAAAGGACTTGATCAGTATCTTGTTTGTGATCTTAGTATAGGGAAATAGTCCATGTGTTTTTAGGCTTAAGAGTGGGTTTTTTTTCCCAAGAGGGTTTCCCATGTAGACCTTGTATTGTGTATGTGATATTGCTTATATTCATTGATTCACTGTTATGAATGATCTGTATGTTTCATGAATGATTAAGTAATTGAAAGGGTTTGGAAATTATATTGGATTATTTTCCACCATTGATTCACCCCCCCACCTTAGTGGGTTGTACCTCTAAAAAAATAGGTGGATGAGGTTTAAGAGGGAATATTCCTAGATTAATAGATAGTTGTCATGATAGTTGGAAAAAAAGATGAGTTAGAAACAATTAGTATAGGTCTAAGGGGTCTAGGAAAAACTATATGAATGGACCTTGGTCTTTCATTTTGAGAGACTAGTTCTGGAAAAAAATGGAGATAAACATTAGGGTTTAAAGGTTTGTATAGCATTGGAAGGCTTATGTAATGTTTATTTATACCTTGAAATGTGAAAACCTTGAGCATGTATGTAATGGTAATTTTATACACAAGATTTACACGGTGTATGTGAATATTATTGATGAATAGAATAAGTGCTATTTGAGATGGACATGTGTTATATGCTAGATAAATGTTAGTGTTTGTATGTTGTTATTTCACATTATTTATATATTTACTATTATATCTCTATCAATGGGGTTTTTAATGATCTCTCATTGCACCTCATGTGAATGCCTAGGTCTTTGGTTACAAATTATCTTTATGATAATTTTCACATACCTTAGCATATTTTGACTATGTTAGGTTAGGAGCACATCCTATGCTAACTATGTGGGCATCTCTTGGAAACATTTAAAGTTACATCTTTATTGATGTTATTTATCATATAGAGCCTTCATATTATCATGTATTATTTGATATATATTTCATGTTGAGTGTGCTTTTATATGGTTAATGCTTTCATACATGATTATGTGTCTGATATAGTTGATATGCTAATGCCTTTAGTGTTTCAATCTTTAACTATATACTTTCCTTATTTTCTCTTTATTTTCCTCTTCATAATTTTTGTTTGATTAGTGATTTCATTGATTAGCTCTATATACTCTTTATGTGACATGATTAAATTATGTTTGATATGATTTCAGTATGCATGCCATTTTTTGTTTGTGTCTTCTTTGCTTCATTTAGTGATTTTTTGGTCTATTCTCTCTGCTGACTCTATGTTTGATGTTATTTGATTGATTAGGTATGTAAAATTTGTGTGACACATGATTACTATATGTTAGATATGATTTTACTATGCATGTTGTGTTTGTTATGTGTCTTCATTTCATTATGTACTAACTATTTGGTGTGTCATCTCTATTTTATCTATGTTTGATGTGATTCCTTACTTTCTCTATCTATTATGAGGTTGTTGTATTCTATGTTTTTTTGATTTATATCACTCAAAATATTATTATTTTCCATTGTTAATATAATACATACATTTTCTTATTATTTCTTACATTTCCATTTTTTATATCATGCATCTATTTTGGGTAAGAACTCATACTTGTGGTTGGTACTGATGTATTTTATGATATACTATCTATTAATATTATCTTTTATTTAAGCTAATATTTTATCCTAATTTCTAAGGTGTGTGTAGGTTTTTTATTTATGTGAGTTTTTAATTTATCTAAATCTATATTTCAAGAGGTGTCACACTCTTTTATCCTTTTGTATGGAATCTTGGATTTCCTTGCACAAGTAATTCCCTCCACACTATTAACTAATTTGACCACAAGTCAAATTAGGTCAACCCAATATATATTCAAACTTGTTAGATGGGCCTCTTAGGTTGAAAATGTGTACCATGGTCTTAATAAGGTCAAAATTATGTTTCCACCCTTGTCACATTTGTTATTTTATCCTAAGTCATTATAAGGTCACATTTTGAGTCATTTAATGGAATTATATGGTTTTTCATAGAGGAAAAGTGTTTAAAAATAATATTAAACATCCTATATGTCAAGTGCATGTCAAAGATAGTAGTTTTGAAATGACAACTGTAGGTGTAATGTCTAAACAAGAAGATCAGATAGTTTCAAGTAGTTGTATGGCTTGTACAACACATTTGGCACATGGGAGAACTTTAGGAGTGTCTATTGAGATCCTCTTAGTTCATTTCCATGTTTAGGTAGATATTATAGGCTCAAAAATGGAAAAATATATTCTTTCTTATCATTCTCCCAGATAAGGTCAAATAGTTAACCAATTTTATCTTGTTATGAATAGGAGGATGTGAATTAGAGCAAATGATTTTGGTGGGTGAAGATACTATTTGTTTACTCCAAATTCATAGAAATGGTTAGAATATTTGTGATCTATTCTATATGAACCATTTTAAAGAGTTTTAGCTCCTATTTTATGCCTACACATCCCCATGGCCTCCAGTTTTATTCTTTATTTGGATTGGTATGTGTATATCATGTGTTTAATGTGGAATTTCTAGATATTTTATCCCTTTTCATGTTATATTAAACTTAGTTATCATGTTAGAAGATGAATAAGTTAGAAAAAACACCTCATTTTTCTAGTTAAAGGTACCATGGAAGTTTGTAGATAGTGTTTCAGATGTACAAAATTTATTTTCTTGTAAATGGATTCAAAACAAGGGTGAAACCTGAAGTAAAGATCAAGATATGAAAGGAAAAACAATGATGTTGAAGAATTTGAAAATAGTTAAGGTCTTAAATAATTACATGAGATAAATGAAAGGTCATTAGGATGATGTCAAGATTCTGACTTAGCACACATTCCTGAATCTGATGTTTACCTACATGCAACTCTAATAGAGGTCTAAGAAATGTTGAAATGGAGATGCTTGAACTCACTTAGCACCTTCAAATAAGTCTAAGGGCATAGAGAAGAACATTATGACAATGGTGAGGTTCTTGTGTGCATTAAAACTTGAGTTTAATGTGTGAAAGTTAGGAAAGTTGCATTTGAGACACTTTACCTTAGCTTCTCTGAATAATGTTATGCTCATATGCTATGCCACTCCATGGTAAAATGCCTTGAGGCCTAGATAGGAATAGTGGTTTATCTCATATAGCCCAAGCCTAGAGTAATGTTTTGACATGATAAAGATGTTTTTTAATTAAGAGAGGATAATGCAAAAAAATTTAAAATTTAGGTAGGTTTCCACTGTAGATATTTAGTGACTATAGTGCCAAATAGACCAAAAATGAACCTTAAACTGTAACAGTGGCACATGATGCATTAATGATGAGATAATATAACTTGATATCAAATCATGATATGACCTAAAATAAGTGTGAAATGGCCTAATGGAACACAATAGTCACATGTATATGAGTACCTAAAGGAGCTTTTCAAACTCTACCTAATGCACATCTATAGGAAACACAATTAGCATATATAGACAGACTAACTCATGATAGTAAAGGAAGGTAGTTTGAATGAAGGAGAGAGTTAAAAAAATTATGGGATGTTTTTTGTGACCTCAATAGGATATAATGGCATGAGATATAATTTTAAAACATAATATATACCTAAAGGAATCCTTTTTCCTAAGGTAACTATCTACAATCTATTACAATCACAAACCAACTCATGTTAGTGAAGGGGTCTTGACTAACACATAAAGTTGTATGATTGATTGAAATTATTGATACCACTCTCATAGTGTTAGTATCACATATACATATGATTATTATACCAAAGAAGTAGGAAAACCAACATATAATCACAGTTCTAAGGTTTTTCAAAACCCTGCATAACTAGTCCCATAAGTCTATCTTGAATTTTATGATGTTGATGATATTATTAGAGTTATATAACAATTAAAATTGTTAAATAGGGTAATAAATACCTATTATATCCCTTCATAACCTCATTCAATCCAAATAAATAGGGGAGATTCCTTTTTTCATTAGATAGAGGCCATTCCCAGTCATGATGAAACTATAGGCTTAGTGTGTAAAAGATAGGACAATGTGATGGGGAGTATTTGACCACTATATAATGATGTGAAAAGTACATTTTTATGTTAATTTTTTTTAATATAAATCATAATTTTGAGAAACCACTCAAAGGTGGTCATAAGCCATGAAACATAGTTAGGCCTATTAGGCCTAAAATTAGTTCTAAGCCTTAATGAGGATCAACTTCACTTATAATACCATTTGAAATCTCAAATATATTTTATTACCTTCAAGGGAGAGTATAAGAATATTTATAACCATCATTTTGTGGGAAGCTACTTAGAGGGGTCATTTTTGGCCTAAAATCATGATAAGGGTACCCAAAATGTAGTCAAAAGCTCGATAGGCCATTTTCAAATGCTCATACCTATATAAACACATTTCATGGAACCTAAAGTATCTATGGGTATTTGATTAGTGTTATGATATCCAAATTTTTGGAATTGATTTAAGGGTCAGATGTTTAGTTTTTATGAATCATCCCTAGGAAGCAAAACCTTCTAAAACCCTCTTAAAACCCTAACTTTGACCTGATGGATAAAATATGAAATGAGATACACTCAAAAGGGATAATTTTGATTAATTTATTTTTTAACTTGTATAATTCTCTATTAATCCCATTTACATCCAATTGTCCTATACTATCACTTGTATAGATAGGGTAAAATCTAGTTTTCTTGTAAATTTTTGAGTGTTTAATAGGTATAAAGGAGAACTGGTAGATGAAAACTATTTAAGGAGGTCAATATGGACTTATAATAACTCAATATCATAATTTATAGCCATATTTTTTCATAAAATTCCCTCTGCTACACCATTCATCATAGCCAATCTTGGACAAATAGTGAAAATGAGAAGTGACTACCTAGTGAGAAGATGATAAGTTTTATTTAAGATCTTTTTAAGGTCTTCCTAATGGATTGGAAGACAAAGGTACTCTAAAAAGGTTTCATAACACCTCTTATATGGATATAGTTGATAAAATAAAGGTCACCTTGATGATAAATGTGAAGAGTAGAGCTAAAAAAGCTGGTACATAACTGTAGATAATGAATACAAGTGTCATGTAGAAGGATATCAATTAGGGAAGCATTTGATAACTATCATATATTTTTTAAAACCTCCATAGGATAGTTCATATGTGTCAACTATTACTATTTTAGTTTCAAGTGGTTAAGATATGCTTCATGATGAAGGCAGTTTTAAGAGGGCTAGTTGAAGAGCCTTTATGTCATTTTGAAGAGTTTGTCATGCTTCAGCTAGACACTTGTTTGATAAGACCTTCATGGTCTATTAAACACTATATTATCCTATACTATAGCTATATCTCACAAATTTATTATTTTATATTTGACCTTTCCACTTTCCTTCTTCTCTCTCTTCTCGCATACTCTATAAATGCAAGCCATTTTGGCTTTTGTAATCTAATCTATGTCTAGTATGGTGAAGCCCTGTTGGTTTGAATACTGATGTTTGAATTTGAATAAATAATTTAATATGGTTTTGATTATAAAATTCCTTGTCTAAGTGTGTGGAGTAGCATAAAATTTGAATGATAAGTGGTAATCACCTATCCTTACATTCATCTTACTCTCTCATATTGTGTGAAAGTAATTCATTCTCTAATAGGTCACATGGAGTGTAGTTAGTGTCCTTGTCTATGTATAACTTTATGAAGTTTCATTAGTTTTTAGGATTAGCCTTTTTTCATTTCACTTTGAGAAGTATAATACATATCACCTTCATGTTTGAAATACTTATGTTAGATTACCCTAGAAGTTTGAAGCTACTCATGTGAACAATCTTTCATAATGCAACTCATGGTAGTATAGTGGATATCAATTTGGTGTATCACCTTGTTATAATTGGATATTTTCATGTTACTCTATATCTCTTTTCATCCAACCAAACTATTAGTGTAGGTGATAAGATATCAAAGTCCAATCTAGGGAGCTAGCCCTTAAACCTAGAGATTTACCTCTGATATAGGCAACCCACAGGCCTAGATGTAATCCCATGTTGCCCAAATATTAGAGTAGGCTTGAACAACCATCACTAGGGTGAAATATTTGGTGAAAACACACACTTTTCACACACTTTCCCTCACCTTATTGGGAAAAATAACATTTGGCACACACTAAGAAAGTGGTATAAGGTCATGATAGGATTATTTGTAACTCCCTCTTCCTTCCTCTAGATCTATTTAAAGATATCTCTCCAAAATTTAAATTCTCTCTTATTCTCTATTATTATTTCTTCTAAGATTGAATTTTGAGATTAGTTTTTCATAAGCCTTATTAATATACACAAGTTTTTTTTGTTATTAATTCAGTTTCCCACTTCAAAACTTTTGATTCAATCTTATGGTTTACTTACTTTGAGGTAAATTCATTCCAAATTTTCATTTATTATTTCATGATTTCACCTTCAATTTTCATTTATCTTGGCATAAATCATTCACTACCTTAATTGGGGCATGCTACCCTTGTGATTTATTTATTACATGTTACTCATCTGGGCCATGTTACTCATGTTCTTATATTTCTTATATTATCCCCTTAGGGAATATTACACTTTTGCTTATATAATATATTGTAGGCCTATGTGAGGAAATTTAATATATTTCTATATTATAAATATTTTATTTTATTTCCTATCCTACACACGATGATTATAAACCTTTTATTTTGAGATATGTGCTTCATAAGTTTATCCTACATCTCAAAAGGGGAGAATATAATCCATCCATTTTATTTCTAGATTAAAGGTCTCCAAAAATTTAATAATTTTTTTTCCTCTAGATGAGGGAAATTATAGTTTGTTTATTTATAAAAAAATCTCCAACATATGACACTTATTCCACAATAGGATACATTAAAGATATTTCTTAACAATTTTTTTTAATTAATGAAATAGGGTTGAAGGGTCCATCATTTTCATTAATATCATAATATTTTACAAAAAAATTACAAATAATTAAAAATTAAAAACTCCAAATCAAGTCTTCACTAATATAAAATAAAAAACCATCAAGAATAATGGGGATTGATTCTAATTAACTAACAAAAAACTTCCAAAAAAATCTATAAAATCTCAATTCTTAGCCTAAATAAATCACCAAGAAGCACACAAAAGTACTTTAAAATAGTTTAAAAACACAATAAACTATATCTATAATCTAGATAACCATATCAAAAAAATTATTCTATTGCCAAAGGTTAACAACATATGAAACCACTACTTAGAATATTCCACAAAGGTGCACAAATGATTCTATGGCCACCAAAACTTAAGCTCTATCCCTCTTGCTATGAGACCTTATATTTTTTTGGGAATTTTTCCCATTTAAAGAAGATTTCTTATGTTTAACCAAATTTCATTAATTATATCCTACCAAAGAAAAAGAGATACAATTAAAGGAAGGATCATGAAATAAATCATGATCAAACATAAAAGGAGGTCCACTATCCATAAGTGAGGAATCCTGGGGAGTCCCACCACCAACATTAGGATCAAAAATAAAAATACCAAAAGACAAAGACTTGGGATAACTTTGATCCACATCTATCAGTGAACCACAACTATGATAAGAAGATTATGATTTAGGATATTTCAATTTCATAAGAATATTTAAAAAAAGTTCCATTGCCTCTTGTATAACATATTCCTTAATATATTCTATAATTTCTATTTTGAGAGAATGAAAAAACTTAAGCGTGGAAATTTGAATTTAGTGATGGTTGGGAAGAGGGAAAGTTGCAAGTTGAAGATGATCCCATGAAGGACGTACCAGCTTGTTCTTATTATTTAGGATAGGGACCACCTATCACATCTATAGCCAAAGATTTTGATCAGTCAAGTGGCAAAAAATCGATATCATGGGAAAACATGGTGATTAAAGAGAGACCAAGAAATAATATAGTTGAAGATTATTTACCAGTCCCCACCTATGAAATTGATGAGATAATTCTAGATGTTCCTAACATAGTCATCAAGAAAGTTGACTCCTCACTATCAAACTCTCTTTTGGCTAAATTTAGCAATTTCAAACCTAATATTGATTCCTTAAAAAAATTGGCAAATTTTGAATGGTACCCCAAGGGTCAGATATAAATCATTTCAATGCCTAAAAACTTATTTTTGATTAACTTGAATAATTTAGAGGATTATCTCAGGATGCTAACTAGTGGCCCATGGTTTATGGATAAATCTAAAATCTATCTCCATAAGTGGAAAGTGGGCTTCAATTTAAATAGTGTACTCATGGAATATATCCATATTAGGTTAAATTTCTAAAATTTCCTTTAGAATTTTGGGCTCTAGAGGTTATTCTAGGGATTTCAAAAGCTCTTGGCCAACCCATTTCCATAGATCCCATTATTAGGTCTAGACATAGACTTCTAGCCATGAGGTTTTATGTTATCATCCTAAGAGATAAACTCTTGATCCACTATATTAAGATAAGATCCAAATATGGGTTTTGGAACCAAAAAATTATTTTTAAAAGAGATTTGTAAAACTTGTAATGTTTTGAATCACTCTTTGATATACTGCCCTCTATCCAAGAGGCCTTCCCAACCCCCACTCCCCATCAGGTGAAGAAACCCTTTCCTTCAAACCATTCCCCTCATCAAACTCCCTCTCATGCATCCCATCTTGCTCTTTGTCCCCTTAGCTTGGGAGAATTTTTTTTAGTAGTTGATTTAGTGAAGGGTATAAATCCCCTGTATGTTTCTAGCCTAACCCTACTTTTCCCAAAAGATGGTCCTTCATTTAATATCCACTCTAGTCCCATATCCTTTGGTAAATTTTACAAGGTTATCCCACTGGAATCATAATTGGTTAAAGTTATTTTAGACCCTCTTTATTTGGTATAAAAATGGTAGAGGTAGCTTTAGTCTCTCTTATTTTAACACCAACAAAATCTCCATCTCATTCCTAGGGTTAAAAGGTTCTAAAATCTCCTCTCTTTTGAAACCCTTCTTTCAAGAGGAGACCTAGTTATACTAGAATGCTCACCTATAAAGGTATTATTAACCCCAATCCACAAGGTAGGTATATATCAGTATTTTTATTTAGATCTAGGACAATGATCCTCAATAGGTAAGAGCATTAATAATGGGAAAAATAAGGAAAAGGAAGAGGATCAATGGACAAAGGTACAACCTAAAAAGGGAAAAAAGAAAGTAGAAGTAGGAGAAAATAAAAAATATAGTGGTAAATTGATTAATATTAATGACAAAGGACAAGAAGTAGATAAACAAGTTGTAAATGGTACTCAAATGACCCTCAGTTAATTCCCAAGTACCAAAAAATGAATATCATATTATGGAATATAAGGGGGTTAAATAATCATAGAAAATAAAGACTAATAAAAAATATTGTTTATAAACACAAACCTGATATTTTGATCCTTTAATAAATTAAAATGTTTGAGGACAAAATTTTGAAAAATAATGATGATATCTAGGGTAAAACAAAAAGTTTTAGCAATATTTCTAGAGGTGCTTCAGGTGGTATGGCTAGTTTTTAGAATCCCCTAGTTCTAGAGGGATCAATTTTATTAAAAGATAACTCTCATATAACTATTAATTTCAAGGAAATACATAATTAAATGGAGTGTATTATTTCAAATATCTATGCCCCCCGTTCTAAAAATGATAAAAAAATGCTTTGGGTGGACCTAGTTAAGACTAGGAAGAATATGAAAGATATGAACTGGATCATGGCAGGCAATTTCAATTATCCTCTTTCTCTTATGGAAAAAATGGGGAATATATTTGATTAATGATATTATGATTGATTTTAGTGACTTCATAGCTGAGGCAGGTCTCATGGATGTGGAATTAAAAGGCAATCTTTACGCTTAGTCTAATAAGAGATTGGGAGAAAACTTAATCCAAGTCTTCTTAGATAGGTTATTGGCTTCTATGAATTGGGAAATTCAATTTATCAATGCTCTTTCTTCTCTTCTAAGGATTACTTTTGACCATAATCCCTTGATCGCCATAGGAGAAAAGATGAGCAAGCCTAAGTATATTCCATTCAGGTTTGAAAATATGTGGTTAACATACCCATCTATTCTTGATTCTTTAAAATAATGGTGGTAGTTTATAGTTTAGGTCTTATATATGTTCATTCTAGCCATGAAACTTAAAAATTATAAGAATAAGCTTAAGATATGGAATAAGGAAGTGTTGGGTAGTATTTTTACCCAAAAAAATAAAATTGAGGAAGATTTATGAAAAATTGAGGAGATCAATTTATCCAATTGCAATCCCACTTCTCAAAATAAATAAAGGTAGCTCTTGAGTTTTTTTCATAACTTGGAAGCTAAGGAAGAAATATTTTGGCATCAAAAATCAAGGAAAACCTGGCTCAAGAAAAGAGATAGGAATATTAAGTATTTCCATCACTCAGCTTCTAAGAATCAAAATACACTAAACTTTATAAAGTCAATGGAGAAGATGGGGTTATTTATAAAGAGGAAAAATAAATTGAGTTGAAAATTGTTAAATTTTATAGGAATCTTCTGGCATTCATCCCCCATTGAAATGTTTAGTTAGAAGATCAGGTTCTAAATCATATTCAGGGGGTCATATCTCAAGAGGATAATGATTTTATTATATCTCCACCTTCTAATGATGACATTAAATCTATTATATTATCATTCAAATGAGACAAATACCTAGGTCTAAAAGGATTCCCCCTTTTTTTCCCAAGTTTTCTAGGACATTATTCAACATGAAATTTGTTTAGTGGTGTCAAAATTTTTTAAATCAGGGATAATGCTCCAGGAATTCAATAAAACTTTTATGGTTTTGATTCCCAAGAAACATGGAGTGAATTAACTAAAGTATTTTAGACCCATTAGCCTATATTCCACCTTTTATAAGATCTATACGAAAGGTCTAGACTTAAAAATTATAGTGGAACAATAAGGGGCATTTGTGTTTGGTAGATAAATATCAGATGGCATCATCATTGTACATGAAAAAATCCATTTTTTTGCCAATTCTTACAAAAAAGGAATGTTCCTCAAGATTAATATGGAAAAATCCTATGATAGGGTCTCATGGATCTTTTTGGACAAAGTTCTACAAAAATTTGGGTTCAAAGAGGTGGTTCATAATTTATTTTCATCCTACATTTCTTCTCCCATGTATTCAGTCATAATAAATGGGGTCACTAAAGGCTTCTTTCTAATTGGTAGAGGTCTTCACCAAGGAGACACTTTATCACCCTACCTTTTTATCTTGATGGCTAAAATGTTGAGAATTATTATTGAAACTACCAGATCATCCTGAATTATCAAGGGTATTAAGGTGGCTCCTAATACCAGACCAATAACCCATCAATAATTTGTTGAGAATACTATAATAATGGGATAAGATCAATGTCAGAAGCTAAAATTTTTAGGAAAATTATCAATATCTTCAAGGAAGTGTTGGGATAATGTGTTAAATTTTTAAATTTTTCTTTATTTTTATTAATACTCTGGCTAGCTTACAGGTGAAGATATCTAGGATTCTTGGGTGCTTAATAAAAAATATCCCATATTCCCATCTAGGTATTCATATTTTTTAAGGGAAAAATGAAATCCAAATTTTAGAATGCACTAATTGATAGGGTCCAAAATAAGTTGGTAGGATAGAAAGGGAATCTATTATCTCAAGCTGGTAAATTATAATTAATCAAAAGTTCCCTGCAAAGTATCCCTATCTGTTTTATGTCAAGGACTGAGATTTTGAGAAAAGTGGTGGACCAATTAGAGAAAATGTATAAAAATTATCTATGGAGGGGGGTGGAAATAATTTTAGGTTCCCCCTTATTTCTTGGGAAAAATCATGCTTTCCCAAAGGGAGGGGGGCTTGGGCCTTAGGAGGGTGAAATCAATGAATCAAGTCTTGTTGGACAAATAAGGTTGGAGGGTATTGAAGGAATATAATCAATGGATGATAATTATTATAGAAAACTATTTGAATTTTGGGGATGGGTCCTATTTCCTTTCATAAGAAGGGCCTAATAATGGGTCCACATTTTGTAAAGCCATTTGTAAAGGAAAGGATTTTCTCAAAAGAGGCTTAAAATGGAGAATAGGAAAAGGAGATAGAGTTGATTTTTGGGATGATCCTTGGATTAATCAAGACCCATTCAGATATTCTCAAGTATCTACAAGGATTATAGGTCATTTCAAGGAAGTGGTGGGCCATAAAGTGCAAGAATAATGGTAGGAAAAAGATGAAAGCGAAAAGTGGAAGATATTGCATAAAGAAGGAACAAATCAAATAGAAATTCTGTTTCTTAAGGAGTTAAAATATTAGCTCCAAATTAATCATATTAGTAGATTTCCCAAAGATGATGAACTTATCTAGAAGGTGAATTCTAGTGGTATGTTCTTAGTTAAATCTAGATACCAATTGTTCTAGGATCAAGAAGGATTGGAAAATTTTTTGAGTGAAAATTTGATGCCCAAAATAAATGTTTTTTATTGGTTGGTTGCCCAAAAAAAAATTCCCACCATGGATAACTTAATGAAAATGGGTATTATTATTCTATATAGGTTTGTTCTACATAAAAAAGAGGTTGAATATTTTGATCATCTTTTCCTTTTTTGCCCTTTTGCTTCTTCTATTCTTAATTCATTTTTCTTTTCTATAATTACTCTTGGGTCTTACCAAATTCTATCTGGGATTTGATTTATCAATGGAAGGCCCCTTGGGACTACCCCACCTTGAGGTTTTAGTGGGATATAAATCTTCCCCATATTGTTTGGGGAATTTAGAAGACCATAAATTTTTCTATTTTTGACAATTTTTACCTTTGCCCTAATTCCACTCTTAAGAGGATAATGGTGTCTATTAAGGGGAAATGGTCATAATTTTTTTATTCATTCTAAGATCCCCTCCCTATCACATTTTTGAGGTCCTTCAATATTTAAATTTAGTGATCCCTACTCAAGTCCAAAAGTATAATGTTGATAGATCATTGATAAAGTGGATTCATCCTCCGTATTCATGGTACAAGATAAATTTTGATGGAACAATGAAAGGGAATCTAAGGCTAGCAAGGAGAGGTGGGGTAATTTGGGATTTCAATGATAATATTCTAGTATCTTACGTGGGTTATCTAGGGAATAAAACTAATCATGTGGTAGAAGCTTTAGTAGTATGGTGGAGGATTGAACTGGTCACTAAATTAAGAGTAGATAATATTTAGGTGGAAGGGGATTCACTTAATATAATAAATTATCTAAATTTAAGGTCCCAACCTTCTTGATCAATTGATATCATTATGAAAGATGCTAAATATCTTTTATCCTCATTCAAATGATTAACCATTTGCCACATATATATTCAAAGTTGGAAAATATAGGGGTTATGAGTGACTCACTCAAGAATTGGCATGGTGATGTGGACATTCCTAATGATGTCACACCTTTTATTAAATATAAAAAAGACTAATCAAAAGTGTGATATAATGATTATAAATATTGATAAATAAAATCCATGTGGGAGTATTTACTAAGTTACATGTTTTGAAATCATGATATATTCACATCTTAAGGCTACACACGAGTGGAAAAGCTTGGACTTGATTTTAATCATTAAAAAAAAGCTAAATAAGGGATTTATAGTTCTAATATAAATTTATTCCTTTTTAAAAGATTTTATTAAATATAATAATTTAAATATTGGTGATGACAAAGACAAGGTGGAACTGATTTCTTATGTGGAGGCTAAGGAGGACCTTTACGTTTAGAAGAATATGGTGAAGGGTGGACTGCCAAACTTCATGAAGAGGATAGTAGGACATAATGTGATTATTTATATTTCATACCACCTTTAATATATTTATAATCCTATGGACTAAAAGAAGGACGATCATTAGAAAAACTCCCCAAAACCAAAGGTTTAGATGAACCTTCATAATTTTTGAACCCAAAAGGAGAGATTTTAGGTCATATATCTTGACCACCTATATTCAAATATGAATCATGGAAGTGTTTCAAGGGTGATGTTAGATAAACCTTGTGAGTGAGTTTTAGGAAACATTGACCCCAAATAACCCAAAACTACCCTCCATATTGTAGGAGTAGCCAAATATGTAGGTGTAAACTAAGGCCCAAAGAACCATTTGATAAACTAGGTGTATTCAAAGTGGTCTAAGAAAAACCAAATTGAAATACCCAAAATTAGGGTAACCATAGGAAAAGGAAGGAGGAAATAAAAAAAATGGTATAAACATCAAAAGCATCATGAGGCATAAGAGATCTAGGAAGATAGGTAGCAGAACCACCTAATTGCTAGACAATAGGAGTGATTGAAATGATAGTCATATTGGATCCAAAAGTATCATTGATAGAGATTATAGACCCATTGGATAAATTTTCATGAACTGTATCATAAGTGACATGAGGGATGAGAGAAGATGTGTCTCCATGTGAGGAAGGATTATAAAGAGCCATCTATTCACCAACCAAGGTGGGACATTCGTCATCATGTGCTTATTGAGTTAAAGTATCCATCCCTCAGTAAAAATTGTCATCTACATGCTCAATGTGCACATAAAAAGATTCTATCCTATGAAATACAAATAAAAAAATTGAAACAATCTCAATTTATGTATTTCCTAAGCTTACTATTTTATATTACATCATATTTGTTTAGCCTTAATTTTTTATCACTACAAATTGTATAGAGAAATACATGTAGGATTTAGCATAGGATCATATACATGATATTTCATAGGGGCATCATCAACAAAAGAATTAGGATATGGCACAAATTTAGAGGTGCAAGTAACTCATATAGGGGCACCTCACATTTGTAGCAAAACCAAGAGTATTCTTTCTATTCTATCTTTTCAAGATTTTAGTAGGTTATCATTATGGGAACTTATCCTCGTATAATTATTATTGTAGGGTTCACAGGGGCATTCACATGTTTTTAGCACACATTCAAAGATGTTAGGGACTCATACGTGGATTGCTCTCACACCTCCAAAAAAAATCATGTGTATCATTGTTAGTTTTTACTTTATATATTTCAATAGATTATTGATTGATTGGGAACTTATCCACTAGTAAATATCATTGAATGTTTTCATAGGTACATTTCAATTATTGTGGGAGCCTCAAGAGTGAAAAAGTTTATATCCACCCTAGACTTATTTAATTTTAATGTGTATGTGCACTTACGTGTGCACACACATACACACACCCCCAAAGCAAGGCATTATGTAGGAACCTCAAATTAGTTCAAGGGTATTTATTAGTCATGAAATCCCAATAATTTAGGGAGTCTATGTGTTATTCAATTATTTTTTCATATTTGGGTAAAATTGGCATGTTTTTATTATTTTTACTAGTTGTTTCCTATCATGTTCCTACTCTTTTTCTCTCTCATTCTTCCTTCTCTCTCCTCCACTCTTATTTTCAAATGTTTTTGGATTGTCTCTCAGAAATGTACATTGTAGTTTTATGCAGGTCAACCCTTTTCTCCCTTCTTGGGATTCCTCATGGATTTTGGGTCCTTCTTTGTTAGCCTTTCCCATATATTATTTGTTAGCTTGCATACCAATAAGGCCATAATTTGAATTTATGAGGCCTAAGAATCCATGTGCATGAGTGTATTTAGGACATTATATCTCCACCTTCTAATGATGACATTAAATCTCCACCTTCTAATGATGACATTAAATCTATTATTTCTCATTGGAAGGAGACAAAGGCCTAGGTCCAAATGGATTCCCCCTTTTTTGTTCCAAGTTTTCTATGACATTATTCAACATGAAGTTTGTTTAGTAGTGTCTAAATTTTTTAAATTAGGGGCAATGCTCTAGGAATTCAACAACACTTTTTTGGTTTTGATTCCCAAGAAACATGGAGTGAATCAATTAAAGGATTTTAGACCTATTAGCCTCTACTCCACCTTTCTATAATATCTGTACCAAAGGTATAGACTTAAAAATTCAAATTCTATTTGATAAGATGATAGTGGAACAATAAGGAGCATTTGTGTTTGGTAGACAAATATCAGATGGCATCACCATTACACATGAAATAATCCATTCTTTTTCCAATTCTTCTAAAAAAGGAATGTTCCTCAAGACTGATATGAAAAAATCATATGATAGGGTCTCATGGATATTTTTGGACAAATTTCTACAAAAAATTTGGGTTTAAAGAGCTGGTTCAAAATTTAATTTCATCCTGCATTTCTTCTCCCATGTATTCGGTCATCATAAATTTGGTTGCTAAATGCTTCTTTCTAGCTGGGAGAGGTCTTTGCCAAGGAGACCCTTTATCACCCTACCTTTTTGTATTGATGGCTAAAATGTTGAGTAGAATTATTGAAAGTACTATATCATCTAGAATTATCAAGGGTATTAAGGTGACTCCTAATACCAGACTAATAACCCATTAACCATTTATTGAAAATACTCTGATGATGGGATAATCTCAATGTCAAGAAGTGAAATGTTTTAGGAAAATTCTCAATATATTTGAGGAAGTGTTTGGATAACAAGTTAATTTTTTTAAATTTTCTTTATTTTTATTAATACTCTAGCTAGCTTACAAGTGAAGATATCTAGGATTCTCGGGTGCTTAATAAAAAATCTCCCATATTCCTATCTAGGTATTCATATTTTTGAAGGAAAAATGAAATTAAAATTTTAGAATGCACTAATTGATAGGGTCCAAAAGAATTTGGTAGGATAGAAAGGTAATCTATTATCTAAAGCTGATAAATTACAATTACTCAAAAGTTCCCTGCAAAGTATCCCTATCTATTTTATGTCCTTGTTTGAAATTTTGAGCAAAGTGGTGGACCAATTAGAGAAAATGAAAAATAAGTTATTGTGGAGGGGGGGTGGGTGGAAATATTTTTAGGTTACCCATTACTTCTTGGGAAAAATCATGCTTTCCCAAAAGGAGGGGGGCTTGGGCCTTAGGAGGGTGAAATCAATGAATCAAGTCTTGTTGGCCAAATAAGGTTGGAGGGTATTGAAGGAAGATAATCAATAGATGAGAATTATTAAAGAAAATTATTTGAATTTTATGGAGGGGTCCTATTTCCTTTTAGAAAAAGGGCCTAATAATGGGTCCATATTTTGTAAATCCATTGTAAAGGAAAGGATTTTCTCAGAAGAGGCTTAAAATGGAGAATAGGAAAAGGAGATAGAATTGAATTTTGGGATGATCCTTGGATTAATCAAGACCCATTGGGATATTATCAAGTATTTAAAATGATTATAGGTCATTTCAAGGAGGTGGTGGGCCATAAAGTGCAATAATAATGGTAGGAAAAAGATGAAAGCAAAAAGTGGAAGATATTGCATAAAGAAGGAATGAATCAAATAAAAATTCTCTTTCTTAAGGAGTTAAATAATTGGCTCAAAATTATTCATATTAGTATATTTCCCAAAGATGAACTTATCTAGAAGGTGAATCCTAGTGGTATGCTCTTAGTTAAATCTAGATACCAATTGTTCTAGGATCAAGAAGGATTGGAATATTTTGTGGGTAAAAATTTGACGCCCAAAATCAATGTTTTATATTGGTTGGTTGCCCAAAAAAAATTCTCACCATGGATAACTTAATGAAAAGGTGTATTACTATTCCAAATAGGTGTGTTCTCTATAAAAAAGAGGTTGAATCTTCTGATCATCTTTTCTTTTTCTACCCTTTTGCTTCTTATATTCTTAATTCATTTATCTTTTCTCTAATTACTCTTGGGTCTTACCAAATTCTATCTGAGATTTGATTATCAATGGAAGGCCCCTTGGGACTACCAAACTTTGATTTTTTGGTGGGATATAGCTCTTTTCAATATTTTTTGGGAATCTAAAAGACCATAATTTTTTATATTTTTGTTAATTTTTACCCTTGCTCCAATTCCACTCTTTAAGGAGAAATGGTCATAATTTGCTTCTTCATTCTGAGATCCCCTCCCTATCACCTTTCCAAGGTTATTCAATATTTAAATTTATTATACCTACTCAAGTACAAATGTATAATGTTGATAGATCATTGATAAAGTGGATTCATCCTCCATATTCATTGTATAAGATGAATTTTGATGGAGCAGTGAAAGGAAATCTAGGGTCAACAAGGAGAGGTAGGGTAATTCATGATTCTAATGATAATATTCTAAAAAATTACATGGGTTAGCTATGGATTCAAACTAATCATGTGGTATAAGGTTCAAAAACAAGGTGGCGGATCGATCTGGCTACTAAATTAGGAGTGGAGAGTCTTTAGGTGGAAGGGGATTCACTTAATATAATCAATTATCTGAATGGAAGGTCCCAACCTTCCTGATCAATTACTAGCATTATGGAAGATGCAAAATCTCTTGTATCCTCATTTAAAGGATTAAACATTTACCACATTAATAGGTAAGGCAATAAGGGTGCTGATAAGTTGGAAAATATAGGGGTTAGGAGCGACTCACTCATGCATTAGCATGGTGATGTGGACATTCTTAATAATGTCATGCCTGTTATTTAATATGAAAAGCCCAATAAAATGTGTGATATAATTATTATAAATATTGATAAATATAATCCACATGGGAGTATTCATTAAGTTACATGTTTTGAAATCATGATATATTCACGTCGTAAGGCTACACACAAGTGGAAAAGCTTGGATTTAATTGTAATCATTAAAAAAAAGCTAAATAAGGGATTTCTAGTTTTGATATCAATTTATTCCTTTTTCAAAAATTATACTAAAGATAATAAGTTAAATATGGGTGGTGACAAAGATAAGGTGGAATTGATTTGTTATGTGAAGGCTAACAAGGACCCTTACATCTAGAAGAAGATGGTGAAGGGTAGAGTGGACTGTCAAACTTCATGGAGAGGATATTAGGGCACAATGTGGCTACTTATTGGGATTTTGCAAGAGGGTGGTTTGAGAGAGAAGTTAGGATGAATGGCATCAAGATCACCATTTTTGAAGAAATTATTGTAGAAGTCACAGGTATGGTTTGTAATGGGGTTAAGGCCTTTAAGGATAAAAAAAGGAAAGATGAGGTATTGAATATTTTTTTATAGTACTAAGAAGGAAAAACCTAAGTCCACTAACTAGAAAGGTTTCCTTTAGGTTAATTTTCCTAGAAAATGGATAGAAGTGTGTTTACAGGTCATGAAATATATAACCCTAGAGGGTTAGCACACTTTCATCTTTTCCTAAAATTTTCTCTTGCTCAACCACTTTAGAGGCATCCTATTAGCATTCCCTTTTTTATACTGAAGTCACTAGAGGTTTATATTAACAATTTAAAGAATAATCCTTCTACTAACCTTATCCACCAGGGACTTATCCTTTTGATTGTTAAAGGGGGAACCACTTTAGAGTAAAGTTGTTTTGGAGGTAATCAACATCCAAAGTGATCAAGAAGTTTCTGCTAGGGACAATGAGGACTTTGGGAAATAGAGAGGTGGAGAAGCCCATGGGGACAAAAGGAGAAAATGGATTGGTTGATTTATCCCCTAGGGGTAGTCAGAAGGAAAATCCTTTATATGTTGATCCTATTACTAGCATGGGTCATTTTTCTTATAAGAATAATTTGACTACTAAAGTTGAACAGTCTCTACAAAAGCTCCAAATAAAGGTTACATTTCAGAGGTTATTATGCTCTAAAATTTTGGATGAAGTTGATAAGCTAAAATCAATGCTATCCCTGGAGGATTCTTCCTTAGGGAAGGGAGATAACTAGAGAGAGGGTGATGAAAATATGGGAATGTTTTATTCAACCCCACCTTTTAAAAAGAGCAATAATTATTAGAGTGGTGAAAGAGAGGTAGAAAAGAATAAAATTGGTCAAAAAATGTGGAAGTTAAAATTGTGGGGATTAAAAGGAAGAAATAATTAATAGACTCTTTACAGGGCATAAATAATAGGACCAAGGGAAAGTAAAAACATAAATAAACTTCTAGAACTAACAAGCTAGTCCTTTATTTGGAGTTGGCAGACTTGGAATCTTAACTTGGGTTTTATTTTTTTGTTTTCTTTTTTGTAAGTTTTTGGTGGTGGCTTGTATGTGGTAGCTGCATGTTTATGGTTAGTCAAGCCTTGTGGCTCTGATCACATTTTGGTCTTATTTTCTATAATTTTCTAACTTTCATTTATCTTTTGTATTGGGTATGATTCCCTTAACCCATTTGTTTACCTCATCTAATAAAAAAGCTACTTCTATAATCATATTTATAACCTTTACCATAGATACATCCATAAAATCTTATGCATCCTCAGTTAGAAAATTAAATACATATTTATGGTGATATGTATCTCCTTTCTACCAAGTTGTATGTTTGACCTTTTCAAAAAAATTGTTGGAAAGAAACTACCAAATAGCCTTGTACATAGAAATATCTACACATAAAATCTAACCTTTCATAATCCAATTGTTGTTTCCAAATGAGATCACCCACCTTAAGATCAATGCCCTTGGGAAAGCCACTAAAAAATTCAATATAAACACATATTAGTTAAAAATTAGGATGATAGTAATGATTAGTTTCTTTTAGAATAAAAATAAGCTTTCTTAGAGTATTACTAATAGTATTCAAATTGGAGACACCCTAAAATTGTGGGGTTAGGTTTGGCATCCGAATCTAAAAATTAATCACTAAAAAACTGTGTGAAAGTGCATTAAAATTAGGAAACCAATATCTTATGTAGAGAAAATTTGATCCCCATGTCTAAGTTCTAGACTTAAAAATCAAATCTCCATCTTCATCCACCCTAAAAATAATAATAAAATGCCCTTGGTAAATGGATAGATGAAAAAATGAGTAGATAAAAATGGGTTCTAACTTTTATCAATTCAAAAATGTAAATTTAAAAGAGAGGGCCAAATATTATGGAATGTATAGATCAGACCTAAATTAACATAATAAGCTTCTTTTGTTAAAATATCTTGAATAACCCCAACTTCATATTCTAGATATGTATAATAATTTGATTTTGGAAATGGGATTGAAGTTAGCATATTGTATTTCATACCACCTTTAATATATTTATAATCCTTTGGACTAAAAGAAGGAGGATCATTAGAAAAACTCCCCAAAACCAAAGGTTTAGATGAACCTTCATAATTTTTGAACCCAAAAGGAGAGATTTTAGATCATATATCTTGACCACCTATATTCAAATATGAATCATGGAAATGTTTTAAGAGTGAATGTAGATAAACCTTGTGAGTGATTTTTATGAAAAATTGACCCCAAAGAACCCAAAACTACCCCCCACCTTGTAGGAGTAGCCAAATATGTAGGTGTAAACTAAGGCCCAAAGAACCATTTGATAAATCAAGTGTATTCAAAGTGGTCTAAGAAAAACCAAATTGAAATACCCAAAATTAGGGTTAACCATAGGAGAATGAGGAGGGAAAGTAAAAAAATGGTACAAACATCAAAAGCATCATGAGGCATAAGAGATCTAGGAGGATAGGTAGAAGAGCCACCTGATTGCTAGACAATAGGAGTGATTGAAATGATAGTCGTATTGGATCCAAAAGCACCATTGATAGAGCTTATAGATCCATTAGATAAATATTCATGAACTATAGCAGAAGTGACATGAGGAATGATTTAAGATGTGTATCCATGTGAGGAAGTATTAGAAGGAGCCATCAATTCACCAATCAAGGTGGGACATTGGTCATCATGTGCTTATTGAGTTAAAGTATCCATCCCTCAATAAAAATTGTCATCTAAATGCTCAATGTGCACATAAAAACATTTTATCCTATGATAAACAAAGAAACAAAATCAAAACAATCTCAAGCTATATATTTCCTAACCTTACTATTTTATATTACATCATATTTGTTTAGCCTTGATTTTTTATCACTACAAATTGTATAGAGAAATATATGTAGGATTTAGATAGATATGATATTTCATAGGGGCATCATCATCAAAAAAATTAAGATGTGGCACAAATTTAGAGGTTCACGTAACTCATATAGAGGCACCTCACATTTGTAGTAAAACCAAGAGTATTATTTCTATTTTGTCTTTTCAAGATTTCCACACGTTATCATTATGGGAACTTATCCTCATATAATTATTCTTATAGGGTTCACATGGGAATTCACATATTTTTAGCACACATTCAAAGATTTTAGGGACTCATATGTGGATCACTCTCACACCTACAACAAAATCATGTGTATCATTTTTAGTTTTTACTTTATATATTTCAATAGATTATTGATTGATTGGGAACTTATCCACCAGTAAATATCCTTGAATGTTTTCATACGTACATTACAATTATTGTGGGAGCCTAAAGAGTGAAATTTTTTATATCCACCCTATACTTATTTTATTTTATTGTGTATGTGCACTTGCATGTGCACACACATACACACACCCCCAAATTAAGGCATTATGTAGGAACCTTAAATTAGTTTAGTGGTATTTATTAGTCATAAAATCATAATATTTTAGGGAATCTATGTGTTATTCAATTATTTTTTCATATTTGGGTAAAATTAGCATGTTTTTCTTATTTTTAATAGTTGTTTCCTATCATGTTCCCACTCTTTTCCTCTCTCATGCTTCCTTCTCTCTCCTCCACTCTTATTTTCATATGTTTTTGGAGCATCTCTTAGAAATGTACATTTTAGTTTCATGCAGGTGGACATTTTTCTCCTTAATAGGGTTCCTCATGGATTTTGGGTCCTTATTTGTTAGCCTTTCCCACATATTATTTGTCAACTTGCATACCAATAAGGCCATAATTTGAATTTATGAGGCCTAAGAATACACATGTATTAGTGCATTTAGGACATCCATAAGTATAATAAATGAGCACAAGTAATCAATTGAATAATTTAGAGATGGCATTAAAACATAAAACATTCTCATTGCATTTTAGGAGAAATAGAGCATTCATTATATCATTAAAATCCATAGACACTACATCAAATTGGATTGCCTAACTAAGCTACATTATACTTGGCACATTATTTTTAATATTTTAAACTATTAAGGGGCTTGAAAAGTATTAGGTGTTTATAAATCATGTCAATCATTTTTTAATTAATTAATGTATATCATAATTGCATAGCTTAAATTGGTAAAACTAAAGTGCATAAGGGGAATCTAGGTAATATAATGAAATATAATAATAAATAACCTTAATGTGATAAAATAGGTGACAAACATTAAAAATATGTGATTGGATAAGAAACAACAATGAAATAGAGAGAAAAAATGATAGATACAAACACTCTTGGGTATTATTTTAGAATTATAGAAGTAGCATAGGATTCTAGAAGTGACTGTCTTAAAACTATGAAAATATGATATTGTTTTGCTACTAGGTCAAAAAATAAATAATTGTGTCCTTGTCAAAAAATATAGGTCACTAATTATGTCCTTATATTCCCATCAATTATGTATTTAGGAATCAATTGTGTCCTCTAGGCCTTTCTATCTTCTATAATTTTTTGAGCATTTTCTGGGCTAATGAGAAATAGTCTTGTGACATCATTTTTATGATATGATGAGCATAATGCATTAAGTTACCTCTTATTTACTTCTTAACTTGATCCTAAATTATATGCACAAAACTGTGTGTAAATCTTGTAGCTCTAATAATCCAAACAAGCCACTAGGGTTTGGAAGAGGGGGAATAAACAAACACCTAATGGGTTAAAATATGCATGAAGCTACTAGAGGTATATGGTATCTATCTAGTTTTCTAGATTAAACTAGGCCAAAGATGAAATTAAATAAATAGGTTAGGGATAACATGATCAAGCACATAAAGGAGATTGTATCTATAAATGGTCTAACCATAATAATATAAGTAGATAAAATAAATAAACAATGCATTTCAAAATTAAAAGCTAAACTATGTAAACAAATAAGAAATTATAGAATAAAATGGAAATTCTGAAACATAAAAATCTAGGAAATGAAAGATTATTTCAACAAGAAAGACATTTTCAAAATGAAATACAAATGTGCTTTAGAACCTATACTAAATGCTTATCAAAATATAGATAACCCTATAATGTAATCTCTAACCCTAGCAATAATAATACAACTAAACAAGAATGATGTCACTTTGTAAATAAAGTGCCCATAGATCATGCTCAATCAAACATTTGATAAAATCAACAACTAAGAGTCTAAGTTTGATCTTGATTAGATGAAGATTGAGTTGTAGTGTAGATCTCTATCCTATCCAATTATACCAATCTAAGAGAGAGAGAGTAAGGTAGGAACAAGTAGGATATGTGAAGTCCAAACCAAGTGCACAAATTATGTATAAGGACAATTGATGCAACACATAAGATAATAAAATAAGAGAAAGAACAACTAAGTAGTATGTGACTCAATCCAAGATGAACAACTAGTGAATTTGTGAATTTCCAAGGGGGAAAGTTTAAGAGAGATGAAAAACAATGTAATGTGTAGTATAGGAGCTCAAGAGAGATGAATAACTTCCAAGAGATCATTCAGATTGAGTGAAGCTCAAGAGAGATGAAGAGCTATCAGAACAAGAATAAGCAAGAGATAAATTAAGAAGAGTCAAGAGAGGCATGTTTAGAACTGATATAGGGTTATAAATGGATGATTTTACCTATAAATTATTTTTAATAGTTGTTTGGAAATGACTAGGAGTGAAACATATAATTATAGGAAAGTGACATCCTAGACCATGACCAAATAGGAAAATGAGTGGCCTAGACCACTTTCCTATGCTGCCCAATGCCTATAAAGTCCAAACATGATCTAAAAAGGGTCATGCAAGGTGTGGGGAGGCCTAGAAGGGATTTGTGTAGTGCATGGATGATTTTACATCTATTCATCATACTTAGCACCTAAATACCAAAATACCTTTCTAATATAAAACAACCATCTAGAGAGAGTTTGACATACCCACACTACATCAAGCCCTTATAAGCCTCCTTGTACCCTGTGTGACCCTTTCTAGTTCTTGTTTATACCTAATAGGAAAATGAGTAACCTAGGTTGCCCAATTGTCTATAGGGTCCAAAAAAGAGATAGAAAAGGCCACATAGGGCATGAGAATGTCAAAAAAAGTTATCGAATCCTAACAAACTAGAGAATTTTTTGGTGATAACATCATATTTTTTCAATTTTATCTTATTTTTTAGGTTCATCTCTTGTTCTACACACTAGATGCCTTTATTTATCTTCTCCACACACAACCCCTCTTCCAAAACAAGTTAAGTGAAAGTAAATATTTAAAAACTATTTTAATTTAATTTATTTTCCACTTTCTATTACAATTTGTTAGCTTAGTTAGTGTTTTTCTATTTTCTTTTTCAAAGCACCATCCCATGGTACACTCTGGTGACATGTGATGAGCTTCAAGTGGGGAATATGTTTACACATAATAATTTTAGACTTTATAATTTACTAATGCTGTATCTCTTATAGTAACATACTGAGTTTTAATTTATCTGAGTGCACACCTTAAAGGGTGCACTAGGAAAGGGGTGGGCAAACTGATGGTGTTTCATGAGAGACATTGTTGTTTATATATCATGCATATATCCACTATACTTCACCCAAACTTGATCCCCTAAGAAATATTCCTCCTAAATATCCCATTACTAAAAAATAGCTATCTTTTTTGACTATATCATCCTAGATTGATGTAAAATTTATTGCTTCCCACCAAATTAAAATCTAGGTTAGCCCAAGTTAACTTAGTCCAAAAGTTATAACATATGCTTCAAAACTAAGTTAGCCCTAATTAAATAGAGGCTAGTCGATGGCATCAACTAAAATTATGAGAAGGGTTAAGATCCTCTGTTACTATAAATACAAGACCCATTTCAATCTAATAGAGAGGAACATTCATTTTCAGACTATTATTGCCTATAATTCTACTTATGTCTACATTTAGAGAAGCCATTTATTAGATCTTGTCTTGGAGGGAAAATCTTGTCTTATGAAGTCTTGGATGCAATAGGAGTCATTATTAGCCTATAGATTTATTAAATCATTATGATCCTTACAACCATAACAAGATCTTGAAAATCACCATTGGCCAAGGGGGAGATTAAGGCATGACAAATTCACTGAAGGTAAGTATTTATCACCCTAACCCTTTAATTTGATAGATAGATATTTCATAATTAATAGCTTGAATGGATTTATAAATACTTGTTTGAATTTCCTCTACACTTATACTTAGTGTGGATATAAGTTTTTTTTAACTTACCATTTCCCACTTTATGTAACCTAGGCCCCCATTTACGTAATATGGTTCCTTACCATTTTTAGTTTAATCATCACCCTTATTTGTGTGCTTGCTTGGAAGTACTAGAATATATTAATATTGGAAGAATTAGTTAGGGTTATTCAATTATATTTCTTACCTAGAGGATTTTAAACCTTCTCCATTGATGTTATGTTATAAGTGTTCCTCTTGCTAGGTTTAGCGGATCCATTTGGCCATGCCCTGATATAACTACCAGTGGGCTCTACTTGATTTACCTTTTCTGAGTCTATATCTCTTATATATGATAAGTTGAAAGTTAATCCTAACTCATTGCATACATTAATTTCATACTTATGGGCATGCCTACACTGGGGGAATATTGGTACATATTCATAGGTTAAATTTTTTATATAATCAGTCCATTGATCATTTTGAGCTAATTACATTGATTACACATGACTTGATCTTACATATACTACTTAGAGTGCTAGCCTATATGGAAATTATATTTTTCTATGTGAGATGATGACATACCTTAATTGTGTATATTATCATTTCATGTTCTATGCATGTTTAATATTTTTTTATTCTACATTGTGTGATATTTAGTTGTGGATTACATTGCATAGTTCCTACTCTATGTGAAATTAAGTGTAGATTATGTGACTCTACATGATATTGAATCTTTATTTGTATGAAGCTTACTCTATTTGACATTGAATATTTCTATGTATGAATCTTACTCTATATGACATTAGAAATTCATTCTATGACTCATTTTATGTCTGATTCTTTCTATGCATTACTCTTAATTTTCATGATAGTGGTTGTTCATTATGTGACTCATTTTATGTTTGAATATTTTTTACATGAATCTTACTCTATGTGGTACTGTATGTTTTCATTTGTGTTTCTATGATTAATTATGTGAATCATGGCTATGAAACTATGTGATATGTGTAGATACATATAGGATTGTCTATTGAGCTTTTGATCATGTGATTCATATAAAAAATTATTATAATTATTTATGATGTCATGATACATATAATGTATATTTTTTGTGGTTATTACTCAGTGTTTTTTAATCATTATTATGATGACTATTATTGTGTACCTCATTGATATATCTACTTGACAAATACTGGTATGACCTAGGATATATGATTCATATATGCTTAAATGATATAATATTCGTATGCTAACATAATATAATCATGTTAGAACATGTTTTACATGCTTAATTAATTACACACACACACACACACACACACACACACACACACACACACACACACACACACACACACACACACACACACACACACACACACACACACACACACACATGATGTGTAAAATTATTTCCCATTGAGATGAGTGATTAAAAGGTTATATACCTCACCTAAAAATTGGGGCATACTTAGTGGGATTGTATTAGAGAGTTAAGACTTCATATATAGATAATTTAGAATTTGGGCACATATTGATTTAAATTAGCATAGATTGACACGCATTATTATAGAATGAAACAAATTGGTACATGATTGATATAAATTGGGGACATATACAAAACATATGTGAGACATTTTACAAGATTATAAGTGATATTTAATAGATAATATGATATTATGACACTAGTTATATGATTAAGAGTGCACTTGTTATTATATTAAGTGATATATTATGTCATTCCATTATTAGGTTTACTTAGATTGAGTGACATATTATGTAATTATACTTACTCAAACTTACTTAGGTATACTCATGTATACGTAGATTATATATGAAATTTGTATTTAGAGAATGATTAAGAATTGATTAATATTACCCAAAATTACCCATAATTATATGTATTTACTCAAATTTACTCAGACCTATTAAAACCCATTGTGGGTTCCATTCTAAGAAAACTATAATGAGTAGTGTGGTTGAGGTTTTGCATAATTAAGTTATAAACACTTCTCTATATCTAATGAGGGTTGGGTCATATTATTAAAAACCAATGGTTTAATATTGGCATCTCCTTCAATAATAATGACCCTATTATATTATAACTCTAGAGGGAAACTATGTGCACTCTACCAGCGTATCCATTCCTTGCTTTTTCAATTTCATTTTTTTCTGATAATCACTTTAGATTTTATTTCTTAAGTAAACACTATTTTTTCATGTTTATTTATAGGTTTTCATTAAGTAATATCATTACTTATGAAACACTTGAAGACACCCATTAGGGCTACATTCAGGTACCAAATTTCTTACCATATCCTTTTAATCTAGCACTTTCAATACTAGACTAAAAGGGGAGAATTTGTAGACACATAAATCTAATTTAGATATTTTACAATTCTAGTTTTGACCAATCCTTAACAAATATGACTTTTTCATACATAATTAACTCTAGTTCACTCTCTCTCCTAGCCATTCACTTACTTATGGTCGTGGTATTATTTATTTTCCATCACTCACATACATGATCTCCCTAATAATTGCCTAATTGCTATATCATCCTAATTAGAATACTAACATTATCCAAATAATTATTTTATCCTTTCCTAGATATAATCAATAATATTTAGATGATACCAATTATCAATACTATTCACCTTTTCCATATCCATCCTAAGTTTATCTAAACATATATTTTTCAATTTTAAACCCTTAATTTTGATCAATCCACACATTTCACATGTTAGTTTAGAGATAAATTACCCAAATATTACCCTATATATACATCAAGCATAAACCTAATCCTATCTAACACTTATTTGGAAAAAAAATAACACATTATAAAATACATCTACAAATCCTTGAGGCACTATCCTTAAGCTCTAAAGGATTTAATGCATATGTCATAACATTATTTATCATTCACAAGATTAACCTAAAAAGGTTCAATTGTTGTGGATTCATCCTCTGAGTCACCATCATCATTTACCATACCCTTCATTAGATACTTGGGTTTATATTTCAACACCAAAATATCTTCATCAACCTTATTATCATCAATCCCTTTATGCTGAACATTGGACACCCTATCCAACCCACACTTGACATATTCAACACTTATTTCATATGGAAATCTAATCCATCCAATCTCTTTTACACTTGCTAACCTCCATTTCATAAACAAGTGGTGAATCACCAAATAAATTTTTGAATAGTCTCACTAAGCTTCTTGCATTCCCTTGGGAATTTTTCATTTGTCTCCAAATGCCATGATAAGATTATCATACCCCAATCCATATTGGTTTTGTAACTCTTGATGATGGAACTAAGGTATGTGTGATTTTTGTATCTTTATGATGGAGATTTGTTCCAAATTAGATAATGAAACCCATTATATCCATAACCTTATAGGATTTAAATTTCATTCACATCTAAATGTTCCTCTATAGTGGTGTACTTTCTATAATATTTTTTAAAAATATTCAAAAATAAAGTGAATGAGGTTATATAAAAAATTATTCAAACTTATTTGGTTTGTAATATATGACCATTCCTTGTTCATGTCATCCTAACATGATACATGATATATATTCCCACTAATTAGATGTGATATTACTTACATTGTGTAGTCTTATAAAAATTTAATGGGATCATATACTTGTAATTGTGTTATTTAAACTCTTTAACCACTTCATTAAAATGTATACTTTGAATTTATAGCTTCACATTCTCTCCCATGTTTATAAAATAGGTGGAATTTGAAATGTGTGTTGGATTTGACTTAATTCTTCTCTCCATGAAATATATCTAGGCCTCAAGCATGCATGATAGAAGACACTTAGCTAATTTGTATGGTTTACCAAAGAATGAAAGTTTTATAATTATATAAGACCCCTTTGTACTATAAAAATAACTTTATGTATGCATATTTGTATAATAACCTATCCAAACCTATGTTACCCCCTTAATAAATTATTTATCTTTTAGGTCATGTGCATACCTAGTTATGTGATGATTGAATTCATTGATATTAAAATACTCATCCTATGAAAGTATCATTTCCTTGTGTACCATAATTTTTGGAAATTGCATTGGGGGTATTTGATTCATTAGGATAACAACTATGTTCCTCAAATTATTCTTGGATAAAAACTATGTTTTATCTCATGTCGACTGCCATATGATGTTTTACATTTGTTTCTATCATGTATGCCATCATACATTTTGGTGCCATTTTGTAAAAGAGTGTTCAGTTTTTTTGTCATAAAATTTTATTACCATATTAAAAAATCTATTTTTTTATATTTTTATCTAATTCAATAATGTAACACTTAAATATTTAAAGCTTGCACCATATCTGGTCGGGACCAACTTGTATTTACTTTATTTTTTTTCATTTCACATATTTGATTAATTATCAACTTACAAATTCAATTAATTTCTAATGTAGTCAATAGTTGATACAGTTGTATGAGGTTGTAATGCAAAAATATTATTATTTTGTGTAAATGTTAAGATTGTAGAAGAATTGTTATCTCATTCACAGTAAAAAGGAGTTTATGTAGATGCCTTCAATTTTGTTGACTTTGTTGTATTTCAAAATTAAAATGATTTTTTATAACTTATAAAATGTTAAATTATGCAATATTGATTCAAAAATAATGTATATTGATTAGGGTTTGAGTATAATACAACATGAAAATTGTTGCCTTGGCAAATAGTTTTGTAGAAATCCAACTATTTCTGGTTTTCACAACATCAAAGTAGTATTTTCCAAGTAAAATCTTCACCCTAGTAAGTTTTGACTATGTCTTATCAACTTATAATTGATGTGTTCAGATTCTTTCCATATGGAATGATGTGTATTTCAGATTATGGCATACTCAATTTGAAGGTTTGAAGGTCTATATTAGATTATGATACAATATTAAATATTTTAAATGATCAAATTGTCCTAATGACTTTAGCCCATTTTTTGTGATAATCTCATTTGTTTTTGAAATGGGTCTAGGTTCATATAATACTAACACCATTTCTAGGTCCCATTGCTAGCTTATTCGAACAAGTTTGAAGCATTGGCCACCTTGCTTGGGTAGGACATTTAAATATAACATTGATTATTTTGTTTAATAGTTTAAAATGGAAAATTGATATGATTGGAAATATTTTTAGAAAGATGATACCTTAATTAATAATAAAGGCATGAAATGTATGCATTCAATGTGTCACCTACCTCAAAAAACATTACTACACATTCATTTCACCTCAACCTTGGCATTCTAGTTGCTTCTTTGATTTCATTCACAATTCATTGGTTTTATTTTTTTGAATTTTAAAAATTTAATGGTGTAGTAAAGCTATATCAATTTGGTCTAGGAGCATAAAAAAATTATACAAGTTGATTCTAAGACATTTAACTTTTGGATGAACTTTATTCTGCCCATTAGGAAAGGGTATTTTATTCATTTTCAATTTAATGAAATGAATGATTTTAAATAATTTGTGTCACTTATATTTATGGGTTTGAGTGGTAGTCATAAGTTTCATGAATATTTATATATTTTTATTTAAATACTATATGCAATGTTTTGGTTTCATTTTAAACTGAATATTTCTTTTGAAGTGCCTTGAGTTGTGTGCAAAATAGATAAAGCCATGATTTTTGTTTTGAACTACATGCAAAGATTGAAATTTTGATCTATGAAGAATATTTTATTCCTTCTCAAACCTTATTTTGATTTTTGGGTTTGTTGAATTTTTTTAATTGGAACTAAATCTACTCTAATACATTTTTTTTTTATACAAGTGGTAAATGAGATATTTGTTTTAAATGTTGTATGTGGTGGTTGAGCTTTAGTTTTTAAATGTTTTTTTTAGATTGAGTTTATTTGTGACATAGATGGTATGGGTTATGTGTATGTAATTGAAGTGATTTGAGCTTTCATGTAAAATAATTAATTTCTAATATTTTTGGATTAGTTTCAAATACTGTGTTTTGATATTCAAATAAAATTATTTACTCATTCTAGATTCATATTTTTCTTTCTAGTTTGTCAACCAAGAGTTTTACAAAAAAGAGACATTTTAATTTATACTTATTTTAATTTGATATAGTGGTGAATATGTTTTCATTTTGAAATCATAGCAATGATGAGAAAATCCTACATTAATTTTTCACTACACTATTGACTTTACATGACAAGATATATTATTTTTTAGCTTGAAAATATTTGGTAGTAGATATGTATAATCAAAATAAATTTTAGTTACAAATACAAATTTAATTTTAATTAAGGGTTTTATTGTTAAGTATGTAGTTTCAAATGAAAATAATGACATTATTTGGTTATATGATTTCTTTGGAAGCATTCAAAACCTTAGTTATTTATGTAGTTGCATGATTTTCTTATCAAGATATATATGATTATATGAATTAGTACTTTGGGTTTTAGATGGTTTTCAATATAAAAGGCTTTTGTTTCACTATGGAGTTATGGGTCTAGGTTATATTTCATGTTTATTTTTTTACTTTGATAAAATTTAAAAAATATTGTTTAGGGTTTCAAGTAGAATAAATAATTTTCTATGTTTTAGGGGTTAGTTTTTAGGGTTTGAAAGGAAAACAATAACCTTGTCTTGGTTATTTCTAAACACATGGAATAAATTTTGGTTTTAATTTCCATTTATATTATTAAATAGTTTAAGTTAGTTTGTATTATGTTTTGAGCTATAAGAGATACTTTGGGTTTTGTGATAATAAAGAGTTGTTTCATTTTGACAAGTTTTATAAAAATTCTATTTTTTTTAATTAAATGCAATCAAAATATTCTTCAAAAAATTAATGGTTTTCTTTTTATTTGAAGCCAAAATGGAGAATTTTGAGTTGTTGGTTGAGAAAAAGTGATAAAACATCTTAATAAACAAAGGTTGCTTGATAGAAAACAATAGTCTCATTTGTGATCATTTATTTGATATAGCCTTTAGGTTATAAATGTAGTGAAATGATATTTTATTTTCTATCAGAAGTAAAAGTCTAGGTGTGCTACTTTGACATTATATACAATGGAATAATTTTTGAGGCTTGAATGTGATATTTTTTATCTATTCTGAAAGACTCTACACCAATATTTGGAATTGTTGTAGCATATAATTTCACCCTTATGGGAGAGTTATTTAGGCTCTCTCACTCCCACATATAATATTAGAATAACCTTAGGCTATGGGTATCCTGTAGTGAGGTTGAACCTTTGGAAAAGACTGGCTTCCTCTTGGTAGATCACCTAAACTAATACTTATTATTGGAAAAAGGATAGAAATGGGGTATAGAATGGCTAAGAACACTAAAAGGGTTATACACAAAATTATTTAACACTCACATAAGTTTGAAATAAACACTAATTCAACATAAGATAATTTTATGCTCACACAACCTCACAAACTAGCTAATTTGCATAAGTATTTATTAAACTAGGCTCACCAAACAATACATGAAGCAAAGAGGAGTTCCAAAACTCACACCAAGAGTCCATTAATGGATGAAAGATCTAAATTTTAAACCTAAAACTAAATTGAAAACACCTAAAAAGAGGCAATAAATAAGGACAATGGACATGGAAGAACACTTCTTCACAAGCCCATCATGCACAAGTTTGTTAAACATAAGTTAGAGGCAAGAGATAGGTAAAAATTGATCTTTATTGCTTCAAAAGGTATTTATTACAAATTTTGACTAGCTTTTGCCTTATCAAATGAGAATATCTTACAAAAATTGGGGGGGGGGGGATGGGAGATATAGGAGAAAAGGGGAAGAGAGAGAGAAGAAGAAAGCAAATAGAATTCAATAAATGACACACAAACACCTTCTATGGAGTCTCGACCACCCTTGAATAAATTATCACTAAGCCTTCCTCAAAAAAATAACCTTCATTAATCCAAATAGCCTTTAAGCCCTCTCATTAGCTTAGAAACACACTAGAAGACAAAACTTTTTGAGGATGATGATGTCATGATCTACTCAAAAGGGAAAAGTCTCCAAATACTTTGAAAGCTCATTAAATGCTCAAATTGTCTTCCCAAACTCCAAACCTCTCTCTTTTGGACGTATATGCCTCCCTTCACTTGCACTTCTAGAAGATGTTATGCAAAAGTTAGTTGACTTGGCATAAGATGCTTAATTGACCATGGAGGTTATCTTTTATGTTTGATTTTTGAGGTTATATTATATTTTAAACTTGAATTTACTCCTCTAACCTATAATAAACTCCATGAAACCTGCAACTCTCATAGACTCCATTGATGGAGGTCATAAGATTGAGCCCCCTTTAACCAGCTACTCTAAAACCTACTCCCGAGGCCATTTGTCACCCTAAAGACCACCTTTGGACTTGTATAAGACCTCCAGATATCTATTTCATGCATATGAGGAATAAAATGAATATTTGGTCAACCTTCAATACTTGTAACAATGGTGGAAATCACCATTAAATCTACAACAATGCATAAAATGTCAAAAAATTGGGGTTTTGACCCTTTAGTTTATTAAGCCACCATAAAAACCCTTATGAAGAGATAAATATACCATATAATGATGTTTTATGTCCCATTAGGCATATTCCATGGATTGAGACCATTTTTCTCTTTGAATACCTACAAAAGTAAGCATTTGTGAGCCATTTTGGGCCTCTTAGGCACCTAAACATGCCAGATTCTTCTATAAAATAAGTTGGTCAGGAGATTTATGGAGTCCTATACACATTATAGATGGTTTATAAGTAAATATAGGCCATTTTATGGATATGTGAGTCTAAAAACACAAAATTGGTTAAAAATCTCCTTTAGCAGCCTATAATAGCTCACCTTCAAGATGATTATTCACAAAATATGGAACTATATTCCACCAATTATTTCCATTGATCTCAATTAAATATACCCATTAAATATTCCTAAAATTATTGGGATCCCATGCAGAAGGTATGAAAAGATACATACATAAAGACAATCACCTACATGGTTTGCAAGCATTCTTGACATGTTTACACTCTTAGCAACTACTTATAAAGATAAGGACCTTAAAAAACTAAATAAAAAACTAATTTGAATTAAATAGGTGTAATTAAAACATACTATAAGTGGTTGGCCTCACTCCTCATAATATGAAATATATGAGCATTTGAAGAAGGGTTAAAACTGGGTATCTTAGACCTAAAAAACTTAAACTCCTCCAAAGGCCCAATTTTACATTTACATTGATATTATTTGATTTAAAACATAGTAATGTCACATGAAACATCTCATAAAACCTTTTAAAATTATCAAAATCCAACTTGGATCCTTATGCCTTTGAGACCACGTGTGGGGTTTTGAGCTTACCTACGAGGTTTGCATGAATTTTGGAGTTTGAAAACTCTTTAAAGGTGTTTAATATGATTAAAAACATACTATAATTATTTTAAAATACTTACATAATCTTTTAAATCCATACCACACCTTAAAAATCCAAAAAGTGTGCTTGCACTAATGGTGACCATTATGAGACATAGAGGGGATTGTGTATAAGTAGTGGGCACTTCCACTGGTTACATGAAATTAAAATCATTATTTATATGTATATTAGGTAATTATTATAAATCCTACCAAGTTTAAATTCTTTTTTATTCATACTTTGTCTAGTAGACACCTTTTACAAAAATTTAAATTCAGTTGCCTGCATGTTTCCTTCATGCCTAAACTTATCTTTCTTCAAAATTTTGATTGAAACTCATGAATGTGTAACTTATATAGGAAAATATAGGTTTAAAAAATCATATTATACCATTTTAATACCTATATAAGGCCTAAAATCATGTTTAACATATAGAATTGACAAAATTTCAACTAGCCTCTAATGGCTACCTTTTTTACTACAAGAGGACTGTGTAAGAACAAATAATAATTTAAATATTTATATGACATTTAGGATGGAATGTAATGATTTTTTTTAATAATTTTTACCATTTTTACCAGATTTAATTCTTTTAATCAACCTATAGATGCCCCAAAATGGCCAATTCCTCCAAGGCAGGCCCCAATGTTGAGTGTGATTAGACATAGGGTTGACTATACTAAAATATCGAATAGTTACCATTATAAAAAAAAATAAAAAATATTTTTAATAGGTAATAATTATCCTCTCCACAAAATTTAATGATTATATCATGCATATTTTATCATGTAGGCCTATTTTGCCAAAAGCTAGTGACATGTGCCTGCCTAGTCAAATTTAAAAATTAAGCTTTCTTCCTATTTTGCCTTGGTTTTATATATAATAATGTGAATGTTATTTTAATATTATCATGAAACTTATTATTACATTATTTCACTCTAAATTATTTTTCCTTCATCCTCATGCAAGTCATGTATGACTTAAGCTCCTCAAGGAAAATCCATGGATGCATATATATTAAATGATGTAAGTGATGGTAATGATGATTTGGGATGATTTTATCATGTTATTAAGAGTTTAATATATTATTTATGATTATTATAAAACCCATTACTCTCTTAAGTCACTTATTTTAACATGAAATCCTTGTAGACCACCCTCACACTATTAATGCCAACTTGAAAAGGAGCTTGTGTATGACAAGGTTGTAGATGGAGATCATGGGGTGATTTTCAATTTGAAAAAATTATTTTATGACCCTATCCATATTTATAATGAGCCTATTCCATCATATTATATGGATACATTCTCTTATATTGGATGTAAAATCTTTTTTATGGACCATTAGTCCTTTAACTAGCATACTAGTTTATAGGTAAGCCTTTAGCCTCATGAGGTTGTAGGTCTCCATTATATAATTTTTAGTCACTTTAGGTTTTTATTATGTTCAAATTGAAATATTCAATTCCAATTAATATTTATAAAAAACTCCTTGGAACTTGAACATACCCATGACTACTAAGACCTTATGCATTGTAGGTTTTGTCTTTATTAGGCCTATAGGTGCAAGTTTTTAATTGTGTATCATGTGTGTTTGAAGTTTCAACTTAGACCATATTGATCATTTCAACCTATAGAAGACTTGATGAACCTTCCTTATTAGATTTAGGTAAGCATGAGGTGAAAGGACTATATCACTAGGTGTTTGGAGTTATGTTATTTGAAGGTGTAGAGCCTGACAAGCTTCTTACAACATTTGATTGAGAAATTAATCTTGATAAAAAACCTTTTCCACACCATACCACCATCATCCTTTTCATGACCGAGATCCCCTTATATTCCTAACTATACTTGTGGTTGCTTGAGGTGATTATATGGATAATTTCCATACTTGAGGATGTTTGGGAAGCTTTGAAAACCTACAAGGTGCCTTTGATTCCTTTTATATCATGATGGTTTCTTTGATAACCTCAATAAACTCCCAAAATGGTCCACACCCCTTGAAATCACCTCAAGCCTTGATCTCCTTGATTATAGGCTATTTTTAAAGCTTATTATAGGTATTCAATATGTGGAAAACCAATCTGCTTTTTGTTTTTCCATTAATATCTCAACCTATGAACTCCAAGAAGAATTTATCTCACTCTACCTCACCTATTAATCCTTTTCTTGTAGTTTCATACACTAGTCAATAGGCTTCAAGATTCAACTAGGTCTAAGTACCCTAGTTCTTAACATGATCTCATAAAGACAATTTTTTCCTCTTGAAATAATCTTTAGGACTTAAAAATACCTATTATCCCTCAACTCACATCCTCAAATAATCTCAAATTCCTTCAACACTCCTTAAGGTTACCATTCATTATCATAGTCAGTAACCTTTTTTTGGATAATTATTTCTTATACGAATAAGTACCTTTGTACCTTGAGAAAATATCCCTAATTTCAACCACCCTCTATCATTTTATTTTTTACCACCAGGTTTCAAAACCCAACTCCACCTTTAGACACCTTTCTAGCTCCCTTTTTGGTTTCCATTAGGTCTTATTTGAACCACACAACACATAGTCCTCTCTTATATCTCATAAATGTATGGAATAGGGTTGAAAACACCAAAATCCATTTAAATAAATCCTCCCACATATTTTCACCAATTTTTATGGTTTTTACATGGTTCAAAATCCTTAAAATAATAGAACCCTAACCTAGGGTTTCTCTTCTCCTACACATGCCCTAGAGCCTAAAAAATTATATATCTTGAGTCTTAGAGTGTTTAAAAAGGCCAAATGACCTTAAAAATGTATATTTAAAAGTAAATCACCTATTAAAATCAATAAAATAACTCTTTACCTCTGTTGTTCCACTTTTTTAAATGAATTTGTGTTTGACTATGCAGGAAACATCACCATCTATAGCCCTGTTTGCATCCATGGAGTGGAAAGATGTTCTAAGCTTTCAAAAAAAAGTTCTAAAAATTGATGAAGGGTAATAAATACTTTTAATACCCCAAATAATTAATTAAATAATCAAAAAACTCTTTTGACACTCTTTATATTCCTTCACACAGGTCTCATTTCTTGCCCTTTTCAATTATCACCTCCAAAGTTTGAATGCAGTCCTCCTATATGTGAAAAACAATTCCCTCATTGGTTTTACCTAATATCATTTAGTCCACATTAGGTATTTATTCTCAATTAATTAATATATTTTGTCAAACATACCTTAATCTACTTTGAACTCCAATTCACTTGGTGCTAAACCAAAGGGTGGTTATAGGTTATTATATTAGGCCATGACAAACTTGAGGTGATCTAGAGATTTTGAGAAGGGGTGTCAATAGGTATATGTTATCCATATAACTCATTTTATCATAAAAACCTCTACGACAAACTCCAAACTTCCTTAAATCATCAATGAGGTTTTCAAGAACTCTTATCCAACTTCTTGACAGTTTGCAATATTTCAAGTGTGGTTGTAGGTTGTTTCTTAGTGAGAGTACTATGCTTAAATTTTCAAGTAAGCTTGTTAATAATTAGTATCATCCATTTTGAAATAAATCCACTCTCCTATTAGAGTCTTGGTGACTTTACCCTCTTTACATGACTAGTCTCAAGGACTGAGATATGACCATGTGTTATTATTATTGGTTTTCCATGAATGTTGTAGGTGTCTTTAAGGCTATAGGTGGACCTTTAGGCTTGTCATTTGACTATAAACTCATTAATTCCTTGGTTCATTATTTGATAATAATGAAAAACAACCCTTCATAATATTAGAACTCACTATACATAATTTAGTCATATTTTTAATCAACCTTGTAGAAATAGGTCTAAGAGAAAGAGGGATGTAGGTTCATGTGCCTGTAGGTCACTTTGATTTTACTTATCAAACAAAATTAGATTTGAAAAATATTATCCTTAGAGATCCATTTTTTTAGACCATCCCCATCTTATCAAACCACCATTATTTCATTATGAAGATAAAACTTTCATATCCATGCACTTGACTTTGCTTATTATTTATTAGCCCCTGTATAGACTGAGATAAGGTGTATAATGCTTGGAGGGTGTGAATAAAACATGATTTATTATTTAGTCTCTCACATAATTAGACTATAAACTTAAAATACATCTTGAATATATCTATTATTGAAGGTCTCTTCAAAAGCATATTCTTTATCCTTGGCTATATCTTGCCTTAAAGGGTTAACTATAGGTGCATTACATTTCCTTAAGCTCTACTTGAAATTGAAATCCTCATTGGAATGTACTATGTACTAAGATTTTCAAAATCAATTCTCCTCAATGGATTCGGTGATCTAAACTAGTCTCTTTACACCTTGAAAAGGTTATTGATCTAGCAATCTCACCTAATTGGATGTAGGTTACAATTTAGTGTCATTTGTACAAACTAGGATAATGCTTGAGGCTGCCTTATGGAGATTTCCAATACACAAAGTTCATATGAGTTAATCTCATGATGATGATTCCTCAACAACACAATAACATATCATATTGAATTTGAGGATCCTTAGGTCTCTTTAAGAGCATAATGTACCTTATTAACTATAAGTAGTCCCTAGAGAGCTGTAGGTGACATTTACATGGTTGTATATGATGTTTTGTAGGCTTAAATCCTCTTATCCATGCTTGTAATGGTCTCAATCAACCCACAATCATCTAGGTCACTCCACATCATGAATTTGTTAGGAAAAATACCAAGTTTCACTTTATAAGTTTGTGAGTCACCTCCAATCAAGTCATAGGTGACTTTTCTAAGTAATGGCACACCTATAGGTGTTAATAGAGGTCAATACCTTGATTTCCAGCCCTTTTGATGACATTTGAAACACTTGTTTCCTTTTTACCCTTATAGGACCACTTGTCATAAGTTTACATGATATATAATACAACCTTAGGGTGAGAAGGTCATGTGGAAGATCAAAATCCTATAGACATCACTAAATGAACATAATGAACAAAAGTGCAACCTTGAAGTCTTCTAGCATGATAACTAATTAGCCAAATCTCTCACTTCTTTTTGCAAGGTATTATCCTAGGATAGGGATAAAAGGTATGATAATTTGGATTGATCAAAACTATATACAACACTATTATATATTGACACAAAAAGTGCTCAGGGATATATTTTAGATATTTTAGGGAACTTGTCCCTAAAACACAATTCCTTCACTTGAGGTGACTTGTCAAGTCTATTTTCTAGTCTAATGTTCCAAACATGACTATTATGGTATTTCCCACTCTCTAAGACCTCAATAAGGATTCAAATCATGTCATTAATCTCTATATAATACTTTCATATCTTTGTGGGGCCACCTATAGGTGTGCATTCATGTATACAGGTAGTGACTGTGAGGAAGTTGATAGTATGTATGATATATGAATATTCAATGAGGTTTAGACCATTTCAACATATTAAAATGGATTATTTTCACCATGGAAAAACTCAATCAAATAAAATTATCCCTTTTAATGTGATCATCTCTTGAGGGTAGATGTGCATTAATAATGTATGATTGTATGGAGGGTGTTAGCCTTTTCTTCATTGCAACTCCATTGATGTTATCTTTTTGAGACTGAGCTTTGGGATGAGAGGTGATTACCATGACATATTATAGGTGTAAAAATCATATCACCTTTAGTTTATAACCACTATAGGAAAGGAAAACCTTCGTAGTTGATAAACTTGTCTACAACTCCATTAAAGCTCCAACTAGTAACTTGAATATTTGGCCTATCAAGGATTTGATGAAATACTAAGGATTCATGAGGAAGATAACTTGTGTAAGTTGATGTTGCATAAGGAGGAGGAGGTACATTATCCCTCTAACCTAGATTATATTCTGAAATTGATCAAATAGGCCGTTCACAAGGATAAAAAGGAAAATAGGTTTTATGTCATAAGTGTTGGCATATTATTGTAAATACCTTGAGTTATTGACTAAGTTATATTATCTATGCACCTTGGTTAGTTTTTTAAACCACTTGAGTTAATAGTTTAGTTTGTTTTATGGGCTTAGTTATTTTACATTAATCGATGCTTGTGGTTGCTCCCATACCCTATTTTTTAGGGTGGCTCTTTTACCTATTCAATAGACATCTCATGTATTATTTAGTATGTTGGTTAATTACATTTCTCAATCTCTTTATTAAATCTAATATGGTCTCAGAGCTTATGGTGTAAGAACCTTGGGAGGGAGCCTATGGAGCAAGAGAGGAGTGATCTTATTAGGGAAGAGCATGAAGCACCTGGTGGAGGGCCGCGAAGAGATTTTTTTCCTGTGACTAGAGTGAAAGCCAGTAATTAGGAGAGAAGCATCAAGAGACCTGTCTCAGCAAATGAAAAGTGGTAGGAGGTATCAAAAGAGGCTCACAGGTTTGTTTTTATTTTACCTATGATTTTTAGGTGGCCATTTTTGTTCAATTTAAAAAGTGTCTAGATTTTCATTTGGGCACTATTTTTGGTGAGTGAGGGGTCTAAAAATTTCTATTTTTTGAGAGGAGATGATGGGAATTGATGGAATTCAATTTGGTTGAGTATTTCTCCCAGAATCTACATTTGAAGTTTTGTAAGTAGGCTAATTTTCTAATTGATTGATTATTTTTATGAAAATTTTAATGTAATGTTTTATTATTTCAATTAATTTTAATTTTTTAATTGAAATAATTCAAAACTTTAGCTTATAAGGCTTATTGGGACCTACTAGTGACTAATTATCTTAGAAAAGTTCTGGAAAGTGAAAATTTCACCATTTTTTGGGTTTTTAATTTGGATGTTAGAAAAAAAGAAATTTTTTAAATTAGAATTGTAGATATCTAAGTAAAATTGTTTTTGTCTATTTTTAGTGTTTTTAAAGATGGAAAATTTAAAATTTCTCAAATGGTGTGGTGTTTTTTGCTAAAAACTAGAGGTATTGACTAATTTACGATTTGAGTCCATAGGTAGGAGGATTTTTGTGTAAAGTTGTTATATTTTTTCCATTGTATTCATTTTTTGGAAAAAAAATGGGTCAAAATGGCTAGTTTACAACACCTCTTATTGCTAGATTCACAAAAATTGATATGCAAAATTTTTAGTTTGTGGAGTCATAAGGTTTTGACAATATGTGAATATAGAAATATTGATCAAATAGTGCTTGGTAAAGAGAAAAGGCTTGTAAATGGTTATGATGACTATGATAAATGTCACAGGGAGGCTCTTATGTTGTGAAAACTATTAGTAACAAATAATCTAATCTTAGAGATTAGAAATGTGACCATTGCATCAATTTTGTAGACTAGTCTTACTTTTAAATACCAAACATATAAAGCCAGTAGGGTATTATATTTGAAGAACCTATTATTTTATACTAAGATGTAGGAAGGTGGCTCCATTTTTAAGTTTTTGTTGTAGATCAAGGATATTAGTGATTAGTTGAAGGCTATGCAAAATCTTGTTGATGAGCAAGATTTGATTGCTCTAGTTATGCAAAATCTTCCACCTTCATTTGAATCATTTGTGGAGTATTTGCACATGATTTATGAGATGTAGACTTTAGACTTTGAAAAATTATCCATGTTGCTATGGTAGAAGGAGAGACGGTAGGAGAAAATAGTGTTATCGACATCTACTTCTATAGATAGTGCATTCTTCATCAAGGTAAAGGGCAAGCAATTTGGTAAAACTACTAATTATTCAACAAAAACCTCACAAGTGGTTATAATAAGATATCTAAGTGGAAATGTTTTTACTATAAGTAGCCTAGTCACCTTAAGAAAGATTACAGGAAAAGATAATAGGATATGGATAACCCTAGAAATAAATCTCATCATATGAATGTAGTTGAAGGTGAAGGCAAAGAACCATCTCCTGATTTTAATTTCATGGCTTCCAATGGTAATTCTATAGTAGATTGAGGTTGGTACTTTGATTCAGGGGAATCTCACCATTATACATGCTATAAGGACCAGTATGTGGATATTGTTGAAAATAATAGTAGTGGTGACTTTGTATCATTGGGATATGGTAAGACTTATTTTATGAAAGGATATGGTAATGTTTAGATCAATTTTAATGGTGTAGTTTGGTATACATTTAAGAATGTTAGGTATGTGCCTAATATGATAATTTTTTTGTTTTTCATTAGTTATATTACTTCAAAATATGATTTTGTTGTAAATTTTCAAAGATAACAATTTTTTGTCACTACCAGAGATAACAAGATTATTGCTATTAAGATTATTGAGAAAGGCTTGTATAAGCTTGCAGATCCATAAAGGGTAAAGGAAAGTACACTTGTAATAGTTGATATCATAAGTTCACTATGGCATGAAAGGTATGGTCAATTTAATTTCCAATATTTGACTACATTGAGCAAGACCAAAATGGTTAAAGGGATTCCTTCTATTCAGGATAATCATCATGTATGTACTAGATGTTAGTTGGGGAAGCAAGTTAAACATTCATTTTATGTTGGTAAAGATTCAAGAGCTAAGGGAGTATTGGATATGGTACATGTGGATTTACATGGTCCAATGTAGACACCTACCCTTTTTGGAGCCCATTATTTTTTGTTGTTGGTTAATGATTTCTCTAGGAAAAAGTGGGTATACTTTCTAGTGAATAAATCTGATTGTTTTTCTAACTTCCTTACTTGGAAAGCTATGGTGAAAAAATAGGTGAGAAGGTTAGTGAAATATATTAAAATGGATAATGGGGGTGAGTTCATCTCAAAATAGTTCAAGGATTTTTGTGCCACTTAAGGCATACATGAACAGTATACTACCCTTACACTTTGTAGCAAAATGGAGTTATGGAAAGGAGAAATAGGATGGTGATGGACATGGCTCGTTGTATGATCCAAAGCATAAATGTCCCATATAGATATTGGGAGAAAGTAGTGAATATGATATTGTACATCCTTAATAAAAGTCTTATAAAAGCTTTAGAGAATATGACTCTAGAGGAGGCTTGGTCAGGTCGAACTCCAAATGTAAGTGTTTTTTAAATTTTTGGTTGTATCTTTTACAGTTATTCCTATTCAAAAGAGAAGTAACTTGGATGTAAAAAGTAAATCATATATGTTTGTTAGATATAGTGAGTATTCAAAGGATTACATATTAATTTATATTTATACTAACAAAGCTATAGTAAATAGAGATGTCATAGTAAATGAATAGATGCCATACTTCATAGCAACTGGTATAGTTTTAGATATTGAGTCATTATTTTCTTCTATTGATTCTATTATAAGTTGTGGTGTGAAAGTTGAGTAGGATTTTAGTTCATCAATGGAATCACATTCTAGGGAGGGAATTGATATAGGTCATTGTGAGGTTCTAATAGAATAACCAAAGAAGCTAAAGTGGTATTCTACCACTATAGAAACACTAAAGGAGGAAGACTTACCACAGGGTGTGGAAGGAAGAAGATTGAGATCAGGAAAGTAGTTTGGTAATAGAGGTGAGCATGATAATTTTGATCTAAAAATTATTGTTTCACATGTATTTGAGCCTAATTATTTTTTAAAGGCCAAAGGGAAACATGAGTGGGAATCAACCATGCAATTGAAATATCATTCCTTGATGAAAAATAAAACTTGGGAGGTCATGGAGCTACCACCAAGAAATTAATCCATTAGTTGTAAATGGATTTATAAAGTAAAGTGTAAGGTATATGGTTCCTTGGATAAATATAAGGCCAAAATTGTGGAAAAAGGTTATGCACAAGAGGAAGAAATTGACTATGAGGATAATTTTTTTCCTACTACTAAGATGGTAAATCTTTGTTTGATTGTTGTTATTCTTGCTTAGTTTGGATGCCAAGTGTACCAAATGGATGTCAAGAGTGATTTATTGAATGGATATTTTGAATAGGAAGTCTACATAGTTTAACCATAGGGTTTTTAGGTTCTTGGTAAGGAACATCTTATTTTCAGGTTGATCAAGTCCTTGTATAGGCTTAAGTAGGCTCTTCGAGTTTGGTATATGAAGATAGATTCATACCTTAGGAAGTGTGGTTTTCAAAGGTATATGAAGATAGATTCATGATTATTATTGTATGTGTTGATGCTATAGCCATCACTATGAGTAGTGTTATTCTCATTCAATATAAGAAGGTTGATATTTGTTTTACTTTTGACATGAAAGACTTGAGACTAATGAAATACTATTTAGGTGTTGAGTTTTGGCAAGGTGATTGTATTGTATTCATGTCACATAATAAGTATGCCAAATCATTATTGGAAAGGTTTATAATGATGGATTTTAATCCAACTCACACACCTATGGAGGTTGGAACTAAAATTTCAAATAACACTATTTCACCTCCAATCAATGAAATAATGTATTGGCAACTAGTGGGTAGTCTCATTTACCTCACTACCACTAAACTAGATATTTATTTTGTAATGAGTTTTCTATATTGCTTTATGTATAAACCATAGGAAGTACATTGGTTAGTTTCAAAATGGGTATTAAGATATGTCAAAGGTACTCTTAAATTTGGCATACTAAATGAGAAGTCTATAGATTTTGAGCTTTCATGGTATTTTGACTCTGATTGGGTAGGATCAGTAGATTTAAGAAAATATACAACAGGATGTGTATTCACTCTTGGTTTAGGATTTTTCTCATGGTAGAGAAAACTAAAAACTATAGTGGAATTATCTTCAATAGAAGAAGAGTATAAAGCTATGGTCAGTGCAGGTTGTGGAACTACGTGGATAAAGCAAATCTTGGATGATCTTTAGTTTAAGTCATCAAATCTTACTCCAATTTTATATGATAACTAGTGTTCTAAAGATGGTCAAGAATATAGTATTCCATGCCAAGACCAAACACATTGAGTTTCACCATCATTACATCTCATATTTGGTTACAAATGAAGACATCAGTGTCTTCTACTACCCTACTATAGAGCAACCAACTGATATAATTACCAAACCACTTGGTATAGCCAAGTTCACTACATTCAGAGGTAAAATTAATCTTGTTTATAGTTTAGTCATTAAGGGAGGGTGTTAGCATGTTATTATAAATACCTTATGTTATTGATTAAGGTATATTATCTATGCAGCTTGATTATTTATTTTAACCACTTGGAATAATAGGTTTATTTGTTTTTATGGGATTAGTTATTTTATTCTACCCAATGTTTGTGATTTATCCCACCCCCTACTTTTAAGGGTGGATATTTTTCCTATTTAATAGACCTTTCATGTATTGTTTAGTACATTAGTTAATTACATTTCTCAATCTCTTTGTTGAATATAATAATAAGTATCTTCCTAGGAAGAATTAGATAATTAATCCAATTTAAATATCTCTTATTTGGCCCTTAAATGACTCCTTGAAAACCATTATTTATCATTGAATTTTGAAGCAAAGAAACAAGGGAAAACTTGGACCCTGTCTAGATGAGTAGGCCATCTTGACACCCTTGAACTATTAGCGATTGTTCATAAATATGGGGAGATGAACCAAAAAAATAATGAAAAATAGTATAAGGATAGTATATTCCCTATCAATAACCAAAATATTTTGGACCAAATCTCTCTTTCTTAACCGTACCGAGTGAAAACCTGAGGCTCTCCTAGAGCTGTCTAAAACTGCCCAAAATAGTTTTTCCCCAGCATGAAGAGCCAAAATCTTGCCTATGTAATCCAAAACTTTGGAAATATTTATTATTATATAAATTAATTTTCTTTCCTTTTGGAAACCTTTTGAAATGCTTGGACCTCCATTAATGGTAGAAAACCTATCTCATGCCTAGTTTGCAGCTAATAGGTTTTCCTTACCTTTGCTAGTTATTATGATAGAATATGATTTAAAAGGCATATAAGAGGATATTAAGGACACCATGGATGCCTAAATATGATATATTATCCCCTAAATTAAGCAAATTCTTCAAAAACATGTTTTGTCAAAGCTTCAAAAAGCTCTAAAATGCATCTTTTTACTCCCAAACTTCTCTCCTCCACTACAAATGACTTAAAATGGCCTTGAACATGTAAAAAAGGGTAATAAATTCAAAAATAAGGTGGGAATAAATCAAAGTAGTTTTAATTCCTCAAAAAGTTACTTTTTCACTTGAAATTTTTATTTTGAGGACCTTTAAGTCATCTAATGCACTTTTGGGGGTCTTTTGGGCATTATAGATTATCTAGGCCTAATTTTTGACTCATTATAATATAAAAGACTTTGTGAAAAACTAATTCATGAACTTTAATTATTAGACACCTTAGAAACCTATTAGATCCTTTACTTGTAGTTCTAGACCTATTTCTAGGCCTTTTCCTCAAAATCACCAAATTCACCTTAAAACTTGATTAAAGTATTTTAAAAGATTGAAAGTGACATGGTCATGAGTTTTTTATCCTCCTTATGCCACTGGATCATCCACTTAACAATAAATCTACTTAACCTCTCATGCCACACCAGGACCTCCTAGGATACTGCACTGCATCATCAAGTCAGGACTAGAAAGTGATTAGTCATGGGGATAAAAGGTTACTAAAGGGTCAAGAGAGTGGTATGATGCATCTAGGTAAATTTTTTGTTTTTAGGATAATTTTGGAAAACATTTATAGTGACCTCCTCGGATTGTATGCCTATTATGTAACAAATTAGTTGCCTCTTTCTAAAAACCTCTTCTTAAAGAAACAAGGAAAAAAAAACAAAACCAACACTATTCCCAAGGCACTTAGGGAAGGGAAACACACAACTAAAAAATATGTGTACAAGGCACTTAGAGGAAAACATGAAAAAATATACAAAATGAATAATATATAAAATATCTACAAACTCTTCTAATAACAAGGATTTATATGAATCCCATTGACTAGGGTGGGTAATACCTCACCATATAGATGGGAAAGCTAAAAAAAATTATGTTGTTTGCATATATGGATCAAATAAGGGCCACTCCACAAGTTGTCAAACTTGGTATGGTTGATTAATTTAGCCTTATTTATGTGATCTAGGAATTTGAATCAAGAAAGGATGGTTAGTATTGTGTTAGTTACAAAATGAAAACAAAGTGAAATAAACACACTAATAACATAACGTCTCTAGGCCTAGACACTAGGGAGAGTTTAGTTAACAATCATGAATGAAACACAACTAAAATGCAATAGAAAACTCTTTTACCTTCCTTTAACGCTCCAAAATTCTTGTTGTGGTGGCTTACTCAGCTTGTGCTCATGAATTCCTTGGAAATGGAAGCTTGACAACATCCATCTCTCGTTGGCACCTTTGGCTTGTGGCTTGGATTAGCTTGGAATCAATTTGGCATTATAACACTATTTTATTGAAGCTTTTTGGAACCAATCCTACATTATAACTTTGCACTAATTAAGCTTAGAAATGATGTTGTGAGGCCTCCTATTTATAGATTTTTGGATTTGATCAGAATCAACCTCAACCATCCATCTCAAGATTGAGATGTGTGGTTGAGGATTAATTCAATTTTGAAATTAAAATTTTTAATTATCTTCATCATGGAATTAGAATAAGTGGTAATTAAGAGGTATGGAGGTCATCATAAAAGGCATTAATAAGGCATGAGAGGCATGAATCCTAATGTAAATGGCATTTATGGCCTAGGGATGCCTTCCCAAGAAATGAGTTCACTTGATGATGTAGATATTCAATATTCATTTCTAAAAACAAGTATTAAATAATTTTCCATAGATTTTTTACTTAGGCTTTGATTTGGGTTAATTAGCTCTTAAGCATGATTAAGCACTTTGTGCACAATTTACTCAGATTGATCAGAATGCCTTGTTATTGGTCCTAAATTTGACTAGATTGGAACTGGAAGTCCACACTAGATGCAAATCCCCATTTAGGATGTTTTCAACAAAAAATAACAAAGTCACAAGTCTTGTGCAAAATATTTGATAGGAAAGAGTAGTCCAGAGCATGCAGGTGCAAATTTGGCATTTTGACTCAAAATGAACTAATCAAAGTTAGCTAGCCCATAAATTTTATTTCCCAATTTAGGGATACCATGTCCAAAATTGGCACTTAAATATGTCATTTTCACATCATTTTGTGTGTTTTAGTGTTTTTAGGCCAAATTATCCATTTTAGATGGAAACTAGCCAAAAGCCTAATTAGAGGTTATTATTGGCTAGTTTTAGGTGTCTACAGTTTTCCCCTATTTGGGAAGGAATTAAAAGATATAATCATAGTAATATATTTTCAAAATGAAAAGGTCTTGTATGCCTACGATGATAAACTAATTGTATGATGCCCCCTTGAGGGAATAGTTGGCACAAGGAGATCGGAAAATGATCCCTTGAAAAGAAAGAAATGAAAGAAGGGGACCAAAGAAAAGAAAGATGATGGGGTGAAAACATATTGATATTGAAAAAGTAGTCAAAATCATTGAGAATGTAATGGGATGGTACACAATGGTTTGCCAAAAGGCAGTTATAAGCATTGTACCCTGATAGTGGAAACTTGGTATGATAACACAATGATTTGTCTAAAGGCAATTATAATCATTGAAAAGATGGAGCTACCCTAGTTAAGATAGACAAACAAGATAATAACATGCCCCTGTATGAGTAGAAAAATTAAAGTGGTGACAACACAATTATTTTCCCAAAGGTGGTTATAATCATTGAGAAATGCAAGTGGGATGGTGTGTAACTATTTACCCATAGGTAGTTATAAGCATTGGACCTTGATTATGGAAAACATGATAAACTTGGTCGAGGATGATGATAACTTAATAGAGAGGGTAATGATGAATTAGAACAACCTACTAGTAGGGAGATGCTCATTTGAAATAATAAAGGTTAAAATTCTTTCATGGTTAATTACTCTATTTGGGATATGATTGGGAGTGAATCAGGGTGTCAGTGTCAAAGAGATGCCACCATTGTTGAATAGAATTCTTGAATCTGAGGTTTATTATAGCATGTGATGGTAAGATTTATGATAAAACACCATAAAGACTTGGCCAAAATATGCATGAGGACTAACTCCCACAATCCAATAGTCAATATAAAATAATGCACCAATGATATAAACCATGATGACAATGTAAACATATGAATATTAATGGATTCACGTGTAAGTGTGGTCAAAGAATCATCCAATGAACACACATAAATTGAATGAAGGCAACAATTCTAAAATTAAACAAAATAGGTAGACAAACCAATAAAATAAGTAGAAACAAAAAAATAAACAATACAATAAAAATCTTACAAACATTGCCCCAAGAAAATAGTCGACAACTTTAACAAAATACTAAATTGGGGAATAAAAGAAAAGGAAGGGGGTGGCCTAGCTATCTTTATATGTACTAGGCAAGTGGATGATGCTTACATAGTTTCATGGATGTAATATCCAATAAAAAACTTTAGGCTAAATGTAGTTCTCCCAGGGAATGGGAAGAATGTGATAACTAAGGAAAACAAATAGAATAGACATGATAGAATAATACAAATGGTCTTGAAAAATGGCAAGTGCATGAGAGAAAAAGTCCAAGAAGGATGGGGAAACTAAATGAGAAGTGATTTTCTTGTAACTTAGTAAGGGTTCCCATAATTCTTAAGGAAAAGAGGTGGTCAATGTTTTTGTTCTTTTCTAATGATTTTTTGAAATGTTTTTAGAATTGTTTTGGAGTGTCATAACTCAATTGAGAATGATGAAGCACTAAATGGTTTAATCTCAAATTTTTTTGAGAGAGTTCATACTTATATTTCTCACAAAATTGTAAAAGTATGGCTTAGGTTACTCATAAAATGGTGAGAGCATTCAAACTTAGATTGTTCACAAAATAATGAGAGCATTTGGAAAAGGGTGACTAAGCTAACCTCAATAAGTATTGAGCACCACCTACATAGTCCCAGAATAGGACCTCAAGTAAATACAATTCTACCCTTATAGTAGAGGAATTCAACTAGTGTGGTAGCCAATTCAAAAAACATAGGTACAGTTAGTATAAAGGCACAATGTGGCATATGAAGTGGCAAGTTGGTACATCAAGGCTTAGTATTGCCCCTAGTTTTCCCATAGGTGGTTATAACTAGGAACTAATGACATAGATAAATGGTAATAATTTTACCAAAGGTGGTTATAATTAGTAACAAGATTAGTGGTAAGAAAGGACTAATAAAGGAAGGATGCAACTGCTAAAACTTTTATCACACTATCCCAAGATATGCTCCCTATCTAAAATACTTGAACCAATTGATGAATTGATTAGATACCTTGATGTTGAAACTATGTAATGAATGAAAAAACCAAGGTCAAATAGGCTAGGTTTTAGAATACACTGGGTTGATAGGTTGGAAGCAAAAATTAAATATAGGAAAGAGGATGAATAAGGTCGGTATGTGTATAAAGAAGAATAGTGATAAAATGGTATAATTGAAATGGTCCTTATAGACAATAAACCTTAGCATTCGAGCATAGTACCACTTGAGATGAATAATATTCATTAGCTCTAGAAGTTCATCACCATCTGGTGTGGCAAGCCTATACATTTCTAATCCATAATTTATAGTGATGACAAAAGGCCCTATCCAGTTTGGTTTGAATTTCCCTTTATGTTTCTTCTTGGTCATGGTATTATTTTGGTTTTCTTTTAGAACAAGATCACCAAGTTCAAATGTTTAATACTTCACACATTGATTATAGTGTCATTTGATTCGATTCTAATATTTTTGAAGATTATTGAGTATGTTTGTGCATTTCTCATCTAGTAGGTCCAGCTCTTACAGGTGAGCTACTCGATAGTCATGATCATCCATGACATGCTTGAAAGAGATGTATAGTGAAGGCAACTCAACCTCAATAGGAAGGAAGGATTTAGTACCATAAATAAGTGATTATGGAGTGGCTTCTGTGGGGGTACAATGATTGGTATGGTATTACCAAAGGGAAGGGAATATTTGGAGGTGCCAATCACAACCAACATCATTGATAATATTTTTGAGAATGTTGATAATGGTTTTGTTGGATGCCTCAGCCTGGGCATTACCTTGAGGGTAATATGCTGTAGAAAAGTGTTGGGTGATGTTGTATTTAGTACATAACTAGTCTACATATTTATTCTTGAATGATCCTCCATTATCAGATATAATGTCAAAGGGGATACCGTAGTGGTAGATGAGATGGTTGAAGATGAATTTGGAAATTTTATTTCTAGTCTCATAAGTGAAGGGTATAGCTTCAACCCACTTAGTAAAATATTCAATGGTAGTAAGGATATATTTATGGCCATCAAATGAAATGGGGTTAATCTTCCCAATGAGGTGAAGTCCCCATGTAGAAAATGACCATGGTGTCAACATTAGTTTTAAAGTTTTTGTTGCTAGGGAATGAATCAAATTAGCATGCCATTGACATTTGTCACATTTATTTACATATGCAGTGTCATCTACATATATTGTGGGCCAATAATAAATAGTACACAAGAGCTTTTTGGATAGGACTGACCCTATTGAATGGGATCCACATACTCCTTCATGAACTCTTAATGCTAATATGGACTCTACCGAAGTCAAATAATGAAGTAGAGTTCCATCAAAACTATGAAGGTAAAGAGTGGATCCAAGTAAAGTATAATGAGTGGAATGATGAATGAAGGATTTGGTTTGTTTTTGAGATAGGTTAGGTGGTATAACTTGGTCATGAAGGTATTTGTAAAGGTTTGAGTTACCAGATAGAATTAAGACCAAAAATATCACAAATCATGGCAACAGTTGAAGGTTCATGAGATGGTGCTGATAAATTCTTGACAAGAAACTGATACTCTTTAGCTTTATCTATTTATCAAATTAGAGAGCCAATAGTAGCCATGGTATCTATAGTTTTGTTACTAGCCCTTGGTATATGCTCAAACTAAATGTTGGTAATTTTCTTTTTAAGAGTGTCAACCATGGCTTTATATGGAACTAGCTTGTCATCTTTGGTCTGAAAATGATTTGTGACCTGATTGATGATTAATTGAGAATCACCATAAAATTGAAGATGAGATATATTCTAATTCACTACTTATCAAAGTCTTGCAACAAGTGCTTCATACTTGGCCATGTTATTTGTACAAGGAAAGCTAATTTTGAATGATTTAGGGATTAAATCCCCCTATGGTGTAATAAAAAATAGGCCTTCCCTTGATCCATGTGTAGTGAATGAACCATAAAAATACAGCTTCTAGGGTTGCTCCTTAATCAGTGTATCAATAACGGTCATAATAGATTCATCAGGAAAAGGAAACTTGAGTGGTTATGTGTCCATGAGGGGTGCTTTAGTAAGTTGATATGTAAGAACTTGTCCTTTGATTACTTTTTGATTGACATAATCTATGTCAAACTCACTAAGAAGCATGATCCATTTAGCCATTCTACCTTACAAATCTAGTTTATATAGTAGATACTTGAGTGGATCTACTTTTGAAATGACTAGGGTTTTATTATTCAACATGTAATGACACAGTTTCTAAGCTATAAAAACCATAGATAAACAAGATTTTTAAATAGGTGTATAGTTATGTTCATATGTAACCAAGGTATGGCTTAGGTAATAAACAACATTATCCTTTCCATTATCATCATGTTGATCCAAGAGTGCCCCTAGAGCATAATCAATAGCTGATAGGTATAACAAGAATGGGTTTCTTAGTATATGAGGTAATAAAATAGGTGGATTGACAAGATAATATTTAAGTTGTTGAAAAGCTTTTTGGTAGTGATCATCTTAGTGAAATAAAACTCCTTTCTTCAAAAGGTGTGTAAATGGATGGCACTTATCTGCTAATTAAGAGATGAAGCATTGGTTGGATTGAATCTTACCCTACAAACTATGAAGTTGTTTCAAATTGGTTAGTGGCAACATCTTAGTTATAGCATGGAATTTAGCTGGATCGACTTCAATACCTATATGAGACATGATGAATCCCATTAATTTTCTTGAAGTTACACTAAACACACATTTATTTGGATTTAGTCTAACTTTATACTCTCATAGTTTTTCAAATATCTTACACAACACTATTGGATGGTCGACTCTTGTCTTGGATTTTCCAAATATGTCATCGACATAGTCTTCAATAATATCATGCATCATAACATGGAATATGATAGTCATGGCTCTTTGATATGTATCTACCACATTTTTAAGGCCAAATGACATCACCTAATAAAAAATGTTCCCCATGGAGTGGTGAACGTTATTGTATGTTGATTTTTTAGTGTTATTATAATCTGATTGTATCCTAAAAAGCCATCTATGAGTGAAAGAATTTCATAACCAACCATGGAGTTGAAAATCATGTCAAGATTAGGCAATCAAAAATCATCTTTAGGACAAGCTTTGTTGATGTATCAAAAATTAATACAAATTCTGATTCCTTCAGGCTTTTTGGTAATAGGTACAATATTTAGAGTAGTCAATGAATCAGATACATCCTACTTCTAAGATTTTTTCTAACTCTTTCTTTACTAATAAAAAAAGTGAGAATACATCTTATGAATCTTTTATTTTACTAGTTTGGCATAAGGATTAATCATAAGGTGGTGTAAAACCAAGGCAGGGTCTAATCCTGGCATGTCAAAATAGGCCCATGCAAATATATCCACAAACTCTTTCAACAGAACTACAAATATGTCACATTCCTCCTTAGTGAGAGATGATCCTAATTTTATCCATTTCAAGTTTTATGGAGTCTCAATATTTACCTCTATTGTATCTTCATCTAGAAGGGTTGAACTATCTTCTGAGATAGTAGGCAATGACTTGAGCTATTGGACTATGTCAGGGTCCTCTACAAGGACTTGCTCTTCAAATTATCCTAGGCATGATGAATTTGAGTCTCCTAATGGGATATTTGGCCATGTAACAAAAATGGTCCAAAATTCTTGGAGAATTTGATCAAATACTTATTGCTCAAAACTAAACTCAGATCTGTAAGCAAGTTCATCATTGGTGGTCTCCTGGTCTAAACTTGAAGAAGAATAAACACCCCTATTTAATGGTGCATAAAATAGGTTTTCACCACTAGAATATCTTTTATCTTTACTTTTTCCTTGGTTATAAAGTGCCTCAAAGAGGTTTTCACTTTGGGACCTCAATGTTTTATTTATTTTTTTTGGCTAAGGGTGTTCACTCACTCTCTAAAATAGGCTGCATGATCCAATGTAATTAAGAATCTTGATTTGTGATCTCCCAATAGAACATTGTCTCTAAGGCCTAAAAAATCATAGAATGCCTCATCATTCTATAATTCATCTATTGGTAGACTCAATTCTTGTTAGTCCCAATCTATCAATTAGGGGTAATACAATGGTAATGGATTGTGATAAACTACTTGGGTAAGAGTATATTGGCATTATTATCAAATAGGTTAGTTTCAGGTAGGTTATCAAAGGTAAGGCTATGATCAGACTCAAGTTCACTATCAGCATCATCATCACTAGTCACTAGTGATGGAGTTTGAATAAAATATGTGGGGTCACCCCCAAGTAGTTTAAATGCAAGTCCATAAGGTCTTTCATACTGAGTCACATAAATTGGCTCGAGGATTCCTTGCTGATTTGGTTTGAGGCCTCTTCCTTCATAATTGTGATACTCCATGATCCTATTGGGAATAGGATACTTTGTATTTTTATAAAAATCAACTTGGTCATTATTGTATAACCATGATTTATTCCCTTTAATAGGGTTAGGTTCTAGGCTATATGCTAGTACTAATGTGATAGGTCCCTTATCTTTGTTCTTTCATTGCCAATGCATATGTGGGATGACCTTAGGTCACCTAAAAGTTTTTGGATTCTGAGGAAGATTAATAATGTGAAATGTATCATGGGTCACATATTCTCTCAATCTAATATCTAAAATGGTGAAATGATTAGAATTTTTAGGAGGTGGCATGTAGGAAAGGGAATCCAAGGTATTAGGATCTATGTAATTATCTGATGATGGATCAATAAGTATAGATTTTCCTTTTTCCTGCTTGGAACTTAGATTCATGCTATACTGATAATTATAGTTTTCAAACTTGACCTTAAGATGTTTTTAGTGTTCATATAGGTGTAAATCTCCTAAAATACTCACCTCCATCCCTGAGTGGGAAAACTTGATACATTGATGTATTGTTGACAGGACTGCATGAATCTCATGTAACCAAGGCCTATCTAGAATCATGTTGTATGATAACTAAAGATCCAACACATGGAAAAAGTGTATCATGGGTCAAAGGCCTAATGATAACTAAAAAAATAATGGTGCCCTATGATTCTCTTTCCTAATTATCATAAGCTTTGGTAGTTATTATTTTTGGATGGAGATCTATTATTGTGTACCCAAGAAGCTTGATGAGCTTGAGGGACACTATGTTGAGGCCAAATCCATTGTCTGTAAGGACATGTTTCACTTTATGCCATATGATAAAAACTTGTATGTACAATAGGTTATTATGGAGTAGGCCAAGGGAAGACATATCACTTTGGGTGAATGTGACTTGTTGGGTTGGAGATAGGTGTCCAACCAAAACTTGAAATTTATCAAGGGATATGTCACTAGAAATAGTGGATTCAGTAAAAAACTCATTCAAGATGTTTTTGTGGATTATTGATGTCCACAAAAAATCTAAAATATAACTTTGTGCTAGTGTCTTCTATAATTTCTCCAAAATATCAAACTTCTTGTCTTGGTTAGTAGTGAATGGTTTATTATGAGGCTAAATTGTTGGTTAGATGATAGGCAAAGTGGTGGATGGTTATGGGCTTGGGATAGTAATCTTCAACCTCAAATTTATTATTACAAAATTGATATTAAATACTAGACCGTTATTGCTAACCAATGTTGGGAATGGTGTGGGACTAGATAGGATAAGTCTCAATTATCAGTGCACTTGCATGTGGTCACGTGGCAAGAATGAGTTGTCACTATAAGATTCAAAAGTGGGAGTCCTAGTTTGCTAGTTTATCTATATGCACTCCCAAGTCAAAGAAGGATTATCCATGTGGTTTTGCTGAATATTATTTTTTAGCAATGGTCTAGGATGATTATTACTTGGTTTAGGATTAATGGAAATGATATTAATGCTACCCCCTGTAATATGACCTACAATCTTGTTGTAGTCATGTGCAACTGCATGGTAGGTTTTTTAATTATTACTATTCTGACCTTGGTTTTGTCCATTATATTTTTGTTATAGATTTTGTTGATTCTACTAGTTCAGCCTTTGATTTTGATATTATTGATTTTGTTGTCACATTAGTTATTATTGTTGTTGTTGATTGTTCTACTGTTGTTGATTGTTATATCAAGGAAAGGGGTTTTGATAGATCCCAAGAGTTTGATTGGAAGTAGAATCACCATTATCTAGTTTTATCTCTCCATTATCTAACATATTTTTAATTAAATGCTTGATTTGGACACATCTTTATAGATTATGCCCATTGATCCGATGATAGTCAAAAAATTCATTTTCACAATACCAATCAGGGTAATGAATGCCTTGCGGATAATGTTTTGGTATGGGCCAACTAATTAGATTAGTGGTAGTAAGATTATGAAATATAGACTCAATAGGTTCTCCTAGGTCACTAAAAAACATGATGTACAAGGATAGTTCTTCTAGGAGGAGGGGTTTACAATGGTAAAGGATGTTATATTTGTTATGCAGGTCTTGGTTATTGCACTTGTAGCATTGGTTGGAGAGGTTGATAGGTAGGAGTAATCTAAAAGGGTGGTATAAATGATGTCTAAATAGTTTGGACATGATGAGATTTGGTTACTCCATTTCCTATAACATTCTTATTATGATTAAATTGCTTTAGTCTTTCTTGATTATTGGCCTGTGCTGGTTGTGATGCTTGCACGTGATTAGGATGTTAGTCATTTCCATGATTGGTACCTTGATTTTGATTAGTTGAATTAAGCTTGATGACCCATTTATTGATGAATTACCTCTTTATCAACAAACATTTATCAATCATCTCTTTCAACGTATGTGCACATTGTAGTTCCAGATGATAGGCTATCTCACTATGCAAATTTTTAGTAAACATAAAGGATAATTATTTATCTGCTAAAATATGGGTGAAATAGATTGTACGGGCTCTCTATTTCTATAAATAACTTTCAAAACTCTCCCCATATTTTTACTTTGCTTGTGTCAGGTCCACTAATGAAATCTCATGCTCGAGATTAGAGGAAAAGTGCTACATAAATTTATCAAAAAAGATCATCAAAGTCTGTTACTAAATTCTTGGGCAACTTTAAAAACCACTCCAAAGCTTGTCTAGGTAGGCTCCTTAGAAACAAAAAAAAAAGGTATATGTCACTATATGCCTTTAGTTGACATGCGACAAAAAATTTGGTTAAATGTGACTTAGGGTCAGCTTTCCCTTTGTACTTATCAAATTTGGGTGGTTCATATCCTAGAGGAAATGGTATCTAAAAATACTCCATATTAAATGGATAGGAACACACGTCATCCAATTTGAACTTCTTAGTTTGATTCACTACTTGAATGGTAGCAATTACATCCTTCATCTATTACAATTCTTGGGATAGGAAAGTAGAAGGGATATTGGTTTGAGGGAGAATGTTGGTTTGGATAGATGGTTGGGAGGTCACAAGTGAAACACTTTGAACAAGGTATGATGGAGACAACTATTGGGGTAGATTGTCTTGGTTTGGGAATGGACCAGGAATACAAATACATGGATTGGGATGTACTTGAAATTGTAAATATGTTTGCATGATATTCTAGTTTGGGTTGATGAAAAAGGTTTGACTTGGAGTATTTTGTGGTTAAGATGAAGGGATATAACTATACTATGCTTGCTATGGTTGAAAAAGGACATGTTGTTGACTAATCAAACCTTTTTATTGAGTAAGAACTTGTGGACCAATACCTTATCTCTAAATTTGTGGTACATAACCAACAATTGTCTAGTAGGTACTTGAGAAATATAAGGACCTCCTTGTTGCATGAATCCCTATGAAGAAGTGAAAGCAAGTTGCAGATTCAACATCTATCACTAAACAATATTTTCATGCTATTGATTAGTCTTTACATGATTTTGAATTGGCATATTAATCTATGACTAAAGAGGTATGTTCATCATTACCTGGTGAGGTGGAATATTTGTTGCCCCTAATTAAGGTGGAAATGTTTCATCCTTTGTTGTGTTGATACACTAGACTGTGTATACTATTGTGGAATACCACTTGTTACTTATTGAGGGGGAGTAAGATTCATAATATTATATCATCGAGGTGTAACATTAGCTATTGTTGGATTATATAATCCTATAGGTTGTACACTTGAGGAAGTGATTGGTTGAGGCTAGGGTACAAAAAATCTTATTCCTTGGTATGATGATCTGCTCATGGGATTAGCTATAAGCACATGTTGTTGGCTAGTTATTTTTGCATTAATACCACTTTGATCAAGATTGGATACTGTTTACACATTATCTACTATGTTTGGCTCACTATTTAGAGTAGAAGTTAAAGACACTTCTTCAATAACTGACATATGTATCAAGTTATCTATCAAAGTGGTTTGCACAAATAGGTCATAACTCAAATTTTCTTGTCTAGTTAATTCTATCAACACTCCTATTGAAGGTACTAGGTCAATGAGGGGCTTAATCAACATGTTCATCTGATTGAAATCATGTGCTAAATTTAGGTAGGTTTGGTATGCTATTTGCATTTGGTTAAAGTGATCTTTCATGATGTTTTTGCCTCAATTGGATATATTGAGGTCTTGGTACATTATTTGGACTAGAGCCATAGGATTTATAGAAGAAGCCTATTGATCATAAATGATATTGTGGGGTACTCTTACTAGACTTGGTAAACTTTCATGGGGGAAGTTTGTTGGAAACTTAACCCCTACCTCTATGGCCCTAACCAAAATCTCATCTTTGTTCTCTAACAAATGTTGCTCAAATGAAAATGGATCATACGTGGAAGCCGAATTGGTAGAGTATGACTATTGGAGAACTGGCTCATCCACCATGGGTATTGTAGCTAAGTATTTCATGGTTTGTTTTTGGTCCTATTTTTTATAAGATGGTGTGTTAATTAAATAGTTAGCTAATGGATCTTAGATTTATGCCCCTAATTGAGTATTATAAGAGGGATAAGAATCCATATCATAAGAAATGTTATCTTCTTAGGGGTCTTGCACCATTTCTTCTTGCATATCTATATTAATAAACCTTGGATTGTACATGAGTCCACTATGAGTGTAGGAATACATGTTGGGATCCATAGTCAATGCTTGGCAATAAAAGGTCAAAGAGTTTTACAAACTCTAAAAAGGATAGAATCTAAAACAAATGATACCTTCAACTTGGTCTAGATTTTTCAAAAGGATCAAAAGGTTTATTAAAAGATTCATGAGGAAACAGGCTAGTGTAAAGTATCTGATGTTTCACTATTCACACAAAGGTAAGCAAGCAAATAGACTAAAAATTAGAATGCCAAACTCTAAGGTCAAAGTGTTTCAAATTAGTCTAATATAAGAAATTAAAAGTTGCTAGGTCTTTTGGCCAAATGTGGCATCAAAAGGTAGGCTCAAACAAGGCATGCATTAGGACTCTTGGCCAAATGATGTCAAAACCTAGACTTTGAAAATAGATGAAATTTTTAATCTAAAAAATTTGAAACACTTCTAACAAACACTAAGCATTCAATTCTTGGACATGAACTTGGTCAACTAGGTATAAGGTATGAAACAAAAGGCACGTTAGCAATCATTTATTTTTTCATAAATAATAGTATAAAATCTGGTTCTTTTTGACAAACAAGCTAGATAAAGGTGAACAATATAACTATTCTTTAGATAGAGGATCAAAAGTACCCTTGGATTGATCTGAATATGTAGGAACAAATTTGGAATTCTATGTAATAAAGTCCATGAAAAAATGTTTGAAATGATTTGGGAAGCATAACGATGCTATACTACCCAAAAGGTGTTAAAAATAGGTTTAAGGAAAAGACATTTTTACACAATTTTGATAACATAACACTACCCTTATTAACTCAAAATTTTATGGTATATAGACTTAAAGTGTAAGTGTTTAACACAAACTATCTTAAGTCTATCAAGTGATGATAATGATTAGGAGTCTAAAATTACCTTCAACCTACATTGGAAATTGAACCTAAGTTCCCTCAAGTTTAGTACAAATGGCAAACCCACTTAACGCATCAACCCTATAAACTTGTAAAGGTGTAAATTTGAATTTAAATTATAAGTGAAGGACTTAAACAACTTAGGTAAATGTCTAGACTCAATTGGGCAACATAAATGTGCTGAAGTGGATGATATGACTCTCAAGATTTTTATGAACTTTGAACAAGGTAAATGGATGATCTCATGTGGGCATCATAATGCCTCTTTGTTCAAAGAAAAATGAGGATCATGTGTTTGGTTTGGGATTGTTTGTTTACACCAGGTTTTGACTCCAAAAAAGACTTTAATCTAAGACAAGACCAAATAATTAATTTCCCTTAGATCCTAAATTGACAAGGTTGCTTGGTACTATTAGAATCTATTAATATACATCATTTGAGAGGATTTTAAGTGTTCATCCAAAAATAAATGTGTATTATGTAGTAGGGTTTTGATACCCTCCTCTCAAATTATAGTACTGTGACATGGACCTTGAGGTGCACCTTGCACCAAAAATACTTTCATGACAAGTGGGGATTTGTATAAATTCTAAGAAGTTTTTGAATGATCTAAGGGAATCAATTGCATAATGACTTTCATGCCAAATAATGAAAATAAAAGCATAGATTTTGGGTCCATATCACTCAGCTTATTACAAAAAGGTCTAGTCCTTTTTAAAACCACTACAACCTACTATTTTCTTAGTGTAGTGCAATGTCCAAAATGCCATTACGTCCCATGTATAACTCTAAAAGAGTTAAATGAAATCAATGCTAGGAGATGAAACCCTAGGTCAAAGCTTCCCTAAATAACTTTTGAGAGGTAATAAATTCCCCCTCATAAGCCAAGATGCATAAAAATAAATAAATCATGAAATTAGAAAGATTTTAGGGTCATTTTCAAGGTCACCCAAACTTTGATGAGTTTTTGGGGAGTGCTTTAGATGACTTTCTTTCTAAGCTTTGGACTAGGCTACTTGTAATAAGAATGGTGATTTTGATTCCAAGGGTTCCCTATAGGGGACAAATACAAGATCATAAATGCAACACCCTTCTTTTTTCCAAAAAAAAATTGATTTAAACAACTATTGTAAACAAGAAACTTTTATAAATATGAGTTCATTTTAAAGCACCAAATTTGAAAGATTGAGTGGTGTTCATTTGACCCTTTGGTCTTAGTTGTAACTTTGAAAACTAATGCTAAAAACACTTATTTAAGAACATTAAATGTTACTTTAAGCACCAAAATAATGTTCCTAATTCATTTTAAAGCATGCAAAATATGTTCTAAAACATGATTTATTAAACTTTAAATCTGCTAATTACCTTTCTACCCTTAAGGCATCACCCTAAAAGTAAATATGTTAGATTAGAAACATTATAAATGGATTTTACAAATATTTTTAAAAATATATAAAACTTGAATCTAAAATATTTCCAAATTATTAAATCTAGAGAAAACATATGGTTTTAAAAAAAAATCATCCAAAATGGAGTCTGTATGACCCTAAACCAAGCATTTCAAAATAGCTCTTAGATTTGTGTTTTTAAAAAAACATAGTGACCAATGTTGGTTATATACCACCAACATCAGCAATGTCCAACCAAGATGTAACCAATGTCAGTTCTGTTAATTGATTTCGGTTGAGCCAAGTAATTGATGTTGGTATTTCCTGTTGACATCGGTTACTATGTAAACCCATGACAACAAAAAATGACAAAAAAAATTAGATTTTTTTTTTCAAGAGTTTTAATGATCCAAATGAAGATTTTAAAGATGAAAAATGATATTCTTCATGTGTGGGATGTGTCTATTCCCATTGGGCATGCCATTATGTGATCTAGGAATTGGATTCAAGAGAGGATGGTTAGTATTGTGTTAGTTCCAAAATGAAAACAAAGTGAAATAAATACACTAATAGCATAACATATCTAGGCCTAGACACTAGGGATGGATCAGTTAAAAATCATGAATGAAACATACAACTAAAATGCAAAAAAAAACTCTTTTACCTTCCTTAGATGCTCCAAAATGCTTGTTGTGGTGTCTTGCTCGATCTGTGTTCATGAAGTCCTTGGCAATAGAAGCTTGATAACCTCCATCTCTCCTTGTCACCTTTAGCTTATGGCTTGGCTTGGCTTGGAATCAATTTGGCATTATAAAACTAATTTTTTGAAGATTTTTGGAACCAATCTTACATTATAAATTTTCACTAATTAAGCTTAGAATTGATTTGTGAGGCCTCATATTTATAGATTTTTGGGTTTGATCAGAATCAACCTCAACCATCCATCTCAAGATTGAGATGTGTGGTTGAGGATTAATTCAATTTTTAAATTAAATTTTTTAATTATTCTCATCATGGCATTGGAATAAATGGAAATTAAGAGGCATGGAAGGCATCATGGAAGGCATTGATGAGGCATGGGAGGCATGAAACCTGATAACTATGGCATTTATGGCCTAGGAATTCCTTCCCAAGAAATAAGGTCACTTTATGATGTAGATATTAAATATTCATTTATAAAAACAAGTATTCAATAAGTTTCCATGTATTTATTACTTAATCCTTGATTTGGGTTAATTAGCTCTTAAGTATGATTAAACACTTTATGCACAATTTACTCAGATTGATCAGAATGCCTTATTATTGGTCCTAAATTTGACTAGATTGGAATTGGAAGTCCACGTTAGATATGTTGGATGTGTATTCCCATTTAGGATATTTCCAAAAACAAATAACAAAGGCATAAGTTGTGTGCAAAATATTTGATAGGAAAGAGTAGTCTAGAGTATGTAGGTGCAAATTTGGCATTTTGAATTGAAAAGAACTAATCAAAGTTAGTTGGCCCATAAATTTCATTACCCCATTCAAGAATACCCTTAAATTTGCACTTAAATATTTAATTTTCACATCATTTTTCATGTTTTAGTGTTTTTATGCCAAATTGTGCATTTTAGATGGAAACTAGCCAAAACCCTGATTGGAGGTTATCGATGGCCAATTTTAGGTGTCCATAATTTAAATCCCACTTGAGGACTAGATCCCACTCTTTAAATTCCTTTATATGTATCTCTTGTCAAATTCTTTCTTTTTTTGATATTGATGTGACTCTAGTGTCTTCATTTCAAGGTATCTCATTTTTTCAAGCTCCATGAGCTTTGTCATCCTCATGCTCATAGGTTCACTCTCCATCAACGTTGATGGGCTAGTTCCAAGGTAGGTAATGCAAGAGACGTGAAACTTGACCTCCCTCCAATATACAAGGAAAAATGGTGAGTTGATAATGGAAACATTGGGAGTCACTCTAGTAGCCCATAAGGTTGTCCTTAACTGTGTGTCATACTCTCTGATTCTCTTCCATAGTCCTCTTGATGATCCTTATCAAGTTTTTATTTGTTAAATCTATAAGTCCATTTCCTTAGGGGTAGTAATTAGAGGATTTAATAAGGTATATGCCCATCTAAAGTGCCCATTTACTTTTCCTTATGCCAATAAATGCTAATACATTATCTAAAATTATTGTTACTGATATACCAAACCTCGTTACTATACTATCATAGAAGTTCAACATTGCTATCTCATTGGCTTCTTTCAGATAAATTTACTCCACCCACATGGTGAATTAATTAGTAGCAATGAGTACCCATTTTTTTCTTCCATTAAAAGTTGGATTGATCATTCTTATGAATTCTAAACACCACTATTTGAAGGGTTGTTCTACCTAAATTAGGTTGAAAGGAAGGGATGTTAACCTTTACTTGTCTACAAAGAGAGCACACTTTTGTCACTTTCTCACCCATGCATATTCATCCTTAAATAGGATAAGAAAATAATAAACAACCCTGATCACTTTTGCTACTATAGTCCTTGGAGCAAAATGGCCTCTTGTAGGCCCATCATGGAATTGTTCAAAGAACCTAGTCACTTGGTCATCATCTATGTACCTTAAGAGTACTCAATTGACATCTTTTATGAATAGAACCCCATAAACCAATGTATAAGGTATGAACTAAAGTCTAAAATACATTCTCTTTGCTCTATTGATACCTTGTGGGCACTCGTTATCAATAAACTTGTCATATCCTAGAGCTAATTAATGTGAGTTGGAGGTGCATCTATTTGTGATTTATCTTATGTCACCAAGACAACCTATTTATCTTCATGAAGGTCATCAACCATATGATCACATAAACCTTTGCCTCTCACTATCTTAGTGACCTTGATATCTATGTCATATTTTATGACCCTAGTAATCCAACCAGCCCTCTTCTCATTTAGGTCTTTATTGAGAATTAAGTTTCTCACTCCAGGATGAGACACCATAAGATAGATTTTTCTATTGAAAATCATTAGTCTCAATTTTTTAAGGATTCTTACCACTGAAATGACTTGATTTTCTATAAAATTATACCTTAATTCATACCATTCAAGTGCTTGACTAAAAAATTCAATTGGTTTCTTAAGTCCTTCACATTATTTTGTATCAACATAGCTAATATATGTCAATATTGGTAAATGCATTTAATATGAAATCCATTGAGACATCAGGATTCATGAGCGTAGGTGCTTAGGAAATGGCTTACTTGATAGCCTCAAATCTTGTTTTGCCTTCTCCTAACCAAGTGAATACTTGATTCTTCTTCAGCATAGTAGTAACAGGTTTGATTAAGCTTGTAAAACTAGGTATAAACCTCCACATGAAGTTTATCTTCCCAAGGAAACTTTGAAGTCCCTTCTTATTCATATGTAAGGATAATGCCAAGATAACACTTATTCTATCAATATCAATATCTAGTATTTTTTTTGAGACAATATGACCCAAGAGTTTGTCCTCATGGAAAATAAACACACACTTCTTGGGATTCAATGAGATTCCATATTCTTTGCATCTTTCAAAGATCAACCTCAGGGGATCCTAATGTTCACTAGAATTCTTGGAGAAAACTATTATGTCATCCAAGTAGATAAGCACCATCTAATTTATCAAGCATTGGAAAGCCATGTCCATGGCTATATGAAAAGTGGCACCACCAATTGATAGATGAAAATTCATCTTATGATAAGCATATGTGCCCCACTTTTTGGTGAAGGTAGTCTTGTATTGGTCTTCTTCTCTTATCATCACCTAGATGTATCATGAGTACCCATCCAAAAGAGAGAAGTGTTCTAAACTATAAACCCTTTGAAGGAGTTGATCCATGTATGGTAAAAGGTAATTATATTTTAAAGAGACCTTGTTCAAGTTTTTAAAGTCAAGACACAATCGGATCTCACCATTCTTATTTCTCATAAGTACCAGGTTGTTTTCATAGGTACCAAATTAGCTACACATTAATAATTCTTGATGGGAAAAATGACATTAGAATCAATGAATTTATTCAAATCTTTCTTAATTATCTCGTAAATTTTTGGATTGATAGGCCTTTTATTCTACCTAACAGGCTTGGTGTTGGTGTCCAACTCTATGGTGTGTTGGGTTAGCTTGGGACCAAATCCTCTTAGATCACTATAATCCAAAGCAAAGATTTATGAATATTCCTTAAATTTTTTAATAAAATCATTCCTTTTTGCCTCATTTCTTACTTTTCCAAGCTTGAGGAGCTTGTCCTTAAATATGAGGACTCTTTCATAGTTTTCCTCATCAATAGACATCACTGCCTTGTCTTTCCTCATGTGATATCCTTCATGAAAAATACCTTCAAGGGTGACCAGCCCTTTAGGAAGTTTGTTAGACCTTAGCTAAATAATTTGGTCCTCATACTACTATTGAAGTTTACCTTGGTTCATTGAGGAAAACTCTACCTCTTACTACAATAAACAAGCAATCTGCTTATCACTATCAAAGACCTACCAATGAGCCTCATTATCTTTCACTAATGGTATTACTACCACTTTGACATGTGGTTTTACTTTGGACCTTTTCAACTCATTTGGGATGTTAAACTAAGCTCCCAGAGGTTCTAGCCTATTAGCATGCTGATTTTACTCTCTTGACACTACTTGGATGCTGAAGGATTCAAAGTATTCAAGTATGTCCCAAACTCTATGTTTTTAGGACCTCATCAAGGGGTTCTTGGTGATGTTTTATCCTTTTACCTAATGTACTATCAAATCACTATCCCTATACTTTTATAATTACTTGATTCCCCTCTTACTATCCCACTGAAGGCCATGGATAAAGCCCTCATACTCATTTACATTACAAAAGAAACTAAATTGGATCTTGTAAGATGAAAAGTACTTTTCATTAGAGGGAGAGATTATCATCACACCTAATCTTAGCCCATGCTTTCTCCTCAAGCCATCAAAGAAAAATTTCCACAAACCACTAGTATCTTCCTATGGCCTAGTGAGGGATGACATGAACTCATCTTCTTCATGCAGGCAATAGACTCCCATGTATCTTTATTCAACACCTTCTAAAGGGTCAAGTTTCTAATTTTCACTCCATAATTCATCCAAGAACATATTAGGTATCCCTTTAGGATGAGTGTCTAGTTCCTGACCAACAAGGTGATCCTCTTCATCTAGAATGGTGTAATTAATGTTTAGGCTACTTGGCCAATAATACTAAATCTGAAATTAGGCAATAGGATCAACTTTGATATAAACCTTGGTCCCATATCTTGTCTTAAAATCCATGTAGGACCAATCTACTACTAGATAACCCCCAATTTTAGCTATGAATTCTCTAGATAAGTATAAAGTAAAGTGAAGAGGAACCTCTATAACCACTACATCCTGAGCCATTAAAACACTAGGATAATCATTTAGGGTCAAGTTTAGACCTCTGATAATACCATATAGTTTGGTATAAGATCCATCAAGCTACAAAAAATATTAGGGTTCATACTTTAAACCAAGCATATCTGCTATTGAATTTGGCATCACTGAAGTAATTGATCTACTATTTACCACATAATTGTGTACTAAGGAGTTGCCAATGGTCATAAAAATGTATAAGGGAGAAGGTTTGACATCCTTATTTTATTGTGATTCATTAGGCCCTTTATTTGTATTGGTGAGAAACATGTTTTCCTTGCTTGGTGGATTTTATAAAACATTGATCTTTGACAAACCTTCTTGAAGGATATCCACCTGACCAAGCATATAAAGCATGTTCCACATCAGAACACTCAAATTGGATTTCTTCATTTGATCAAAAATATTTATGGGTAAATGACCAAAATTTTATTGTGCTTTGGGAGCCACAATCATGCTTTGAATCTATGAGTTTTGGGGTACAAAGGAATTCCCTTGGTTCCGATTATTTTGAGTTATCAAAAAATTTGAGGTAGTAGTAGGATCATTTGTATTTGATAGTAATGGAGTAAGAGAAGGAGACTCTTTTACTACTTATTGATTTCCTTCCATGTTCCTTTTATTTAACCTTGTATTAGCTTCTACTGGAATGTTTGCCTAGCTAGAACTACATTGTTGATTGAAAGCATAACATTCTTCCTAGTCATAGTTAACCATTGTAACACCTAACTAGTTTGGTCCATCAATAGGACCTTGGCCTTTTTGAGGTTCTTCCAATTTTATCATCATAGGAAATTTTGTATTTTAAGCCATAAAATCTTGATTGAATCCATAGCTAGCACCCTGCTACCATTGATCATTGAAAGCCTAATTGAACTCAGTGTTTGGGATAATAGATTGACCAAATGACTAATTCCTAGGCATAGTACCCTCACCTTCTTGAGAAATATTGTTATGAATATGTAACAAATTATTGGAAGTACTTTTGGCATTAAGAATATAATTTCTTTGCCTAGAATAGTCAGGTTGCCCTTGTCCTTAGCCTTGGAAATTTCCCTTGTAGGGTGGCCTATTTACTTGATGAGACTATTAAGGATGATATAGATCTTGATAAGGTATATTAAATTGAGCTTGATGACTCTTCACATTCACCAATTCATTTCTAAAGGATTTAAACATGATCTTAATCTCTTGGAAGTTCTTATGTTCTTAGGAATCACTAGATTGACTAGTTGAAACCTTTTCCTGCTTTGGTGTAGGTATGACCTAGCAAGTGTTAGCATAGGTGAAATGTAATCAAGGGGATGAATAAAAATAGGAGGTGGTTTAATATAAAAAAATAAATGCATTTGTTGCCTAAGTGTAAGCTTTATAGGTTGTACTAGACTATCTTCTATTCTGATTGCCACTTCATAAGCATCTAGTAGTGTGTTTCCTCCCATAGACTAAATCATTACTGTAATATCATTATTGATAGATTTAAGATAGTAGAGGAAATCATAGTTAGGAGTAGGCCTAATAAATATTGGAATCCTATCCCATGTCTTTTGAAACTTGGTATTTAAATCTTGCATAACCTCATGAGGAGACCTCTTGATTGTAGTTAATTGTTCTATAAGTGATAAATGGTCACTCTTATCTTCAAACCTCTTACAAAAGTAACCACCTAAATGATCCCAATATGTGATAGAGTTAGAATTAATTTTTATATACCAATCTAGGGATTTAACCTTGAAAGAGATGGCTAATAACCTGATAGCCACATTCTCTTCATTAATGTCATGAATATTGTAAAATTTGGCTATATTTTTAAGGTGCTTAGAAGGAGTTTGTTGGGGATCAACCAAAAATGTTGATTACAATATGAAAGCAATTAAATGCAGAATTAAACTAGAAAGATAAGTAACTAGAATCAAAAATAACAAAGAATAAGAGATACAAGAAACCACCCTGAAAACTTGTATTAAACTCTTTACAGAAGGAATACAATTGAAGAAACTTCTTTTCTTCCACACCTCTCTCAGATGTATAGATCTCTTTCTAGATCTCTTTCCCTCAAGAGCTGTCTCTCTCAATTACAATTAATTCCAACAACCTGGATTGATACACATATACAATCTTGTACTGTTCAATTCAACACACTAATAAGCTATGAAGATCTATCCTATTATATAATAATTAGGAAACATGAGCATACAACTACAGCCATCAGATGCACCTCCTAATCAAGGGCTCTAAATAGTCTTACTTAAAATAGAGATGTAGACTTAAGACTATCACTTAATCCTATCATGCAAATATTATGTTCTGTCCATGGAAATAACATTCTAGACGCACAGGTGACCGACGTTAATCCCTGCCTATCTGCACCTGACTGACATTGGCCAAACATAACCAACGCCAGCATCTCCCAGTCGACTCCTGACTGACGTTGATTGCTCCTAACTGATGCCGGTGACTGTGTAACTCCTGCAACTTCTGCAACCACTCATTTGGTGAAGCTTTTAGCTCCACACCTTAACAATCTCCCACTTGGACATAAACAGCTGCACCAGTTCCTATACAACAACATCTTCTAGCTCCTCCATCTTCAAACTCAATCATGAAGACCTATAAAAATTGAATGAAGATTCAACTTCTCCTTTGTTACTGGCTTGGTTAACATATCAGCAGGGTTCTTATCTGTATGGATCTTCTCTAGCTTCAACTCACCATCCTCCAATACTTGTCTAATGAAGTGGTACCTAAGCTGTATATGCTTTGTTCTTGAATGAAAGGCTGAATTCTTAGCCAAATGAATTGCACTCTGACTATCACTGTATAATCTGCAACTCTCTTGCTCCTTTCCAAGCTCTTCCATGAACTGTGTCATCCATATCATCTCTTTGCTAGCCTCTGTGACTGCAATATATTTTGCTTCTATAGTTGACAAGGCAACAACCTTCTGCAACTTTGATATCCAGCTAACCGTCATTCCACCAACAGTGAAAACATATCCGGTGGTGCTTCTCCTGCCATCCAAATCACCTGCCATATCTGAATCTACATAACCATGTAGAGAAGTATCTAAACCTCCATAGCACAAATGCCTACTACTGGTCCCTCTCAGATATCTAAGGATCCACTGAACTGCTTTCCAGTGCTCCTTCCCTAGATTGGCCATATACTTACTTACAACTCCCACTGCTTGGGCAATATCTAGTTTAGTACAAACCATTGCATACATTAAGCTCCCTATTACGGAAGCATATGGAACTCTACTCATGTACTCTACCTCATCATGTGAATTAGGACATTGTTCTTTACTCAATTTAAAATGTCCAACCAAAGGTGTGCTTACTGGTTTTGCATCCTTCATATTGAATCATTTCAACACCTTGTTCACATAATCCTCTTGAGACAAAATCAACCTGTGATTTTTCTTGTCTCTCTTAATGCTCATGCCAAGGATTTTTTTTGCTGCTCCCAAATCCTTCATGGCAAATGTGTGAGCTAATTTCACCTTAAGCTTAGAGATATCCTGCATGTGTGATCCTGTAACCAGCATATCATCTACATACAACAACAGAATAATATATCTACCATTATCCAATCTCTTAAAATACACACAATGGTCAGATTGACACCTACTATAGCCATGCTCAGTCATAAACCTGTCAAATCTTAAATACCATTGTCTAGGAGCTTGCTTGAGGCCATACAAGCTTTTCTTCAATCTGCACACTAGCTTCTCCTTACCTTTGACCTCAAATCCTTTCGGCTGATCCATATATATTTCTTCATCTAAATCTCCATGAAGAAATGCTGTCTTAACATCAAGCTGCTCAAGATGCAAATCCTCAATAGAAACTAAAGACAATACAGTCCGTATAGAAGTCATTTTAATAACAGGAGAAAAAATCTCACCAAAATCAATACCTGGTTTCTGTGCAAATCCTTTCACTACCAACCTGGCCTTATATCTCATCTGTCCATTCTCACCTTCCTTCAATCTATAGATCCATCTATTCTTTAGTGTCTTCTTTCCTACTGGCAACTCAACCAAATCCCATGTTTGGTTCTCCTTCAAGGAATCAATTTCCTCATTCATGCCTAGCTCCCACTGATTCTTGGATTCCACCTGTATTACTTCATCAAAACTCTCTGGTTCTCCACCATCAGTAAGTAATAAATAGAATAATGAAGGGGAATATCGAATTGGAGGTTTACTTACCCTTTTTGACCTCTTGATGGGCATCTGAGACTCATTCACAACATGCTATCCACCCAAATTCTCTGACAGTGACCAACCTCGGTCACTTCCAGGCCTATTACTGGCCGACATCGGTTCTGCCTGACTGACGTCAGTTCCTTACCTAACCGACATCGATCACTGTATGACCGACATCAGTTCCTGTATTGCTGATGTTGGTTCCTGCCTGATCGATGTCAGTCTCTGTGTTTTCTTGTCTGTGATTAATTTTTCTCGTGAGCTCATTTTGGACCGTCACCTCATCTAATTCTCCATTGCTCTACCCAGATTGATTCAGCTTCTTGAGCTGATCACTATACATCACTTTTTCATTAAAAACAACATCATGGCTCCTAATTATCTTGTTAGTTCCTAGATTCCAAAACCTGAAATCCAAAATCATCAGAGCCATAGCCAATAAATGTGCACCTCATAGACTTAGCATCCAGCTTCTTTCTATTTTCCTTATCAACGTGCACAAAGGCTTCACAACCAAAAACTTTGAGAAATGAGAGATCTACCTTTTTACCTATCCATGCCTCTTCTTGGAATTCCACCATTTAGAGCTGTAGAGGGTCCTCTGTTAATCAGGTACACTACAGTATCCACAACTTCTGCCCAAAACTCTAAGGGAAAACCAACATGCAATCTCATACACCTTGCACGCTCCATTATTGTTCTGTTCATCCTTTCAACAACTCCATTTTGCTGAGGTGTCCTTAGAACCATCCTTTGCCTATGTATTCCATGCATATAACAATAACTTCTGAACTTGTAGCTGCAGAACTCACCACCATTGTCAGATCTCAGGCACTTCAATCTCCTGCCTATTTCATTCTCAACCATAACTTTCCAAATCTTAAATGTGTCAAAAACATCAGATTTCTTCTTTATACAATAGACCCATACCTTTCTTGTAGCATCATCTATGAAAGAAACATAGTACCATGATCCTCTAATAGAAGCAACCTGAGCTAGTCCCCACACATCTGTGTGAACAAGCTACAACTTGTGCTTCTTCTTTGTTGACCCAGTCTTGAGAAAACTCACCCTCTTCTATTTCCCAAGAACACAGTGCTCACAAAATTCTAGATCTATGCTTTTCAAATCTAAAATCTTACCTTTTGACTTAAGAATAGACATTCCCTTCTCACTCATGTGGCCGAGCCTATAGTGCCACAACTTTGCATCCACATCTGAAGTAGATAATATAGAAGGAGAATTATTAGTAACACAATTACATAAATAGAGAGTACCTACTCTCTTACCTCTGGCCAATACAAGTGCACCCTTGGTCACCTTCCAAGATTCAGCTGTGAGAGTTACTGTACAACCCTCATCCCCTAAGTTTCCTACATAAATCAAATTCCTCTTCAAGCTAGGAACATGCATGACATATCTCAACACCCATGTGTTTCCATTCTACATTTTCAGCTGCACTTTTCCTTTTCCAACAATTTTACAAGGCTCATCATCCCCTAAATAAACTATTCCAAAATCTCCATGGACATAGTCACTAAAATATTCTCTATTAGGGGTTGCATGGAAAGATGCACCAAAATCTAAAACCCAAGATTCTATATTATTATGCAAAGAGAATATAAGAGCATCTTGTGTAATACCTGCAACTTTTGCTTCTTCCTTACCTTCATGCTAATTGTCTTCTTTAGGCTTTGACCAACAATCTTTGCTTATGTGCCCTATCTTTCCATAATTCCAGCATTGTGGCTTCCTGCCATTTCTGGATTTGGATCTACCTCTCATCTTTGACTTAGACCTTGATCTCCCTTTCTTTCCCTTCTCTTTTTTCCTTCCCCTTCTCTCAAAACTTAAAGCATTCCCTGATGTTTCCTCTGTGCTTTTCCTGTGAATTTCTTCATTCAAGATTACACTAACAACATCCTCTACTTTTAAAATATTTGAAGCAGATGCAGTATTACTAACTGCCATTACCAAGCTATGCCAACTTTCAGGCAAAGAACATAATATTAAAAGAGCCTTAATTTCATCATCAAACACTATTTTGACTGAATTTAATTGATTTACAATTCCATGGAAATCATTTAGATGATTAGATATAGATCCACCTTCCTGCATTTGCAAATTAAATAATTGCTTCATAAGATATACCTTATTTGAAGCTAAGGGTTTTTCATATAAATTTGCTAAAGTAGTCATTAACTCTACCATTGACTTTGCCTGTGATAAATTAGATATCATAGTAGATGCTAGACTCAATCTTATAGATCCAAGAGCCTTTCTATTAGGAACTTCCCATTCTTCATCATCCATGTCTTTGGGCTTCTTTGAAACCCCACCTAATGGTAAGTATAGATCTTTTTGATACAAATAATCCTCTATCTGCATTCTCCAATGTTGATAATTCTTGCCATTAAACTTCTCCATTCTCAGTTTACTTTCTTCTGCCATTGCTTTCTCCCACTCAAACAGAAATCCCTGTGAGTAACCTATAATCAATACACACTAACCAGATCTGAAATACCTGTTAGTCAACCTGAGCTTTGATACCACTTGTTAGGGATCAACCAACAATGTTGATTACAATATGAAATCAATTAAATGTGAAATTAAACCAGAAAGATAAGTAACTAGAATCGAAAATAACAAAGAATAAGAGATACAAGAAACCACCCTGAAAACTTGTATTAAACTCTTTACAGAAGGAATACAATTGAAGAAACTTCTTTTCTTCCACACCTCTCTCAGATGTACAGATCTCTTTCTAGATCTCTTTTCCTCAAGAGCGCTCTCTCTCAATTATAATCAATTCCAACAACCTGAATTAATACACATATACAATCTTGTACTGTTCAATTCAACACACCAATAAGCTATGAAGATCTATCCTATTATATAATAATTAGGAAACATGAGCATACAACTACAGCCATCAGATGCACCTCCTAATCAAGGGCTCTAAACAGTCTTACTTAAAATAGAGATGCAGACTTAAGATTATCACTTAATCCTATCATGCAAACATTTTGTTCTGTCTACGAAAATAACATTCTGGATGCACAGGTGACCGACGTCGGTCCCTGCCTGTCTGTACCTGACTGACGTCAGCCAAACATAACCGACACTGGCATCTCTGAGTTAACTCTTGACCAATGTCGGTCGCTCTTGACTGATGCTGGTGACTATGTAACTCCTGTAACTTCTGCAACCGCACATTTGGTGAAACTTTTAGCTCCACACCTTAACAAGGTTGTAGACTAGTCTCACGTGAAGTAAGGAACACTTTTAATAGATGCCACTAGGATAGGGTCATATTAGTTAAGTTACAAATGATTTTGGCCATTGAAGGCCATAAAAGGCAAAGATCTAGGGGAAACCATGGTAGTGAAAGGACCCAAAAAAGATCTTATTGTAGAGATAAACTTAGAAACTAGTTTAGGAGAAAAGTTTCCTTTGTAGGGATGAGTGTTAGAAAATCTTAAAATTTTTATTAAGTTTAAAACTAATTCAATAAATTCAAAGGGAATACCTCTAGAATTTTATCTTGTATTCACCTTTATCATGAAAGATAGGTATTGATCTACCACTAGAATATTGAATGCTCTTCTGAGTCACTAGATACTAAAATATGAAAGCTATAAACATTAAAAATTAATCAAACTAGCATCAAACTTGACCAATATTATTCAAAAGTGTTCCCACTGAGCATGCCAAAAAAAATTATATCATATAATTTTCCCCTTTTAGGAGATTTATTCAAGATCTCTCAATCTTAGCTATGATCTTGGAGCAACCTCAGGGTATGGATATCCTATAAGGAGGTTAAACATTCGAATAAGGTTAGTTTCCTCTTGGTAGATCACCTAAACTAATACTTTTTCTTGGATAAGGGATAAAAATGGGGTATAGGATGATTAATAACACTAAGAGGGTGATACACCAAATTAATTGACACTCACATAAGCTTGAAATAAACATTGATTCAGCATAAGATATTTTTTTGCTCACACAACCTCACAAACTAACTAATTTGCATAAGTATTTCTAAAAATAGGCTCACCAAACAATACATGAAGTAAAGAGGAGTTCCAAAAATCACACTAAACATCCATTAATGGAGGAAAGAGATCATGTTCAGACCTAAAACTAACTTGAAAACACCTAAAAAGAGGCAAGAAAGAAGGATATTGGACATGGAAGAACACTTCTTCACAAGGCCATCATGAAAAAGATTTTTAAACACAAGTTAGAGGTAAGGGATAGGTAAAATTTTATATTTATTTCTTCAAAAGGTATTTAATACAAATTTTGATAGGGTTTTGCCTCATCAAATGAGAATATCTTACAAAAATTGGGGAGAAATGGGAGATATAAGAGAAAAAGGGAAGAGAGAGAGAAAAGAAGTAAGCAAACAAAATTAAATAAATGAGACACAACCACCTTTTATGGAGTCTTAAACACCTTTATATAAATTATCACTAAGCCTTCCTAAAAAAAAACCATCATTAGTCCAAATAGCCTTCAAGCCCTCTCATTGGCTTAGAAACATACTAGAAGACAAAACTTTTTGAGGATGATGATGTCATGATCCAATCAAAATGGAAAAATCTCCAAAGAATTTTAAATCTCATTTAATGTTCCACTTGTATTCCCAACCTCCAAACCTCTCTCCTTTGGACTTTTATGCACTCCTCCACTTGCACTTCTAGAAGATGCCAGACAAAATTTAGTTAACTTGGCATAAGATGCTTAACTAACCATGGAGGTTATCTTTTATGTTTGATTTTTGAGGATATATTATATTTTTAACTTGAATTTTCTCCTCTAATCTGAAATAAACTCCATGAAACTTACAACTCTCATTGACCCCATTGATGAAGGTCACAAGCTTGAGCCCCCTTCAACTAGTTATCCTGAAACCTACTCCTAAGGCCATTTGGAACCCTAAAGACCACTTTTGGACATGTAGAATACTTAAAATCCTCTCTTTCATGCATATGAGGAATAAAATGAAGATTTGGATAAATTTTAAGAACTAAAACAATGGTGTAAATCACCATTAAACTTACAATAATGTACAAAATGTCAAAAAACTAGGTTTTTAACCTTTTAACGCAGTAAGGCCCCATAGAAACCCTTGTGAAGAGATATAAGTTCCATAAATTGATGTTTTAGGTCAAATAATACCTCTTCCATGTATTTATACCATTTCTCTCTTTGAATACCTGCAAAATTAATTATTTTTTAATCCATTTTGGGCCTCTTAAGCACCCAAACATGCTAGATTATTTTGTAAAATAGGTTGGTCAGGAGCTTGAGGGAGTCATATAAAAATTGTAGATGGTTTATATTTCACCAAAATTTTGATTTATTTCTCAAGAAGAAAGAGTAAAACTTGAAACAAGGGTAAGGTTAGTAGAACCTAGATTTGGTTTACACTCTATGATCCATACAATGTAGATACTCCTATTTGTCTTGGGAGGAATGACCTACAAATAAGAAAGTACTCAAATAAATGGTTGATTACATGGGTAGGTGGGTTGATTACCTAGAAATATAGATTCAATAAGTACATGAATTCCTTAGAGGTTGTCAATCCACCTTTTAAAACAAGTTAATGTTGATAAAGTTGCTGATAAGAGAGGTTATATAACAAAAATGAATGTACTTGAACAAAGGAAATAAATACTCTTCAAAAGAAAAGATTATTTTAACAAAATAAAATTAAAATAAATGTTAAACTATCAAAATTAGGTTCAAGTGTGGTCAGGGTATTATTTTTGGTCTATGTAGTGATAGAGGTCAAGAAAATAGGGTTTTGGTTGAGGTTGAGAGGTGATATGAGCTTGTTATTTTGGGTAGAAGTGATCTACATAGTGATCATCAATGGTTGAATGTGACCATCAAAAATGAGGTTGATCTTCAGCCATTAGGGTGACCATTAGTGGTTAGGATAACTATCAACGATCAAGGTGACCATCAATGATTACTATGTGCTTTGACAGGTTATTAGTTTCAACCAAAATAGGTTATGGGTTGGCTATAAAAAGGTTTTGTAGGTTTTTTGAGGTTGGTTAATGGTCACGAGGGAAAGATAGAACCTTATATGTATCAAGGGTAAAGGTTTGGTATTTAGGTGGTTGATAATGGTAGAAGGGTGTTCTGGTAGAAGAGGTAATATATAGAGTTGTAGAACTATTGAAACTAAATAACTGAAACTTAAAACAAGAACAATATACTTAACTTGTAGTTAATAGTTGATGACTTGAAGAAGTCTTAGAGATGGGATGTTGGAAGCTAGAAGAATACTTACACAAGAATCTATGATCTCTTACCCAATAAGTTCTAACGATGATTACTAATCCCCATCCCTTTCACCTCCTCCTCCTCCCTTTTTATAGGAAAAAAGGGTAGATGAAACAATCAGTTCAACAAAAGGTTCAAAGTGTTATTTATTTTTAATGCTAACATGCATTGATCCACATGTGTAATAGATAACTAAAAATAAAAAATCAAGCTATAGTTAAGTAGGAGTTTAAGTGTTTAGGTAGTGAAAACCTAACCATTGACAGTCAATGTGACCATTGGTGATCAAGGGCTAAGTTTGATTAAGGGTAGGTTAGTTAGTCAGCTAACTTGACTAAAGTTTGTGGTTAAAATGTTGTGGGATAGTATCAAGGGGGTCCAAGGGGTTAGTTTAACAACTAGAACTATCATGTGCAGTTTTCTAGTGTCTATATTTTACCCCTTTTTGTTATGTAGTTTGTATTTATAAGATACCAAAGAAAAATGGATTGTACATTGAACGTTAGGTTGTCTCAAGTATGGGAGGACACATTTCCCCTCAAACCAATAATTGATGAGGTGAAATAGAATTAGGTGCAGGTTTGATAAGTGGGTAAGTTGGTGATGAAGTGGGTGATAGGTTGGGCACTTAATCATAAACATGAGCACAAAATATGATGAAGTGTGATATCCAAGATTACATATTGACTAGGTTATCATGGTTGGTAAAAATAATGTTGGTACTAGAAGGATAAGTGACAAGTGGACCACGTGACTGTATGTGATGGTTGGGTTACACTAGTAAACTCAAGTCTCTAGACAAGGTTAATATTTTTGTGGGTATCTAAGGTAGATAGTGCTCCTATAGAGACACAAATTGGTTGGGTGTATTCAAGGTATCATAAGTTCAAAATATTCAACTTGTCAATATAGTTAGTGGGGTCAAAATGACCAAAACAAGGTCATCATAAAACATGCACTAGTCTGGCTAGAAGGACCCATGATGAGGTAATGTGGTTGGTTATGGTTGTCAATGGAGAAGGGTATTCTCCAATGGTTTTGGGGTTGGGGTAAGGTAGTAAAATAAGGTTGTTACTATAAATATAAGTGACAAGGTAACCAATCCATAGTGTTAGGCATAGCTAATATGGGTTACTCCACTAAACTCAAGTTTCCTAAGTAAGGTTGATGTAATTATAGGTATCTAAGGTAGGATGTGATCTTGAGAAGACAAAAATGGTTATAAGTGTCAGGTCCATAAAGGGTCATGCTTTGAAGCACCTAAATGGTCAGTGCATAAAAGTAGTGTAAGTTCATCAAAAATGACAAGGTAAATGATGGGATCCAAATGACCAAGGTAAAGTTGGGTTGAAAAAAGTGTGAAAGGTGGGTCAAGATGACCAAGTTGAGGTTAATTGGTTTGGTTAGGTGGTGGAGAATAAGGTGCTCTCCAATGGGTGTATGGTTGGTTAGTTGGTTGGTAGGTAGGTAGGTTGGTTTCAATGACTCCAAGAGGGGAAGACATATGCCTTCACAAGTGGTCATGAAAGTAGGAGGCTAAAACACTCCTATTGGCATAGATAAAAAGATTGGTGGGCTTAAGAACATAATCCCCTTTAATGCATTGCATTAGTTTTAGTTCATTGGATAAAATAAGTAACTTGATAAAGTAGTTTCAAGTAAGCTTAAAATACCTTGATTTATGCAGGGTATAAGGAGAGATAAATGAAATAGGTGAATGATGGTAGTGTAACCTTATTGTGGGGATGACTTTCCCCTTTTGTAAGTGACTTAGGAACCATTATAGATAAGTCCATGTTCTAAATTTGGGGTAAACTAATTGATGTGAGAAGTCTACTAATGTTATGTGAAAGCTGATGGAAGTTTTCTTTAGGATTACTTTGTTTTGGACTTTTGACAAGGTCATTTGATTACTTTAAGTTGATGGTTTTAGGAAGCTAATTGATGTGAAAATTTTCCAAGTGATTGATTGCTTGACAAATGTTTAGTTTAGCCATCCTTTAATGGAGTGGTCTAAGATTTGGATTTAATTATGTGTGATAGCTATACTTCAAGGGATAAGTCTACCTTTTTAAGTAATGTTTGGTAGTTTGAGGTAGCTATCCTTTAGAGGATCAGTCTGCATGCTAGAGATTTGATGTAAGTGATATTTGGTATCCCAAATTTATTTTATGTTGGTTTATACATGGACAAGTCTATATAGGATTGAAGGCTTTCCTTTAAAGAGGCAAAACCATAGCATAAGAAGGTTGATGATGGGTAAAATAAGTTTAAGTGACAATAACCATGGTAATCCATCTTATAAAGGTTATAAAGTACCATGAAAATCATGCCATAATTAGAGCCATGGTACCCATGCTTAGGATTAGGTTATGATTGTGATGGATAATCACATGATCTTATTTTAATTAATTATCTTTAAAATAATGAGATTAAGGTGGTTAAAAACAAGGGATGAGCTTAAGTTAGACACAAGATGACTAAGAACTTGGTTTAACAAAAGAGCATGGTGAAAATGCAAAGCATTTAAGGGCTTAGGTTCAGATGCGCCCCATATCCATACTTAAATGTAAATGGTTTGATCCAATCAGGAGTGAAGATGTCCCCCAATTACTCTTTGACACTAGATTAGATTTAGAAAATAGAATGGTATATTGATAATGGTCAAAGGTAAGGTTGATTAGGTGATAGCTATTAGGCATTAATTATATTACAATGTTGATTGGTTTTTGGTTTGGTTAGATAGGTTTAGGTTGCTAGGTTTATTGGATGAAAAGGAAAAGTTATGAGGTCTAAAGACCAAAAAGAGGCTAAAGAAAAATGGTTAAAGTTGAAGGTTTGCTTAGGTTGGAGGTAAAAGTTTGGGTTTAGGTCAAGGTTGGGTGTAGGTTAAGGTAAGAAAATACCAAGGGTTGGTTTGGTTATTTTCTTAAGGTGAGGTTTTGGGTTGATAAAATGGACAAGGGCTCTTAAAGGGATAGATCCCAAAGTTTTCTCCTTCGATGGGTGGTTTCCAAAGTAAGAGGCAAGGTTGGTTAGGTGATTATAGTTAGGCTTTGAGTTGGCTTTTAGGCTTAATGGTGGTTGGTTATGGTTTATATTTTGGTTTAGGTTTGTTTGGTTTATTGATAAAAGTTTGTCAAGGTTAAGGTTTGGTTAAGTTTAAGGTTGGTTTGATGTTAGGCTAAGTGTAGGTTGAGGCATAAGTTTCAAGGGTTGGTTTGGTCATTGGTTAAAGTTGGTAGGCAAAAGGTTAAGGTTCAGTTTGATTATTGGTTAATGTTTGGATTATTGCTTGGTCAAAGATTTTGGAGGGAAAATTCCCTTAGACACTCTTTCCATGAATGTTGAGGTGGGAAAAAGATTCCTAGGTAAAGATGTTGGTTAGTAAAGAGGGTTTATGAAGGATGAAGATTGCCTCATTTGACTCTTAAGGGTTGTTAGTTATTAGTATGGAGTTCAAGTTGTAGGTGATGGTTTAGGTGGGATCTCCCTTATGGTGATATGGTGAGGGAAACATCATTGGGTCAGATTTGGGTAGGGTTGGGGTATATAAATGATGTTGGGAACATCAAATTGAAATAAAGACCAGTTGTATAAGAACATTTGGTTTTCCCAATGAGGGAGTTTAGGTGAGGTATGGGTAGCTGAAATGAAATGATGATCGAGACTCAAGAAATCTTGAATGATGGGTTGATTTTGGTTTGAGTTGATAGATAAGTTGGTGATGGTTGGGTTAAAATGTGGGTTGATCATGGTTGATTGAGTTGGTTTATAGGTTGGTTTGATTGGTTGGGGGAGATAAGATGGGTGGTTGGTTTGGTTTGTTGATTGGGTTTGCTTATTTATTTGGTTTATTTGATAAGGTAAGGTGACAAAGATTTGAACCTATTCAAAATGGAATGGAATCAAAGATAATAACATTAGATAGATGAAAATGAGAATATTTTAGAGGAATTGAATGGGTTTGGTTTTAGTTGAGGTTGGGGTTGGGTTGATTTGAGGTGAGGTTATATTAGTTATAGGCAAGGTGTTTTGGATTGGATCTATAGAAAAGGGAGGTGAAAGAGGTAGGTTGGGTTGATTTGATGTTTTCTCCACTAAAATAAGAAGTGGAAAGGGTAAGGTAGCTTTTATTGGGTCCACCAAAGTGGTAGGTGGAATAAATATGGTTGTTGGGGGTGATTCTATTTGAGAGAGTGGAAGAGGTAGGTTGATTTGAGGTTGATCCACTAAAAAGGGAAGTCGAAGAGGTGGGTTGATTTCCTTAATTTTGGTTTTAAGGGAAAGTTGAGAATGTTCTACTTGGTCAACAAGTGAAATTTTTGAGGTTTTAATTATGGTTTATTTAGTTATGGGTTCACTAAAGACCAAATCTAATGAAGGGGTCTCATTATGTTGAGGGCTTTGTTCATGGGTTTGCACAGTAATGAGTGAAAAAAGAGGTTCAATGAAGAATTGATTGATGATATTCAAGGCCAGGTTGGGGGAACATGGAGAATATCCTTTGAAATCTCTTTTTGATCAATAAATTTTTGGATAAACATCTTAAAAGACCCACATCTATCTACCACACATCTATTTGTGTGATGATAAGCACAAAACTCATTCTCTATAAACCAAATGGGCTTTGGAAGAGAATGATTGATGGGTTTTTTTGGAGTAAGTCTAATGATTTAAGCCTCTAAGATTTTTTAAAGGGTTGATGCATATGATTCCCCTAGTGGGGTTTACTGCTTAGGAAATGGGTGCACCCATGGCTTTTGGGGTGGTGAGCTAATTGGTTAGTTTGACATGGTTGATGAATTTGATAGGTTGGGTAGGTTTGATAAAATTAGTGGTTTTTAAAGGTTTGGTTGGTAGTTTTTGGTTTTATTTGGGGATGTTGATAAGGTTGATGAGGTGGGTAAGGTTGATAAGGTAGGTTGGTTTGAGAGGTTGGGCAAGGTTGATAAGGTGGGTTGATAGTTTTTGGTTGGATTTGATAAAGTAGGTAAGGTAGGTTGGTTTAAAAAGTTTGGTTCATGGTTGAGGGGATAAACCAAGTCTTGGTTTTGAGATAAATAAGGATTCTACAAAGGGGGTTTAGACAATTGATATGATGGTTGGGGTAGATAATCAAAAGTTTGATAACGTTGAGGTGGTTGATATGATGGTTGAGATAGGTAGCCCAAAGATTGGTGAGGTTGAAGTGGGTTATGACAATGGTCAAATAGTTGTTGAAAGGTTGTTGATTGGTTATATGATGATGATCAAATAGTTGTTGAGAGTTTATTGGTTGGTTTTGGATGAGGTTGGATTGATTGTAGGTAAGTTTGGGTTAGTTATAGGTGATATTGGATTGATTATAAGTGAGGTTGGGTTGATTATAGGTGAGGTTGGGTTGATTATAGGTGAGGTTGGGTTGGTTGGGAAAACAAGTGGATCTTGATGCAAGGTAATGTTGTAAGGGAAGAGGTTATCTTATAGGAGTTTAAAAAAATTAGGATATCTAGGAGAAAATATAGGAGTGTTCCCCATTGAACAAGGTAATGGAGATGAGGTGGGTGAAGGCAAGATGGTAGAAATTTTTTCCAAGGGGGTTAGATTTCTCACAACTAAAAAAAATATAAGACAAGAAAAAATTCAAAGAATATAAAACACACACTAATGCATTTTAAATTCTAAGGTTCTTTTTGTCTCGTTTGTGGCTTATGCCTTAAGTTAGGAAGAATATGTGACCCCACTTGGTTTTTAGAGTAGGTACTAGAAAAGAAGTCTATAGTTGGTTTTAGGTTATGTTTAGGATCTCAAAGGGTTCTATATTAGAAATTAGTACATGGATTGATATTGGGGCCTACTCCCTCACTTCACACACCACAATGATAAGGGTATCAAGTGCTTATCTAAGATATACTAATTATAAGAGATTATACTCAACTATAAAGCTAAGTTTTGGTTTATTTGCTTGGTAATGACATCTAAGTGGGATAGCCAATGGGTGAAGGTTACTGATAGGAGATGAAACCCTAGTTGGGACTTATGTCAAGTGTTTTAATGTTTTGATTTGGTGTAAGTGATTTGGTCTATGTTTGCAAATAAGTGAGGCTATAGCTGATTTAGTTGATTAATTAAGCTATGTGAGACAATTATCTAAGAAAACAATGTATGAAAGGTTAATTTTAAGCTAAAAATAAATTTTGATTTCATTTAAATGAGCATAAAAAAAGAAAAATCACCTAGATGAAACTAGGTCCCGTCGGGTGCGCCAAAATGTTTCACCAAAAAATTGCTTTATTTCTCAAGAAGAAAGAGTAAAACTTGAAAGAAGGGTAAGGTTAGTATAAACTAGATTTGGTTTATGCTCTATGATCCAGATGGTTGTAGATAATCCTCTTTGTCTTAGGAGGAATGACCTTCAAATAAGAAATCACTCAAATAAATGGTTGATTACTTGGGTAGGTGGGTGGATTGCCTAACAAGCTAGATCTAAGAAATACATGAATTCCTTAGAGGCTATCAATCCACATCTTAAAAAAAGTTAATGTTGATAAAGTTGCTGATAAGAGAGGTTGAATAACAAAAATGAAAGTATTTAAATAAAGGAAATAAATAATTTTCAAAATAAATGCTTATTTTAACAAAATACCATTAAAAGAAATGCTAAAATGTCAAAATTAGGTTCATGTGTGGTCAGGGTATTGTTTTTAGTCTATGTAGTGATAGAGATCAAGAAACTATGGTTTTGGTTGAGGTTGAGAGGTGGTATGATATTTCTATTTTGGATAGAAGTGATATACATAGTGACCATTAGTAGTTAGATGTGACCATCGATATTAGGGTGATCATCAGTCGTTAGGGTGACTATCAATGGTTATGATGATTGTTGGCGATCAGGATGACCATCAGTGATTACTATGGGTTTGGATAGGTTACTAGTTCTGGCCAAAATAGGTTATGGGTTGGTTATAGAAAGGATCTATAGGTTGTTGGAGGTTGGTTAATGGTCATGAGGGCAAGAGAGAGCCTTAGAGGTATCAAAGGTAAAGGTTTGGTATTCAGGTGGTTGAGAATGGTTAGAGGATGTTCTAGTGGAAGAGGAAATATATAGAGTTGTAGAACTATTGAAACTAAATAAATAAAACTTAAAACAAGAACATTATACTTAGCTTGTGGTTGATAGTTGATGGCTTGAAGAAGTCCGAGAGTTGGGATGCTAGAAGCTAGAAGAATATTTGCACAAGAAGATATGATCTCTTACCTAAGAAGTTATGATGATGATTTTTTATCCCCATCCCTTTTACCTCCTCCTCCTCTCTTTTTATAGGAATAAAGGGGAGGTGAAATAATCAGTTCAACAAAAGGTTTGAAGTATTATTTATTTTTAGTGCCAACATGCATTGATCCACACATGAAATAGACAACTAAAAATTAAAAAAACAAACTATAGTTAAGTTGGATTTTAAGTGTTTAGGTATTGAAAATTTGATTTTTGGTGGTTAAGGTGACCATCTATGGTTAGGGTAACCATTGATGGTTGAGGGTTAAGTTTGGTCAAGGGTAGGTTAGTCAGTTTAGTTAGTCAACTAACTTGACTAAAGTTTGTGGTCAAAATGTTATGGGATAGTCTTGAGGGGGTTCAAGGGGTTAGTTTGAAAACTAGAACCATCATGTGAATTTTTTTAGTATATATAGTTTTCAAGTCATTATAGACCATTTGATGGACCTATGAGTCCAAAAACACAAAACTGGTCAAAAAGCTCCTTTGGAAACCTAGACAAGCTCACCTTCAAGATGATTGTTCATATAGTGTGGACCTATATTACACCACTTAATTCAATTTATCTCAATTATATATACCCCTTAAACACCTTTGAAAATATTGGGATTCCATGCGGAAGGTATGAAAAGATACATATGTAAAGATAATCACCTACAGGTTTTACAAGCATTCTTGACATGATTACACTCTTAGCGATTGTTCATAAATATCAAGAATTTAACCAACCTAAATCCATAATTAATTTTAATTACATATGGGTAATAAAAACATACTAGAGTCATTTGACCTAACTCCTCATAGTATGAAAGATACAAACATCTAAAGAAGGGCTAAAATTGAGTGTTTTAGACTTAAAAAACTTGAATTCCTCCAAAGGAATAATTTAGCTTTTCCATTGGTATTATTTTATTGAAAAAATATTCATGTAACTTTAAACATCTCATAACGCCTTTTCAAATTATCAAAAAAAAACTTGGCTCCTTATGCCTTTGAGCTTACCTATGGGGTTTTGAGCTTGCATGTGGGGTTTGCATGAAGTTTGGAGTATGAAAACTATTAAAATGTTTTTAATAGGATTAAAACCATGATAAAATTCATTTAAAATACTTACCTAATATTTTATCCCTCAACCACACCTTAAAACTTCAAAATGTGTGCCTGCACCAATGATGACCATTATGAGACATAGAGGGGACTATGTATAAAAAATAAGGGATTCCACTTGTCACATGACATTAAATATATTATGGATAGGTATATTAGGTAATTATTACAAATAATAAAATTTTTATAGTATTTTTATACATACTTTGTCTTGTAGACCCCTTTTACCAAAATTTACCTTGAGCTGCCTATATGCTTCCTTCATGACTAAACTTGTCTATATTCAAATTTTTGATTTAAAACCATGATTTTGATCAATTATATAGGATAATATATGTTTAAAAAATCATATTATAAAATTTTAATACCTCTTAAAGGCCTAAAATCCTTCTTAACACTCGTAATTGACAAAAATTCAACTAGCCTCTAATGGTTGCTTTCTTGACTACAAGAGGATTGTGTAAGAAAAAAATTAAATATTTATAGGAAATTTAGGATGGTTTTTTTTGTTCATCTATATCATTATTACAAAATTTAATTCTTTGACTCAACCTGTAGATGCCCCAAAATGGCCAATTCCTCCAAGCTTAGCCTCAATGTTGACCGTGATTAGACATAGGGTTAACTATACTAAAATAATGAATAATTAAAATTGTAAAAAAACCTAAAAAATATATTTAATAGGTATAATAGGTAAAAATTATGATATATAACAATTTTCATGATTAGATCATGCATATTTCAGCCTATAAGCCTATTTTGCTAAAAGCTAGTGACATGTGCCTGCCTGGTCAAATTTCAAAACTCAACTTTCTTCCTCTTTTGACTTGTTTTGAGATATAACAAGGTGAATTTTATTTTAATATTATCATTAAAATTATCCTTGAATTATTTCACTCTTAATTAGTTTTACTTCACCCTCATACAACTCATGTATGACTTAAGCTCCTCAAGGAAAATCCATAGTACCTATATATTTAGTGAATTAGGTGATGGTAATGATGATTTGGGAAAATTGTAACATGTTATTAATAATTTAATATATGATTAATAATTATGATAAACCCCCTTAATCTCTTAAGACACTTCCTTAAACATGAAAGCTTTGTAAACCATCCTCACACTATCAATGCCAACTTGAAAAGGAGCTTGTGTATGACAAGGCTATAGTGGAGATCATGAGGTGAATTTGAATTTGAAAACATGATTGGTGACCCTATCCATATTTATAATGATCCTATTCCATCATTCTATATTGATTCATTCTCTTATATTAAATGTGAAAGCTTCTTTATAGACTATTAGTCCTTTAACTATCATATTAGTTTATAGGTAAGCATTTAGCCTCATGAGGCTGTAGGTCTCCATTAGATCCTTTTGAGTCACTTTAGGTTTTTATTATGTTCAACTTGAGGTCTAAAATTATAATTAATATTTATGAACATCTCCTTGGATCTTAAATAGACCCATGACTACTAAGACCTTATGAACTATAGGTTATGTCTTTATTAGTCCTATAAGTGCAAGTTTTTAACTATGTACCATGTGTGTTTAAAGTTCCCCCTTAGACCCTCTTGATCATTTCATCCTTTATAAGACTTAATAAACCTTCCTTCTTGGTTTTAGGTAATCATGATTTGAAAGGACTATATCAATAGGTGTTTGGAGTTATGTCATTTGAAGGTTTAGAGCCTGACAAGCTTCTTACAACATTTGATTGAGAACCTCATCTTGCTAGAAAACCTTTTCCACACCATACCACCATCATCCATTTCATGACTGAGATCCCCATATATGCCTAACTATACTTATGTTTGATTAAGGTGATTTTATATATAATGACCATGCTTTATGATGTTTATAAAGCTTTGAAAACCTATAAGGTGCCTTTTATTCCTTATATACCATGATGGTTTCTTTGATAACCTCAATAAACTCCCAAAATGGTCCACACCCCTTGTAATCACCTCTATCCTTACTCTCCTTATTGATTTTAGGTTATTGTTAAATATTGTGATGGGTCTTCATTAGGTGGAAAAATAATCACCTTATTTTTTTTCCATGAATATCTCACCCTTTGAACTCCAATAAGCATTTATCTCACTCTAACTCACCTCTTAATCCTTTTATTGTAGTTACATACACTAGCCAATAGGCTTCAAGCTTCAACTAGGTCAAAGTACCCTAGTTCTTGACATGATCTCATAAGGACAATTTGATCCTATTGAAAGAATATTTAGGACTTAAACATACATATTATCCCTCAACTCACATCCTCAAATAATCTAAAATTATTTCAACACTCCTTAAGGTCACCATTCATTGTCACAGCTAGTAACCCTTTTTTGGACAATTTTTTCTTGTATGTACATGTACCTTTGTACCCAAATAAAATATCCCCCATTATAACCACCCTCTATCATTTTATTTATTCCTATCAGGTTTCAAATCCCAACTCAACCTTTAGACACCTTTCTATCTCCCTTTTTGGTTTTCATTAGGCCTTTTTAGATCTTATTTGAACCCCACAACAAACAGTCCTCTCCTATAGCTCATACATGTATGAAATAGGGTTAAAAACACCATAATTAATTCAAATACATTATCACCCATATTTTCAATAATTTATATGGTTTTTACATGCTTAAAACTCCCTCAAATAATAAAACCCTAACCTAAGGCTTCTCTTCTCCTACATAGGCCCTAAAGCCTAAAACATTCTATATCTTGAGTCTTAGAGTGTTTCAAAAGGAAATATGAAATTTAAAAAGTCCATTTCAATGTACCTCACTTATTACAATCACTCAAAAAACTCTTTAACTCTATTGTTACACTTTTCTAATTGAATTTGTCTTTGACTGTGCAGGAAACATCACCATCTATAGCCCTGTTTGCATCTATGGAGTGGAAAGATGTTTTAAGCTTTCAAAAAAAAATTTATGAAGGGTAATCAATCCTTATATTACCATACATACTTAAATAATAAAAAAATCTTTTTACACTCTTTATATTCCATCACATAGGCCTCATTTCTTACCCTTTTCAATTACCAACTTCAAAGTTTGAACACAATCCTACTATATGTGAAAACCAATTCCCTCATTGGTTTTCCACACTATAATTTAGTACACCTTGGGTATTTATTCTCAATGACTTAATATCCTTTTGTGAAACATACTTTATTCATTCTAAATTCCAATTCACTTGGTTCTAAACCAACGGCTGGTTGTAGGTTATTATATTAGGCCATGATAGACCTTAAGATAATCTGGAGATTTTGAGAAGGGGTGTCAATAGTTATATGTGATACATATACCTCCTTTGCTCATAATAAACTATTTTACATGCTTTAAACTTCCTTTAATCATAAATTAAGGTTTCCAATAACTCTTATCCACCTTCTTGACTATTTGCATTATTTTAAGTGTGGTTGTAGGTTATTTCTTAGTGAGAGTATTGTGCTTAAATTTTCAAAGAAGCTTGTTAAGCATTAGGACCATCCATTTTTGAAAAAAACCATCTCTCATATTAGATTCTTGGTGACTTTACCCTCTTTACTTGACTAGTCTCAAGGACTGAGATATGAGTGTGTGTTGAAATTATTAGTTTTCCATGAATGCTATAGGTGTCTTTAGGGCTATAGGTGGACCTTTGGGCTTGTCCTTTGACTATAACCTCATTCATGACTTGGTTCATTGTTTTATCATCATTCCAAACAATAATTAATACCATTATACCTCACCATACATAATGTAGTCATCCTTTTAATCAACCTTCTTGAAATAGGTCTAAGATAAAGAGAGTTGTAGGTTTAAGTGGCTATATGCCACTGTCCTTTTACTTCTCAATCCACAATATATTTGAGAAATATTTTCCTTTAATATCCATTTTTTTAGACCATCCCCCTCCCATCAAACCATCATGATGTCATTATGAAAACAACTTTCATATCCATGCACTTGAATTTGCTACTTGTTTATTAGCCCCTGTATAGACTGAGATAAGTTGTATAATGCTTGGAGGGTATAAACAAAACATGATGCCATTTTTAGTCTCTATCATCATTATATTCTAAACTTAAAACCCCTCTTGAATATCTCCATTCTTTAAGGTCTCTTCAAGAGAATATTCATCATCTTTGGCTATAGCTTGCCCTAAGGGGTTGGTTGTAGGTGAATTTCCTTTCCTTAATCCCTACTTGAAATTGAAATCCTCCTTAGAATGGACTATGTACCAAGATTATCAACCTCAATTCTCCTCCATGCATTTGGTAATCTAAACTAGTCTCTCTATACCTTGAAAAGGTTCTTGATCTATCACTCCCACCTAATTGGTTGTAGGTCAAAATTTAGTGCCATTTGTATGGACTAGGACAATGATTGAGGCTACCTTATGGAGTTTTCCAATACACAATGTGCATATGAGCTATTATCATGATGACGATTTCTCAAAAATATAATAACTTATAATAAGTCATTTGAGGATCCTTATGTCTCTTTAAGAGCATAGTTTACCTTATTGACTATAGGTAGTCCCTAGAGAGTTGTAGGTGACATTTAGGTGGTTATATATGATGTTTTACAGGCCTACATCCTCTTGTCTAATCTTGTAGTGGTATTAATCAACCCATAGTAATATAGGTCACTATAAATCATGAATTTTTAGGATAAATACCAAGGTTCAATTTATGATTTTGTGATTCATCTACAATCAGGTTGTAGGTGATGTTTCTAAGCAATAACACACATATAGGTGTTGATAGAGGTCAATACCTAACTTTCCAACCCTTTTGATGACTTTTAAAACAATAGTATCCTTTTTACCCTTTTAAGACCACTTTTAATAGGTTTACATGATATATAATCAAACCTTAGGGTGTGAAGGTCATGTGGAAGATCAAAATCATGTAGACATCACTGAATGAACATAGTGAACAAAAGTATAACCTTGAAGTCTTCTAACATGAAAACTAATTAGCTAAATCTCTCACTTCTTTATATAAGGTGTTATCCTAGGATAGGGATAAAATGTATGATCATTTTTATTGATAAAATTTATATGAAAAACTATTGTATTGACACCAAAATTGCTTAGTGCTCTATTTTAGAGCTTTTAGGGAACTTGTCCCTAAAACATAATTCTTTCAATTGAGGTGACTTCTCAAGTCTATTTGCTAGTATAATGTTCCAAAAATTACTATCATGGTATTTAAAATTATATAGGACATTAGTAATGATTCAAATAATTTCCTTAATCTCCATATAATACTTTTATATCTCTGTGGGGCCACTTATAAGTGTGCATTCCTGTATATAGGTAGTGACTATGAGGAAGTTGATAGTATTTATGATATATGAATATTAAGTGAGGTTTATACCATTTAAAAAAATTAAAATGGATTATTTTCACCATGGATAACCTCAATAAACTCAAATGATCCCTTTAAATGTGACCATCTCTTGAGGGTAGCTATACATGTGCATTAATGGTGTATGATTGCATGGAGGGTGTTGGCCTTTTTTCATTATAACTCCATTAATGATAGATTTTTTAGATTTAGACTGGGGATGAGAGGTGGTTTACATGATATATTATAAATTAAAACCTAATATCACCTTTATTTTTAAACCACTACAGGAAAGGAAAACCTCTATAGTTGATAAACTTATCTGTAACTCTATTAGAACTCCAACTAGCAACTTGACTGTTTGGCCTATCAAGAATTTGAATAAATAATAAGGATTTATGAGAAATATAACTTGTGTAATTTTATATTTAATAAGGATGAGGAGGTACATTATCCATCTACCCTAGGTTTTGCTCTAAAACTGATCAAATAGGCCATTCACAAGGACAAGAAGAAATAGGTTTTATACCATAAGTATCTTCTTGGAAGGAATAAAATGATGATTTTTTTTTAATAGGTCATATTTTAACCTAAAATTACTCCTTTAAAACCATTATTTCTCATTAAATTTTTAAGCAAAGAAACAAGTGAGAACCTGGACCTTATCTAGATGAGTATGCCATCTAGACACCCCTAAACTATTATCAATTTTTCATAAATCTGGGGAGATGAACCCAAAAAAAATTCCATAAAGTATAATTAAAATATGGTACCTATCATTTCCCAAAATATTGTGTCCCAAATCTCTCTCTCCTGACCATACCAAGTGAAAACCTGAGGCTCTCCTAGAGATATCCAAAACTGCCCAAAATAGTTTTTTCCTAGCATGAAGAACCAGAAGATTTCCCATGTAATAAAACATTTAGAAAATATTTTATATGATTTAAATTACCTTTTATTTCTTATTGAAATATTATGAAATTATTGGACCTCCATTAATGGTATAAAACCTATTTCATGCCTAGTTTGTAGCTAATAGGTTTTCCTTACCTCTGCTAGTTCTTATGCTAGAATATAATTTTAATGGAATATAAGAGGATATTAAGGACATAATTGATGTATGTATATCATAATTTATCCCATATATTAATCAAAATCTTCTAAAACCTATTCTATGAAAGCTCCAAAATGCATCCATTTGATCCCAAACTCCTCTCCTCCACTCTAAATGACTTAAAATAGACTTGAACATGTCTAAAAGGGTAAAAAAACTCCATAAAGAAGTGGGAATAAGTTAAAACCAATTTGAGTTCCTCAAAAAATTACTTTTTCACTTGAAATTTCTATTTTGAGGGCCTTTAAGTCATCTGATGGGGAGGTCTTTTGGGCATAATAGCTTCCCTAGGCCTCATTTTTGACTCATTAGAATATATAAGACTTTATGTAAACCTCCTTCATACCCATAGATGCTTGAACACCATGGAAACCTATTGGATCCTTCACTTGCAATTCTAAACCTATAATAGGCCTTTTCCTCCAAATCACCAAATTCACCTTAAAACTTGCTTAAAGCATTTCAAAAGATTGCAAGTGACATGTGATAGGGTCATGAGGTTTGTCTCCTCCTTCTACCATTGGATCACCCACTTAATAAAAACTCTACTAAGCTTCTCACACCACACTAGGACCTCCCAAGATATTGCACTCCATCATCATGTTAGGACTATAAAGGGAATAATCATGAGGGTATAAGGTTACTGAAGGGTCCAAGAGAGTGGCCTGATCCATCTAGGCAAAATTTTTGTATGTAGGTAAATTATGGGCAATAGGAACCCTAATTCTATTTAAAATTCAAAGAAAATCATTCATATTCATCATGTGATATTGAATATTTATGAGATTATAGTGATTACTTAATTGGTGACTTTCATTACATAACATACTAATTTTATAATTTATCTAATACTAATATCATGGACTATTATGAAATAATAAAAAAAAAACTAAGTATTTTAAGTCTTTACACACTAAGTACCAATACAAAAAAGTCATTGTTTAAATTTGGTTATATAAATATTTGGGTATTTTCTAAAGAATGTTAAAATAATTAATTTGAGATAAGATGTAGTTTGTCTTACTTGTCAATACATTTTTTAGACTATGGAAACTAAGGTGCATTATTCAAGTTGTTTGTGTTTTTCATAGCTCTATGAACATACTCTTTATTTTCTTCTATTGCATTGGAGCACTTTGAAAATCCATTGAAATGATAGTATTAACAATGAATATTTTTTCAGTTGTATTATTAAAAGTTGTTTGTATTCTCTTAGTTCATTCCAAAATGATGTTTTAGTTTGAGTAAATGGATGATTTATACTTTGGTATAGTAAAATATTGTCATTTAAGCATTTTTTTCTCTATGTGGTAGATTAGTTTATCATTAATGAAATAATACTTTTGGTTTCATCAAATTGAAAATTATTATGATATAGATTTATAATTGGTTTTCTCTTCCATTAAGGTAAAATGTCTAGCTGGAGGCATGGTTCATTTAGTTCTGGTAGAAATAATTCTTGGGGAAGGGACAACCAACAATAATAAAATGTACCACCCATGCAAAACACACATTTAGGTAGACCTTTCAGGGATACTAGCATGTTTATGTGAGACTTTAACCATGACAACTAGGTTTTCTTAAATTTTGATGTTAATGATCCTATGGTATCGGATATTTTGAATAATGTTCCTTGTAATGTTTTTATTCCTCATGGTACTCATTCTTGTCAAACACACCAAAGAGACAATTGGAAGTCTCATCCATTTGGCATAGTTTGAAAACTATTCATTTTCAATCGATGCACCATGTTACTAATGACACCACTATATATGTTGACCCTATGCCTAAAAAGATTCAAGTAATTCATATTGGATCCCATGATGCTATAGTTGTACTACATGATTTTTCTTCCACTGTCCATAAATAAACTACTAACCCTTCAACCCTTCTTGTGTTAACTCATGTGCTAAAAAAAATAAAGATCAAAGTGGATGATCAATCATATGGCTTGATTCAAATGGAAATTCATATAGTTTTAATGGAGTATACTATATATAACATAGATAAGGGTGTTTGGTTCATTGATTGGGTTTTGTCAAATACAAATGAAGAGGAAGAAAAGTAACTTTATTAAGTTTTAAAATTTATATTCTAAATAACTACAATTTTAAGATATCTTTCAAATGAAACTGTTGATAGTTTTGATTAGATCTTGATCTTTGGAAATATTGCAAAAAATGTAACAACACTTTGATTGTTGTTTTACTAAGAATATTTAGAAATGTTTGTTATTCCAACTATGTTTTTGGGTTGAATTATTTATAAAATTATTTATCATTTATTTTGAAGATAAGATGATAAATATTATATTATTGAAAATGAATTGAGAAATGCAGTGATTGGTTGTGGAAAATAGAAAAATACAAAGGGACACATTGTGATTTTAATTGAACAAGAAGTGGAAAAATTAGATGTATTTTTTGTTGAAAGAAACCATGCAAATCTTGTTTATTTAGAGTTAATCTTGTGTGTTAGTTTGATTACATGAAAATAATGTTTAATGTTTAACTAAGCATTAGGTGAAGTAAGTGGTCCCTAATCCATTAGAAATTCATATTTTAGTGGTATTATTAATAATATTTTTCTTGAGTCTTGTGTTTAAAAGTCATTCATAAAGTGAATTAATATTATAAAGCCTATTTGTTATAAAATTTAATTAACTTAAACTATGTCATAATTTACTTTATTTAAGTTAATTTTATCTAATAAAGGTTCAATTATTGAAGGATTTACAAGACTTGAATGAAGATGATGGATAGGGGGAAGTCATATAAGTACAAATATCTCTTGATGAACTTTTCATGTTATGCTCATTTTTTATGAAAGTCTCTAAAATCATATGGGTGTTTACAAGAAGGTTGAATAATCCTTTCTGATGATGAAATACCTTACTTGGTACAATTAGGTATGTCCATTTTTTTAATATTTATTTATAAAATAATTATTTGAAAATGTCTAAGTGTTAATTCATCTTCATAATTACATAAATACTACTAGTCATATGCATTGGATTCTTATGGAATTAGTTATGAGTATATACTTGAATTCTAAACTAAAAAATATAATTTTTAATACCTAATTCAAGACTTAACTAATATTTATTTTATTATATTATCTAATTTTTAATTTTGTTTTTAGTTTGTTTTAATTTACTGATACCTTATAGTTTTATTAATGTTTCTCATTTCCTTATCTACCTTTTTGTAGTTACATAGTAGTATTATTTTATTTTATGTTTTGTTTAGCATGCATGCAACTCTTTTTTCATATTGTAGTCCTTAGAAACTATAGTTATATTTCATCTTATTTTACCTTACTATTTATTGCCCTTAGTTTTGTTCCCATTTTTAAATAGTTCTTTTAATTTATTTAAATTTTTTTTTACTTTTCTTCTTACATTATTTTCTTTCTTATTTAGTTCTCTTTATATTTTCTTTGTTTGATCAATAATTATGAAGGTGATAAAATTGAAATGTGATGAAAATTGAAAAGAAATAACTTGATAAATAAATATCAAGATCAAATAATCCTATTTTAACCCTCTAAGATTTTACCTCTTTCATAGGTTTAATTTGTCAGATAGGGTTAATTATAATAATTATGATTATAAGGAGTTCATGGAATTCATGGAATATAGATATTGAAGTTTATAGTGACCAAGTATTTTTTTTAAAAGTTATAACTCATTTATTTTTTACCAAATCTTGTTAAGTCCTAGATTTTAGGATTAGTTCTTAAACCACCCTTTTGCACACCTATGCACTAGTAAACCTAAGAAACTAAGTACCCACAATTAAACTAGTCCAATTCTATTTTAACCTTCATGATAGGAAAAATGATTGTTTTAGTTGACACTAAATTTTTTAATGTCAACAAATTTGGTGAATCTACTATGGAGTTTCTTGAAATTAGTTTTTCTTTTCAAGTAATCCTTATTCTTTATGATCACTAATAGCATACCACTATTTATTCAACTATGCAATGATATTGCAGATTAAAAAGATAACCTTTATTTAAATATAGTTCATTTCATTTGGTATAATTAACCTAAATACTTAAAAAGTATTTTTAGGTAACTCTAAAGAAGATAAATTATGATCCATTAACTGATAGGACCCCCTACTTAATCAAATAGTTTTTTAATATATATCAATTTCAATTATCCCCCATACTTAAATAGATAATTGTTTTTTGAAATAAATATAGAGTGAATAGAAAAACCTATTTAAACTGATTCAACATTTTAAACATTCACCTTTCAATACTATAATTAAAAATAAAATTAGAATGGAAAATAGTGACACATTGACACCAAAGTGATAATGGATTTCACCTTTTTTAGGGGCCACATCTCTAGGTTCACTACAATTGTGAACCAATCCATTTATAATAGATTAAAGTATAATTTTACAAAACTTACATCCATGGATCAATAATCTACAATAGTAATAAAATTGGATTGCATGAAGACTTGATCTAATTAGGAACTCATCTTCTCTTCATTCATAACACCTACACATCATCTCCATAAATTAGGCATAATTATTCATAAAAGAGTAAGACAACTATCCAAAATGGGTCAATATCTCGTCACCAAGGAATATGAATCAACTTCATAATAGTGATGGGCTACTCTGATAGAATAGTATATGAGGATTCCATAGGCATTTGCCTTTATAATGGAAAATAACCTTGTTTACAATTAGATTATAATTTTTTTGATAAAATATATCAAATGAAGTCTCCCGTAGGAATTTTTCCTTTATAATGGAATGAATCTATTCTAATTAAAAATAAAATAATTACATCTTTGAAATAATCCTCCAACGGTGTCTTATAATCCCTTTACAAAATATCCATAGGCTTATTAAAAAAATACTAAATAATCTTGGCTTACAAATCCTTACAAATTCTAGAGAATCTGAAGTTGCGTGTTGTTCAATTGCAATAGAACATGGTATTTATAATGTGTCATGGGCCTATCCTAATAGATAGGCCCTTATCCTTTTATCCAAAAGGTTAACAATTCAAATATCCTTTCCAAAAATCATGCCAATCCTCTTTAAATAGTAACTCCCTCCATTCTATTTCAACTGTTTGTCAGTGGTTAAATGGCAAAGAGCTTGAATTGGTAATGAGAGGTTGGGGGTTTGATTATCCCCAACCATATTTTACCTCTTTATTGGTAATAAGGTTTTTTTTAGAGGATTTAAATCCCACATTCATGGGGATAAGGACTTGAAAAGGTTTTTTATAACCCTAAACCACCAAGGCTAATAATGGCTTTGGCCACACCTTCTCCTACTTTTTGTTATGCCCAACACTTAGGGTTTGGTTGCTAGGAACCTTTAGATGGATGTAAGATGACTCAAGCTAGAATTTGAGTTAGGTCAAACTACTGAGTTAGGTTGATATGTTGAGTTGGGTTGACATACCAAGTTAGATTACACTGCTAAGTTAGGTTACACTACCGAGTTGGGTTGACATGCTGAGTTGGGTTGGATAAGTTGGTATTCAAACATTAAGGAATGTGAATGGTGGTAGGCCATAGGGTGGATTGAGGTTCCACCACATGAACCTCTTGATAATTTCCATGTGGAATACTTCTTTACCTACCACTTGTCAACACAAGATAATATGATATAAAACTATAGTGTAATTGAAAACATTAAAATTACACTAATATATCACAAAAATAGAGTCCCATTCCATCACAAAAGTGGGATCCACCAGATATGGTCCCCATAGTTATCCATTTTTTTACTGTCAAAGACCAGATGATGAAAACCATTTTTTTAATGTGCCCAAAACTTGCCATGTCATCAGTTGACCACTAGTTGACCAACCATATTTGGAGAAAATGATCTCTATTTCTCAAGTTATGCATACCATTAGAAATATCTCAATGAGCCCTATGAAATGGTGTTGTTTTAGGGAGGATTAGGGACATTCAAAAATGTCCTCCAGATAAACCTCCCCATAAAGTCTTTTTATCCTCTAAAAGGCACAATCTCTAAATTATCTAAAAATGAAGGTAAACCTCCTCCATGAACTCTCTTCACTAAAAAATTCATCTTCCTGTACTGATCATAATATACAAGAACCATCATCAACTAAAGGTGCTTCTTTGCATAGGGGTAAAAGTCTCCCAATCAGGGTCAACTCTCCAACTAAGGGTAATGCATCTCTTCTATCCACATCTTCCTACATGCATCTGTTTGTGTGTGTGTGTGTGTGTGTGTGTGTGTGTGTGTGTGTGTGTGTATGTATATATATATATATATATATATATATATATATATATATATATATATATATATATATATATATATATATATATATATATATATGAGTAATTATAATAGAAGGAACTTGAAGTCAATATGCTATGAAAATCCAAGTATAAAAAACTACCATAAGCTATTTCCAAAACTTCAAATCCATCTTGGAGAATTTCATAATAGAGCTTGAAAACCAAAAATGTAGGAATAAATACTAAGCATGATAAACCTATTGTGAAGTACTTCCTACGATAGGTAACTCCAATTCTGTAATGTCAACTTCTCTCTAACAATGAGGTATAATTTATCCAAAAATGGGTTATCTCCTAAATAGGGGTAATCTCTCAATAATGAGGTAAAACAACACAAAGTTTACCCATACCAGTTTATTTCTAAAGGCTATCAGTAAATGGATTCTATAAAATTTTGTGAAGAGGGAAACTAAAATCCCTTTCAAACTCCAAGAATTAAACTTAGATATTTTTTGAATAGATCTTATTTACTAGACTCACCATCTACTACAAGTAATTAGTATGCAAATATCATAAACATGAGAACACAAACTAAGAATGATAAACCTATCTCAAAGTTTTTCCTATTGATTGATTGCTCCAAATCCACTGTAACAAGTGGTATATCTTTTGCCTTCAACATTGGTTAAAAATTCCTCCATATGATAAATAAAGAATCCCAAAAGTGTTTATGAAAAATAACATGTTTATCAAACTTGTATCAATACAAAATAAAACTATACAAGAAACCATTTTAACCAAATCAAGGGTTATCCCCTTTCATGGTTTCCACAACTTGAATAGGAGGCTATACCATATTAAACCTCATTCAGTATGAGGTAATGATGAAACCTCTTATTTTTCAATAAGTTCTAAAACAAGGTACATTCTATTTCCAACAAGCCACATAAGGTTATCTAATCAAACATGGATATCAACCAATATACTATGTAAATAACCATTTTGTCATAGACAAGAAAAATTGGAATAGTTTTATCTTCATTCAAAACTATGAACTACAAACTTTGTTGAGAAAAGGTTAAATTTTAAATAGTTAATTAATACCCAAAATGAATTGCTAAAACTTGTTCAACTTAATGAACAATGCCATATTGCCATTCTCCATATCTTACCATAGAAAGTGGTCTTTTCACTTACTATTTATAAGGACATAAGTTTTTCAAATATAGTCACTTCACCAAAAATAAAGGCTACACAACATGATTATCAAAACATTATGTCAAATACCAATACTAACTAGATTCATCTCCATATCTTCATCACCCTATAAGCAAGTTCTATGAGAGAAATCTGATAACCTCTTATTGGCATAGATTATGAGGCTTTACCTATGGCTTACCCTGCAAATAACTTATACACAATTGTCAAACAATATACAAGTCCAAAAATTTTGCTTAGCTCAAATATAAAACCATTTTTACCTCAAACTGTGCTAGTAGGATAACAAGATCAAACTTGTTGTTATTAGATGTACACCACTAAAAATGCCTAACATTTTATCTAGATGATTCCAAAGAAATAAGGACTGATCCCATCACAACATCATCTATTACATACTCTCATCATCCTCTAGTGACGGTGTGTTTTCTCCTCTTATGGACTGATCCTTGTAGGACTATACGTTTTGGAATCTTGGTTGTTAGAAGCTTGTCTTATTTCAGTATAAAATTTTCCAATTCTCAATTGTACTAGCCAATCCTACATGGTCAAATCAAATAGAAGAACACAAAGCACAAAAGTAGAAACATGACCACAATCAACTTGATCTGATATCAAAATTTGATCCATAAATCGATAGGCCCCCCTACTTAATCCAATAGTTTTTAAATGGATATCAATCTCAATTATCCCCCCATAATTAAATAGATAATCAGCTTATGAAATCAATATAGAGTGAATATAAAACCCTATTTAAATTGATTCCACATTGTAAACATTCACCTTTTAATACTATAATTAAAATTAAAAGTAGAATGTAAAATAATGACACATTGATACCAAAGTGATAACATAGTTCACCTTTTTAGGGGATACATCTCCAAGTTCACTACAACTATGAACTAATCCATTCATAATAGATGAAAGTATAATTTTACAAAACTTACATCCATAGATCAATAATCTAAAATAGTAATAAAATTAGACTGCATGAAGACTTGATCTGATCAGGAACTCATCTTCCCTTCATCTATAACACCTATGCATCATCTCCATAAACTGGGCATAATTCTTTGTACAAAAGTAAGACAACTCTCCAAAATGGGTCAATATCTCATCACCAAGGAATATGACTCAACTACATAATAATGATAGGCTACTCTGATAGAATAGTATATGAGGATTCCTTAGGTGTTTGCCTCTACAATAGAAAATAACCTCATTTACAATTGGATTATAATTTTTTTGATAAAATATATAAAATGAAGTCTCCCATAGGCATTTTTCCTTTAACATGGAATGACTCCATTATAATTCAAAATAAAATAATTACATCTCTAAAATAATCCTCCAAAATGCCTCCAATAGTGTCTTATAATCCCTTTAAAAAATATCCATAGGCTTATAAAAAAACACTAAATAATCTTGGCTTCAAAAGCCTTATAAATCTTAAAGAATTCAAAGCTATGTGTTGTTCAAATGAAAAATAGCATGGTATTTATAATGTTTCATGGGCCTAGTGGTTGGGCCCTTATCCTTTTATCTAAAATGTTAATGGTTTGAATTTCCTTCTTTCCAAAAATCATGCCCGTCCTCTTTAAATAACAACTCTCTCTATTTTATTTCAACCACCTATCAGTGGTGGAATAAAAAAGAGTTTGAATTGGTAATGAGAGGTTAGGGTTTTGATTCTCCCCAACCATATTTTACCTCTTTATTGGACATGGATTTTTTTAGATGATTTAAATCCCACATTTGTGGGGATAAGGACTTGAAAAGGCTTTTTATAGTCCTAAGCCACCAAGGTTAATTCTGGATTTGGCCACACCTTCTCCCACTTTTTGATATGCCCAACACTCAATCTTTGGTTATTGGGAACTTTTAGATAGATGTGAGCTAGCTCAAGTTGGCATATGAGTTAGTTCAAACTATCGAATTGGGTTGATATGCTGAGTTAGGTTACACTATAAAGTTGGGTTGACATGTCGAGTTGGGTTACACTATCAATTTGGGTTGACATGCTAAGTTGGGTTGGATAAGTTGGTACTCAAACATTGTGGAATGTGAATGGTGGTAGGCCATGTGGTGGCCTAAGGTTTTTCCATGTAGACCTCTTGATAATTTTCATGTGGACTACTTCACCTACCACTTGTCAATGCAAGATAATATGATATAAAACTATAGTGTAATTGAAAATATTAAAATTACACTAATATATCATGGTGGTAGAGTCCCCTTCCATAAAAAAAGTGGTATCCATTAGCTAAATTCCTCATATCGATCCATTTTTCAACCATAAAAAATTGAAGGTGTGCAAACCCATTTTTTTGCCATGTCCCCAAAACTTGCCACATCATCAATTGACCACTAATTAACCAACTTTGACCAGTCATATTTGGAGCAAATAATATTTGTTTCTTGAGTTCTACATGCCATCAAAAACATCTCAATGATCCCTATGCAATGGTGTTAGTTTAGGGAGGATTAGGGATGTTCAAAAATGTCCTCCAAATCAAATTATAAAATAGACAAATAATCTTTATTTAAGTATCAAACACATGTTGATATAATTTAGAGAAATTTTCACTTAAATAAAAAAATCAATTGCTAATCCTAAACCAAATACCATATTTTTATCTAATAAACCCCATAAAATTGTTTATTAATATTTCAAGATGGAAGAATAACATGGCAAAAACCAAATAAGAGATAATATGCCTATTATTCACTCAAACATAGAGGATGATGAAGTTACTAATAATGAGGTTGTTTCAAATGTATAAGACACACATGTAAACATTTGTATCAAAGGCAAACCCATTGATATAAATAACAAGCCTAAAAAACTCCATTCTTTGAAAGGAGTTAACATTCCCAAGTTCTCTGGGGATCCAGGTGAATCATGAGAAGATCATCTAGGTGCATTAAAATTAATTTGTGCCACCATGAGAATCAATAATTAAAATATTTAGGAGGAAAATAATTTCAAATCTTCATTAGTATTCATCCTAAATCTATTTCAAATGGGAAAGATATATAAGATTGGCTTGAATTATGTTTTGGAAAGGCTAAAGATGAATTTGAGTTACTAAATAAATTATCCTCTATTTATATATATCCAAGTGAAATTATTTACCATTTTACAACTATATCTATGATACTTTGACAAAACATCCCACCAAATTTGATACCTCTAAAGGAAATGGCTAGCTTATACTATTGTAATGCATTGACTCTTAAGTATCAAATGGATCTAGAAGATAAGGATATAAAAAATATAATGAAACTATTAATTTATGTATTTATTATGAAAATAAGTTTAAAAATATTAGTTTTAAAGATATATACTATAATATAATAACTTATTATAATGAAAAATATTGAAATTCATTAACAATTTTATAAATGAGTTGGTAGCCGTTAAATGATAACTTAATGACCAAAGTCATACATAAAGTGAGATGGAAAATGTATCAAATGATAATAATGACCCAAATAATATTTATTTTAATGATTTTGAGGTAGATCATGACCCTAATAATTGCATTGTTTCTCAAAAAATTACAAGACTTTTTAAAGGAAAAGATAAAATCTCTTATGACCTAGTGGATAAAATAAATGTGTGGAGTTTCAAGGAAAATTTAGGTTGAATAGGGATTTATAATGATTATGAATTCCAAAATAGAAATAAATATTATAAATTTGTTCCTAATTACAATCAAAATTCAATAAAACCTATTGACCACTAGCCTTATTCCTCAAAAACTTCAGTTCCAAATAAAGGTAAGGTTGTAAGACAAGATTATTCAACTGATAACTCACAAAATAAAAATCCTCTACTTTTTGGATATAATAATATGTAGTACCAACAGGATTTTTGGATAATAAATCATATAAAAACTAACATCAATTATGTACCTTATAATGTAGTTAATTATTTAGATAATACAATGGCTAACTACTTTTTTTTGTACACTGCTTGATTACTAGGTCAATGCATATGTAAAGAATATTTATCCTAAGACTATTACAGGATTATAATATGAAATATTTGAATAAAATGAATATGTTTTTTCCCAATATAATGACACACCTTCTAATTATATCCATCCATTATATGTATCTATAAAAAATATTGATAAAATCATTTAAAATTGCATTCTTGACATAGGTGTTTAGAAAAAACATTATGCCTAAATTTATATCAAATCAGTTGGACATTGTTTATGATAAAAATAATTAAAAAATTACAAGTTTTGATTCTCATAAAACTAAAAGCTATGGTAGGTTTAGAGACATAATTATTAACATTGCTTAAGATGAAGGGACTAGGTGTTTAATTAATGTTCAACTTGTTGATATTCCTACTAATTAATCCATGTTATTAGGGAGAGTTTGATCTAAAGCTATCAATGATTTTTTTTGGTAAAGATATAACCTAGGTTTTGGTAAGCAATGAATTTTTTTCATGCATAGAGAAGACTAAAAGGGCATCCCTATTGAACCTATTACACCTAATGTTTCCTTTGATATAAATAGAATTGGGGCATACATAATTCTAAATTTAAATGAAATAGATTAATAACATGTTAGAATAGTTACTAAATAAATAATTTGGTCATTGTATTTTGATGATGCTTGTTCTCAAATTAGAAGTAGTACCAGTGTTGTCATTCTATCTCTCATATGTAATATTTTATGATATGCTTATCGATTATATTTTGATTCAATAAATAACATAGTTGAATTAAAATATTTATGCTTAGTACTAGAAAGAGTAATTGAGTTGAATATTAAACATCTCAAGTTTTTTGGTGATTCTGAGTTGTGAGATATGGTAGAAAGTTTTATAGAACTAATGCATCATACTTACATAAATATGCATAAAAGGTCTAGTATTTAATGTAAAATTTTAAATTTGATTTATATACTTAGAGAATTCAATGTGCATGTTGATAATCTTAATGTTTATATTTATAACCCAACTCTTAGAAAAGCTGAAAAAGTTGTTGAATGAACTTTTACCAGAGTTTTTAGACATAATATTCTTGATTTTGATAGTAGTTGGTCTATTTTTTATTGTGATGTGTGTATGCACGATCTAAAAATTAACCCAAAACTATGATATCTTAATAGAATTAGACTTAAAGAAAGATGATCAAATAGTGCTCTTAATACTTAGTTGGTTTGAGTAATGACCAATGAAATACATAAATATTGTAGAGGGATTATAATGAAGAAAATTCCAAGAGCAAAGGGTTAAAATCCAAGGCAATGACATAAATAAATAACTCTCACTATACCTATATGAAATTAAATGATTGTAAGTAAGCAATGTAAATAAGTATGCAAGAAAATTAAACTTAACTGAGGGTGAAATGGGTTGGAATGATAGTAATTGGTAAGGTGCCATGGTACACCAAATGGGGGTCTAGGTAACTTATAATGGAATATGGAAAGTCTAATGAATCATATAGCCACACTATTATTTAGTGTAGAAAGAACCTAGACAAGGATACACACACATTCATTCACTAAGCAACAAATAAAAAAATGTACTAATTAAATAAATTAAAGAGTATAGGATTATAAATACTTACCTTGGAGTGGACCTATCGAGATTCAATAGCCCCTTTGTCTCAAGTGGAGTTTTGTAAGAGATTTTATGGGTTGAAGAATATTATAAAAATACCTAGGAAACTACCAATGACTCCTCCTATTGAATCTCCAAATACTATCACAAGACAAACTCCTTCAAGATAGGATTCTACCTTTAAATTCTCCAAATGTGACTTAGGTCAGAAATGTGAGTAAAAAAAAGTGAATATAGTGTATATGATATTTTTGGAATGAAATATGACTCTTATATTTATATATACTGACCTAATAACCAAAACTAACCCTAAGATCTAAGTTGATGACATTTACAAGGCTTGGTTTGATAGAAAATAGTATCATCTAGGATGATATAATACAAATTATAGAAGACAAAATCAAAATTGCATTGAGCTAATAGATATAGTACAATAAGGGAAAAGTCACTAAATAGATGGTATCAATTTGGTTGATGTAATAAGATATATGGAAACTAACATAACTGCATTAGTATATAATGGAAGGAGCTAAATGGTAAGACAATCTAAAGAAGTTGGACTAATAATAGGAATGATATGATCATGCCACAGATAATAACATCTATTACAAAGCACCAAAAGCTTGCCCACCCATTTCTTGGTTCACACTTTAAGGTGTGAACTTTGGGATATTGATGCTCAATAAATCACTATAAGATAAAGTGTAAAAAAATGATAAAATGAAAAATATCATGTATACAATGAGAATATTGATTATTTTTTATAAGAAACTATTTTGATAGTAATGACTATGTTCTAAATTATGGGGATTATCTATAGATTAGTGGAAATAAACTGACTCCTAATTTAATAGTTTTTGTGTATATATTTATTCCCCATGACTTACCTAAAATATCTCACACAAAATATCCTTCTACATAAATAACTAGAGAAACCATCCCAATAAATTTAGGTACTAAAGAAAATATTAAGTATGTTTACATAGGAATACAATGTATTAATAAATAAAATCTCTTATTCATTAAAATATTTAAATTTTTCATTAATATTTTTTTTTGGTCTTATAAGGATATATATATTTGGATAGATATCAACTTTTGACCAAATATTTAACTAGTTTTGGGGCACATCAAGGGGACCAGCCCCTAAATGACCAAAATATCAAAAAACTTAGGCCACCAAAAACAAAGCCAAAGTACTTCACAACAATGAGAATCAATGAAATAACTTTAGCCAAATCTAATCGATCCTCATAGACTAAAGATAACTACCACTACATATACAAAACCAAAGACACTCTTTTAAGAATCCAACTATCCACCAATCCTCCTACCTACCTAAAAATCCATCCTCAAGACACTAGAGTCTACCTTCCTTTGGTGGACAATAAGGCTTCTATTTTACATTGGGTGCCACCATTGATAGAGTTAATCACATCTAATTACAACCTCTTTGATTCATATTTCCTTCCTCTTTTATCCTTCTTACCAAAGTTTGGTTTTGACATCATGCAAAAAAAATTAGAAATAGAGAGACTCCATCTAGAGGTCAATTCTTCTTCTTCATATTACTTAGACATAACTCCAATATCATCTAGGCCAAAAACCTATAAAGAACTAGATATTTAGGAATAAATAAGACCATAGAAATTTATTCCCCTTTGATACAATCAACATTCTCCCTATTAAAGGAAAACAAAGCCACATAAATCTGGTAATCCATTTTCATTTTATTGTTGAGCATATAAATCTATTTAAAATTAGTGCCAATATTACCCTGCACCATTTAAAACTCCATTAACTTATGAGAATAATCCTTTGCAATAAAATGATCCTCAAAAGGAACAACCAAACCATTAGAGGGGGGATCCAAGGGAACACGAATATTGTTCACAAGGTCATGGTTAGGACAACCAATATTTTTAAACTAAACTTTTAAAAAGGAGGAGATAGAACCTTCAGGAAACTTCTTAGGGCACATCACCCCTTTAATCTCAACTTGATTACACTTGAAGAGTATGTATGGCAGCCCTTCATAATTGATATATTGAGTCTAGACACCATGAGAGGACCTAATATTAATAGTTTGATCAAATGATTTGGAAAAATATACTAAAACATAAACCCTCATAAACCTTTACTAAACATCTAGATTTTGATCAATTTTAACAAAAACACCTATATTTTAAACCAACTGCTGAAGCAACCTTGAATCAAGAAAATACAAAGGGATATTATAAAATATTACCCAAATTAGAGCATTCAAAATAATTATAGTTTTTGGTTAAAAGGGGGCCTAAGGACAAAGAAACACCCCCTGATTTCTAACAAACTAAGGACCATTATTCCACACGAAGTCTTGCTCCTCTACTAGAGTGAAGAGTAACATTAAAAAACCATTAGGGAATAGGGAAATGAAACATCAGTAAAGGTAGGCCAAGAAAATTTTGTCCAAATTTATAACTCCTCCCAGGTAGGTAATTTTTAATAAGTGTTTTACACCCCATCTCCTTGCCAATGGTGGAAATATCCTCATCAAAAATTTATAGGATTGGGGGATCATTATAAAAATAAGGGGGATATCCTTAAAAAAAGGCTGTATCCACCACATCCTATGTTTTCTCTTCATAATCCATGCTCCCCTCCTAGTTAGAAATATCCATCTCCTCCCCCACTCTTCTACTGGGAGGCAAATAAATTCTATCAATTAACTAAGGGGAAATATCATGGTATCCATTTAAAATCTCCATTTTTAAGAAGGACCCATAGGAATTAAAGGGATTAAGAATATTCATGAAAAATTAGATATTTTAGAGGAGAAACACTAATTAATACCACCATTACTTCCAATGACTTTTGAATTGTATCTTCCTTAGAGCCATCTAGATTAAGCCCTTCCTTAGATGCCTTGGAGATTGTAAGAAAATGACCTAAATCTAGGTCTAGCCTTAGTTTATTTTTTTCTCTCTTACCAACACCATTTTGATTTCCAAAACTACCATCAACCTTCCTAATTTCTATACCATTACTATCAGCTTCACTAATTGTCACCACCATTTCTCCTTTCCTATTTTTGCTATTGAGAAACCATTTACCATCACCTTTTCCATCACCTTTTCCATCACCATCTCCATCACCTTCATCCATCATTCCAATGTAATCACATTATTATTACCCAATTTTACTTTCTCTCTTACCAACACCATTTTGATTTCCAAAACTACCATCAACCTTCCTAATTTCTATGCCATTACTATCATCTTCACTAATTATCACCACCATTTCTCCTTTCCTATTTTTGCTATTGAGAAACCCTTTACCATCACCTTTATCCATCATTCCAATGTAATCACATTATTATTACCCAATTTTACAAATATATCAAAGGTTATGAAACTATAATAATACAACATGATATTCCCATCAAACCTAATATAAAGCTTATTCAAAAGAAAACCTAAAGGATCAACCCCTTATTGGAAGACACCATCAATAAAGAGATCAACAAAATGTTAAATGATAATGTCATTTATCTAGTCAAATAGTTTGATTGGGTATCAAACCTTGTTTATGTACATAAAAATAATGGTGACATTCATCTTTGTGTATACTTTAGGGATCTAAATTGTGCTAGTGTAAAAGACAAATTTCCTTTTCCTAATATACATAAAATTTTACAACAGGTCATTGGCTCCAAAATGACATATTTATTAGATTATTTTTATGATTATAACTAGAGTTGTTTAAATCCTAAATATAGGCATAAAACTACATTCACTTAAATAAAATGTACTTTTGATTTGAACATAATGCATTTTGGATTAATTAATGCAGGTGCTACTTTATAAATAATAATGCATATTTATTTAAATTATTTGATTGGTATTATCATTCAAGTTTATTTGGATGAACTTATAGTCATTCCAAAAAACAAAAAAAACATATTAATAATTTGCATAAATTTTGCATTAGATGCAAGAAATATGGTATCTCATTTAATCCCAATAAATTAATTTTGGAGTTATAAAGGGTAAATTGTTAGGGCATGCCATCTCTAAGGATGAAATTTATATTGACCCTGATAGAATTAAAGCCATCAAGGAGATACCTATGCCTAAAGACCAATCTAGTTTAATATATTTATTTTGTAAAATAACCTTTGTTTAGTAGTTTATTTCTTGTTTCTATGATAAATATAACCCCTTGTTAATTTTACTTAATTAAATTTAGACTTATATTTGGGATACAAGATCATATGTTACATTTAATGAAAAAAATGTAATCACAACTGACTGTATTATTTATAAACTAGATTTGAACAAACCTTTCATTTTTTGCATTAATACAACTAAAAAAGTTACATGTGTCGTAATAAATCAGTATAAAAATAAAAACTAAGAAAGGCTTCTTGGATACATGATTCAAATACTTAAAGACATTAAAACTAGGTATCATTTAATTAAAAAAAAATGTCTTTTCTCTACTTTCAAACTTAGGAAAATTTAAGTAAATTATAATGGGTAACAAAGTCATTGGATATTCTACTACACCAATGCTTTCTTATTTACTCAAATAAAAAAAATGATTGATGGTAGGTTAACCAAATGAATTTTCATAATTCATGAATTTGACCTTGAATTTGAAACCTACAAAATTATTAAAGGTAATGTGTTGGATAAAAACTTGGGTGAAATTTAAATTTCAAAGATTAATATTTGATCCTTAATGTAGATGATAAGTTACATGAAAAATGATCTATAAATATCAACTAACATTAGCCCTAGGGTTAACACCTAGACCATTATCATGGCCTGTGGTAATTATGAAGACACTTATTTGGTCTGCACTACACTAAGTGGATCTATAACACTAGGTCATACCATATATCACCTTTATTTATCATCTATATTTGTGTGAATGACAACATAATCTTATTTGCGTTTAAAACCTACATGACAACACATAAAATCTAACTACATTCATATATTATTGCATAATCCATATATTATCATCACTATAGACTATAAATTATTAGTAATGAAAGTTGGTGACATCATAATAGAACCATTAGATGATAATGATTCATACATGTAAATGGTTAAAATTACATAATGGATCTCAACCTCATGACATGTAATTTATATATTTATTTATACACACACACATATTTGTAATGTATATATAATTAGACTCAAAGATAGTATTCATACATATTTATCAAGATTATGTCATGTAAAGGATGAAAAAATAAATAAAGCTAATTTAATTTTTTAGTCATACATCTCTCTCTTTATTTTCACTATCTTTCTCACAAAGATTTCACACATGCACACAACTTCATTTAGATCCTCATCTGGAGAGTTATCCATTGGGTTACCTCACAGGCCCCAGATATGTGGTATCATAGTGGTTCATCTCTTTATTTTATCACCTATAAAATGTGATTATAATATCTAAGCATTGGAATCAAATCTCTAAATCAATCAAACTATCTGCCAAGTCATTTTAATAAAATGGCCAAAATAACATAATAGAAGATTCATGCAATAATAAAAAATGAGATCATAGAATCACTTAATGATAAACACAAATTTATACTCAACCATATTATAAAAGTTATTAAATGGTAATTTCCATCAAATTCATCATTAGGTAAATATTTTGGTGGTTGAGTGCCCTTAGGTTTTAAGTAAACCTAAACCTTCTTGTGTTTGAAGGAAAAATTAATGTAAATGTAATAGATAACTAGTTAGAATGATTAATTTTTTTTTTTTTTTTTTAAATGATTTTTTTGAAAAAGATAAGAATAATATTTCACTTATTAAATTATATTCATTCATCAAGAAGTGGTGGAAATCACATTCTTTGTGGGAGAAAGACCAGATGGAAGACAATCCTTAATTAACTTGGGATGAATTCCTAGAAGCCTTCAAAGATAAATACTACCAAAATATGTATATGATGATCACCATATGAAGTGGTCACAAATAAAACAAGGACATGAATAGTAATTCCTTGCTTATGCTGGCACTTTCCATATTATTTATGAAAATAAAAGATATTTTGAGATATAACAATATTGAGTCCTCAAGTATCGTAGTGGTATACGACCATCTATTAAGTCTAGACTAAAGATGGTTAAATTAAAGATGATGTTAAAATCCTATTTATATGTAATAAATATTGAGGAGAAGTTAAATTTAAATGATAAAAAGTAAACCACCTCCATTATAAAGTATACATTTGATTCAGATAGGTCCAAAACATCTAAGTTGTGTAAATGTTTTGACAGACACAAAATGAACAATCACTCAAACATAGAGTGTAATGATTAAAATAATTTAATTACATGGATATAAGTAAATGATGATGGAGTTAATACCTTATAATAAATCACTGACATAGATCCTAATGTTATATTCAACACCACACAAGTAACACCCATAACACCAAATGTTGAAGTAGAGTGACAATTCTATTTGCACATGTGGGTGTAAGGGAAACCACTAGAATTTTTGATTGATGGTCGTAATATAAAGAATCTCATTTATGAATAAAATATTAATATTTTAAAATTTATAACCATTCCTCATCTACACTATTAAAAATTAGGATATTTGAAATTCCCAAGGTATCTACCTCACTCTCTAATGTCATTATTCATATGCTATTCATCCTTTCAAGAAGGAATTAATTTGTGGTGTAGTGACCATTAATGTATTATATGCATTCCTTGTAAATTAATATATTAACAATAATAATTATATATACAACACATATCCTCATGATGTAGTTGTACCGGTAGGCAATAAGAGATACCAGATTCATAAAGTGATTCTATACTCAACACATGTCATGCCAACTCTAAAGAATATTGTGCCATATAACTATGCATACTAAACCTTCCAAATTTCACTACTAATTGATGCAAAACTCAAGTGGTAAATACATATTATATTATATAAACCATATTTACACAATATTATTCCATGCTTGTGTATTGAGTCAGAAAGACATGTCAATTCCCATAACAATCCAAGTTGTTCACTGAGAAACAACTAGAGGATAAGGTTCCACACTTGCTTACTAGACTTAACATAATCATGGTGTGATTTGAAAGGATGGATAATTGATAAAGGTATATTAACCAATAGTGGATCCAATGTTAACACCTAGGCTATTCTCATGGCGTTTAGTAAATGTAGAGACACTTGTTTGGTCTATGCTACATCATGTGAATCTGGAACACTATATCCTATGACAAATCACTAATGTTTTTCATCTAGATTTGCATTAATGGAAACACAATATTCTCTAGGTTCAAAATCTGCATGTCAACCCAAAACATCCAACTACACTCTTATGTTATAACATAGTCTTTATAATGTCAACACTTTAGACCACAACTCATCAATAATAAAAGTTGGTGACATCACAACATAACCATTAGGTGATGATGAGTCATACATGGAAATAGTTAAAATTTCATAATGAATCTCAACCTCACAACATGTCATATATATAACATTATAATATAGATAGATAATAATAATTAGAGCAGAAAATAGTATTCATATATTTTTTTAAGAGTATGTTATGTATAGTGTGAATAGATATATAAAATATATTTACTATTTGACTTTGACATATTTTTGTGTTTGTGTCTATGTGTTTCTCTCTCTTTGCACTATATTTCTCACAAAACTTCCACATAGACACATAAATTCATCTAGATACTCATCTGAAGAGTTATCAACTGGGTCACCTCCTAGGCCCTAGATCATAACACCCTATTTTTAAACAATGAAAACTATTGGAATTTTCTAAAAAATCATTTTTTTTTTAGAAATGCAAGATTGGGATTGTATGTTTTCAAAATATTATTGGTATCATGATCTAGTATATTATTTTTGAAATCAAGCTTGTCCTAATTAATTATATGAAAAATAGTAAAGAGTCCTTGGATTTCAAGCTCTGAAATTCATTTTTATTGATCTTTATAAATATAAATGGAATTTTATTAAGATGTTTAACACATAATAAAACCAAACTAGTCATTATAAATTGTCATGAAGATAACCATGGTGGAAATTATGGTACAAAAACCACTACACATAAGGTTTTATGCACTAGTTATTACTAGCCAACACTTTTCAAAGATGATTTTCATTTAGTAATATGTTGCATACCCTATAAAATATTTGTAAGAAAATATAGACTCCCTAAAATGCCATTAAATTCAGTCATCCCTAAGAAAAATTTTACTAAACAAAACATTTAATTCGTTTCTGATATTCATCCTCCATCTTCAATGAGGTATATGTATATGCTAACATTATTTTACTAAGTGTCCTAAAGCTATATCTCTTAAAAGTTTAGTTACCTCTTAAGTGATTACTTATTTGAATTTTTTTTCATGTTTTGGTGTTCCTTTTGAGATAATTTATGATATTAACCATTAATTTACTTTAAATGAATATATTGGGTTATTAGGACATTATTCTATTATCTTTAGTCATTCATAAAATATTATCATCAAGGGACGGCCAAGTTAAATCTATTAATAAGAATTTAATTTCGATTCCAAAGAGAATTGTTGGTGATAACAAATAAAATTATATGTGATTTTTTTGAATTTATTTGGTTTGACTGTATTATAGTTAAATCTATGATTAGATACTCATATTCATGCTTACCTATAAATATGAAGTCACTATTCCAGAACTAAAAATTTCTTCAGCTAGGAATGCTTTGCAATATACTTCTTAAAATAATAATGCCTTACAAGAAATATTAGAATATCTTCTATCCCTAGATGAAACATAAGCCATAAAAGTAAAAAAAATGGAAAAATTTAAAGAAAAACTTAGGAAATTATTTGATTAAAAAGTCTCCAAGAAAGTTTTAAGGTTGGTGATTTAGTAATTTTTTGGGATAAGGCTCATGAAGATCTTATAAAACATCACAATTTTTGACTCATTATGGTTTGGTCTTTATAAAATAATTGTTATACTAGAGATAAATTCTTTTTAATTGTAGGATTTAGAAGGAAATTGGTTGTCATATAGTCCATAAACATAATTTGAAGCCCTTTTATGATTGATATTATTTTCATTCCTCAATATTGGATTTATTTTTCATTTTTTGTAAATTTTAAATTTTTTTGTTGTTTGTTGTGTGTTTTATGTTATGATAGCTATATAATTTTTTTTAATAAGTGTTTTGATGTTATTGGTTTAGGTAAATTCAAGGTGAATATGGGAATAACATTATAATAATTCTAAAATTAATCAATTATTTATATTCTTGGATAGATTTAAAAATTTAATTTATAAATATTGGATAAATAGTTATTAAGTTGTTTCAAGTATTACTCTATCCTCAAAGTTTATGTAATATAATATTGTAACATCACCTATCCAACCTGAACCTACCCATTATTTCATTTCCATTTCTCTATGCCACACCAACTAAACACTGCATCCCTATCATACAAAAATCATTAAGGGGTTCACACTTAGTGAATTAGAATTTTTTAAACTTGGATTGTACTCCTAAATGAATAATTTCACTAAATTTAATGATTTAAGTCTAGCCTCATATCTAAAATAGGATAGCAAGGTTGCTAGTGTTGTTGTAAAATTTTATATTAGTATTAAAAACTCTAAATTTTGGAAAATAATTCTCTAATTCACCACTATACTAGTTAAATACTTGAGTCTTACACTGTATCTAGTGGGGGACAAATTGAATTTAATTTATGTTATTATCATTTTAAATATTTGATTAGTTTTTGACTTACACATTCTGTTGATTTATAATGCAAGTAATAGTTGATATAGTTGTAATGTATAAATCATACTATTGTATGTGAAAGTTAAATTGTATAAGAATTGTTGTCTTATTCAAATATAATTTAGAGTAAAATGGAGAGTTTATGTAGTTGTATTTGATTTTGTTGAACTTGTCATATTTAAAACTTAAAATTAATTTTGGATAGCTTAAAAAATGATAAATGATGCATATTGCATAGGGTTTGAGTATAGTACAACATGAAAATGGTTGCATTGACAAATAGTTTTGTAGAACTCCATCCATTTTTTATTATCACATCAAAAAGTAATTTCTAAGTAAAATATTCACCCTAGTAAGTTTTTATTATGGATTCTTTATTTTTAATTGATGTGTTCATGTTCTTTCCATATGAAATGATGTGTGTTTTAGCTCATGGCATACTCAGTTTGAAGGTTTGAGGTCTATCTTTGCTCATGATATAATATTAAATATTCTAAATTATCAAATGTTCCTAATTAATTTATCCCATTGTCTGTGATAAGTTCAAGTTGTTTTCAAGTGGTTCTAGGTTCATAGAATCCTAAAACCATTTTGATGTCCCCTTATTAACACATTTGAACAAGTTTGAAATGTTCATAACCATGCTTGGGTAGTACATTTAAATATAACATTAATTATTTTGATTTTGATTGTTTAATAGTTTGAATAGTTTACAATGGAAAATTGAAATGGCTAGTAGGATTTTTGGAAATTTTGCATTACCATTAATGAAAAAGGCAAGATGTACCATATTGAATGTAATACCTCCATTAGAAAAACCTTACCACACATTCAATGTGACTCAACTTTGATTTTTAGTTGCTTATTTGGTTCCATTTAGTAGTTCATTGGTTTTAATTTTTATAATTTTGGAAAGATACCAACATATAAAAGTTCTATCAAAAATTTATAGGAGTATAACAATGTTCTGCAAGTTGAATTAAAGGCATTAAACTTCTAGGTTAAATTTATTCTTCCCATCAACCAAGGAAATTAAATTAATTTTTGAGTTTGATGAAAGGAATGAATGGAAATAATTTATGGTTGATTATATTTCTAGGTTTGAGTGTGATTATTAAGTTTCATTTATATTAGGACATTTATTTTTTATTTTAAAGCTCGCATGTAGTGTTTTTGTTTCAATTTAAATTGAGTGTTTCTTTTGAAGTGCCTTGATTTGTGGGGGAAAGAGAGAAAGATGTGATTTTTTTTTCAAACTACATATAAATATTGAAGTTTTCATTTGTGAAGAAGATTTTATTCCTTCTCAAACCCTATTTTATTTCTAGGTTTGTTGAATAATTTTTATGAGAACTAAATCTATTGCAATACATATATTTATTTTTTTGATACAAGTGGTAAATGAGATATTTATTTTAAATGATGCATTTTATGGTTAAGATTTAGTTTTAAAATGTTTTTTTGATCTTGATTTTAGTAATGATATCGATGGTCAAGGTTCTACATGTGGCTTTGAAGGGGTTTGAGATTCCATGTAAAAGAAGTAAGTTTTGATCTTTTTTGACTAGTCTTAAATATTAGGTTTTGATTTTTGAATAATATTATTTAATCCTTATTGAGCCTTATTTTTATTTATGATTTGGGTTTTATTAAAATGATATATCTTTCAATTCATATTTATTTTCATTTGGTATAGTGGTGAATATGTTTTTTTATTTCTAAATCATAGAAAAGATAGAGAATGATTACATTAGTTTTTGACAACCTTATCAACCTTGCATGATAATATGTATGGTTTTATGATTTAAAAATATTTGGAAGTCAATAGTATAATCAAAATAGATTTTATTTACTAATAAAAATGTACTTTCAGTTGTAATATTTTCTTATTGTGTTTGTAGTTTTGGAAACAATGACATTATTTGGTTGTATGCTCTATTTGGAAGCATTCAAAAGCCTAGTTATTTTTGTAGTTTCATGAATTTATTATCAAGATATATACAGTTTAAGGAATGAGTATTTTTTGGTTTTGATGGTTTTCAATACAAAAGGTTTTATTTTGAGATGAATTTATGGGTAAAGTTTTATCTCTTTTCTAAATTTTATTTGTTGTATTTCAGATTCATTTTTTACTATGGATAGAATTTCAAATATATTATTTAGGTGTTTAGGCAAAATGAATATGTTGCTATGTTTTATGAGTGAGTTATTAGGGATTTAATAGAAAATGATATTCTATTTTTGGCTATATATAACAAGAGGACATAAATTTTAGTTTTCATTTTCATTCGTATGATTGAAAAATTTAAGGGTATTTGTGTTATATTCTAAATTATAAGAGATGTTTCGGGTTTCCTAGTAAGATAGAGTTATTTAATTTTGAGAAGGTTTATTAAATTTTTAGCATAATTATGATTAAATGCATCCAAAATATGATTCAAAAAATTCATGTTTATATTTTTATTTGATTCCATAATGGAAAATGATAAGTTTTTTATTGATAAAAAGTGATAAAACATCTTAAAAAATAACAGTCTCACTTGTGATCATTTCTTTGATATAAATTTTATTTTTTTAATGTAATGAAATGATATTTTATTTTATAACAAAATTAAAATTATAGGTGTGATACTTCAACATAAATATATAATAGAATGAGGGAAAATTTATAGTTAATGTAGTGTCACAACCTATTGATCATCTTGTCCTACCAGCTCCTCAAAGGAGGTAGTTTAAAAAATTATCTGAACCTCATCATAAGATACTAAAAATGTTACTTGAGTATAATATCATATTTATCCCTCTAAAAAAATAAGTTGATATGAATAGGGATAAATATAAGGTATTACAAAATAATGAATGTTGTGATTCTCATAGATACATAGGACATTTAACTAATAGATGCATAAGTTTGAAAAATAAGATATAATATTTAGTGGATGAAAAACTTATCAAGGTAAATACATCTACCATTTATTCAAGTACACAACCTAATGGGAATGTGAAGTTGAAAATATTTTCTGACCTGCTTACAAGTCATGCAACATAAGAGACTAACACTAAACCTAAAGTGCACATGAATTACAATGTTTACCCTCCTTTGACTTATTATGCTTCTACTATTGAAGAGGATCACTATCTAGATGATATTATTAGTAAAATTGGGAGTACATGAGTACATATAACTATTATCAAATTTAATTAGCATGGTATTATTGATGATGACTTTATTAATACACATTTGTTTGTGCACCCATATATTGAATCATAACCTTTACATAGTGTCATGGTGGATAATGGGTCAAGTGAAAACTTTTTCATTTTGAAACTTAGTATTGGATACCAAAATTATGAATTGATAGATACAAAAAATATAGTGAAATCATTTGATGGAAAGAGATGCAAACCTCTTGGGAGAATTGTGCTACCATTTATGGTATGCCTTGTAGTATTTGCTACTTTATTCTTGGTTCTACCCAGTATGGGGGAATTCAACATATTGTGAGGATATCTTTAGATACACAATATTTATGTAGTACCATTTTTGGTACATTTATGCATGAAATATATATATATATATATATATATATATATATATATATATATATATATATATATATATATATATAAATATAGTGTTTATAATTCTAGGTATACCATATGAGTATCTTATTTAGCTACATACCTTTTCTTGAAAGGCTACACCATAACTCATTATTATACATGTATAGGTTTATTCTATGTAGGTAGTTCAAATAAAAGTAATTGAAATTCCTAGGAGACCAATACTTAAACATGCATTACATCAGAGGTTAATTCGAGTTCAACATAATTACCTATTCCATCACATCTTAATCTAGTTCTACCAGTTACTACACATTCCATAATGAACATAAACACACTCTCATACTATAGAGTATATTATATACAATATAATGGTTACGAGAATTAAACAACATACATAGGATCATATGGACATGATTACCATGATAAATAAATACATTTATGATATAGATAAACATGTTATTACTCACCCATGGTGGGTAACAGTCATCACAACTAACCTAGTACATACATTTGAGCATCCCATTGATGGTATCACTAGTTAGTAATAACATAACTCAATCTCAAAAATATAAAAAATTCAAAATTCAAAAAATAAAAATCTAGGACCTATGCATGACATGTGTTGTTAGTTTACATAATTCATTTATGATTTATCACATACATGGTACAATATATATCCAATTTATATTGTACATGCATTTCATGGTATACATGAGTCTGATGAAGGACATATATTGTATATGTGATATGTACATTTAGATGTAGGGCATTCCTACACCCAAGAGCTACCTTCCTACATTATGGGCATGTTTACATTGGGGGCATCTTGGTACATATTCATAGGTTACATTTTTATATGACCATTCCATTGATAATATTGAATTAATTACATTTATTACACATGAATTTATCTAATGTATACTAATTAGAGTGATATATTATATGGAAACTATATTTTTCTATGTGCGATCATGACATCCATTAATTATTAGATTATCATTACTTATTCTATGCATGTTTGATGTTATTTCATGTTAAATGAATTTATCCTTAGTTGAGTATTACCTTGCATGGATCTTACTCTACATGAAATTTAATGTATATTTTATGACTCCATATTTGTATGACTCTTTCTATGTGACTCTACATGACATTAAATCTTTCTTTGTATGAATCTTACTCTATATGACATTGACTCTTTCTCTGTATGACTCTTACTCTACATGGTATTGAGTATTAAGTTTATGACTACATTTATGTTTTAATCTTTCTATGTATGACTATTACTTTATGTGAAAATGGTTTTTAATTGTGTGACTCATTTTATGTTTGACTCTTTTATTGCATGAATATTACTATGTGTGACAATATATGTTTTATAAGGTGTTTCTATTATTAATTATGTGTATTATGGCTATGACATTATTTTTTATGTGTAGATACATCTAATATTTTCTATTGAGCTTGTGATGATGTAATTGATATCAAAAATTCTTCTACTTATGTGAAATGCTATGTTACATATCATGCATCTTATATGTGGTTATTACTTAGTGTTATTTTATTATCATTATTAGGATGACTATTACTTCTTACCTCATTTATATATCTACTTGACATGATACTTGTATGCATTAGGATAAATGTTTCATCTATGTGAAAATGATATAATCTTTATATGATAACATAATATTATCATGTTAACACATGTTTTACATGTTTAAAATTTTAACTATATAACATGATACATGCATGCATACATACATACATACATACATACACATATTTGATAGGTTACATACCTAACCTCAAAAGGAAAGCATACATATAGTGGGATTTTATTAGAGATTCAAGCCTTCACAGATAGATAATTCAAAATTTGGGCACATATTTATTTACATTAGCATAGATTGACATAGATTATTACAAAATGAAACATATTAGTATATGATTGATATAGATTGAGGGAATATTAAAATAATATGTGAGACATTTTAAAATATTATAAGTGAAAATTAACAATTATTATGATATTATGACACTAGTTATATGACTCATAGTGCAAAAGTTATCAGATTGAGTGATAGATTATGTCATTCCATTCTTAGGTTTGTTGAATATGATGCTAATGTTTGTAATTTATTATTAATTTTAAAACTATTTTATTTTTTGTTTTATTATTTTATTAAGGTTATTTAATTCATTTATGTCTTATATTAATTATTTTGTCAAATTTAGACACTTTTCAGGTACTTCCTAAAAAAGTTAGAAGTGCCAGTTAGAGTCTAGTTCACTGAATGTGCACTTAAATAAGATTAAATATTTATCCATTAATCCTACAAATTTGGGGTGATTTTTTAGGAATTGAGTTAACTAAATTTAATTTTTTTATTCAATTTACTACTTTCTAGGGATTTGGGGTGCGTAGCTTGTCTAGTGTTTATGTTTGTGTTTACTTGTTGAGAAAGACATTTTGCGTGTTGACCTTATATTATCATTGATTCAAAATTGTTATATTGAGTCAAATTTCATTTATATTATAGTATATTTTTAATAATTTATTTTTATTTAACTTAGTTTCTAAGTAAGATCTTAATTTAACATTAACTTCTCATGTAAGTTACTTTTAATTGGCTAGTTTTAGCCTTTCTAATAAAAAAATAATTGCGCACAAAGAAGTGTGGTGTAATATTTATTATTAAAAAATATTTTTTCATGTGTTTAAATCTAATTTTATTATAGGTATTCATTAAAAAAAAATCATATGTATTCTAATTTGAATTTATTCATAGCTATTTTGTTCAACAACCACACTTATAATACTAATAGACTAAAAACTAGTAATTATGGGACATATTGAGTGATATATAACTTTAATTTCAAATTAAATCAAAGATGATTTAACTACCTTCATACTCAAAACCTTTATTTAGTATCTTATCTAGGATTAATAAAGGTTTTAATCTATTATCAGGTATATCATGTCTTATGTGAATTCTATTTCTATGAATATTCTCATCTTCAAAGGTGACAACTTTGAATATTGGAGAGCTCAGTTGAAGAGAATTATTGTATGGAAAGGATTTTGGGATAACGTTATCCATGGGTACAAACCACATATATATTGGAAAATTTTGACTCAAGATCATAAAATAATGAAAAAAGATGAAGAAAAGGTAGATGCACAAGCTTTATTTTATCTTCAAAGTGTCATACACACAAGCATATATCCAAGAATTAATGGTTGTAAAAATTCCCATGAGGAATGGAATACATTAGAAAATTCATATCAAATATGCATCAAGTTAAGAGAAACAAAGCTTCAAAATCTTAAAATGAATTTCAAAAATTTAAGAATGTCAGATAATGAAAGAGTTGGAGAATATTGTATAATGTTAAATGACTTAATATATATAATTAGGGTTTAGGGAGAAACTATAAAAGATAGTGTTATAGTAAGGCAAATTTTGAGTTATTTAACTCAAATATGACTGTATATTGTAATAAATATTGAGGAGTTTATGAACATGAACACTATAAGTGTTTCTAAGTAAGTGGGTTCTCTTTAGTCCCATGAGGATAATATGAGACTATATGAATGAGATCAAGAACATGAACTTGAAATCTAATAAAAGGTTTCAAAGAACAAATAGAAAAATAAAAAATAAGAATCAATAGAATTAAAAAAAAAAAAAAACTCAAATGGAAAATATGAATATAACTTCACATGTAAAATAAAGAAATACATTACTCATCTTTACTACAAAAAATTGGGACACTTTATATAAGATTATAGGATACTAGTAGTTAAGAATCAAACTAATCAAGAGGGTGAAAATAAGGCATTCGAAGATGAAAAAAGTGAGGTTAAATATAACTTATATTATTGTCTCATATATAACTTGATAACATAGGAATAAAATTATTTTAGGTTTCTTGATTCAAGTTTCTCAAATCACATGACAAATCACAAAGATGGTTTCAACAAGTTAGATGACTCCTTCAAAATCCATGTGAAATTGGGAGATGAAAATTCCATCCAAGTTGAAAGTAAGGGAAACATGAAAATAAACACAAGTAAAGGTAAGAGTTAAATAAATTATGTTTATTTTTATCTAAATTTTGATCTTAAGAGTATTGATTATAATTTCACAAGATATAGTGATGAAAACATAACATACAAGTTTTATAATCCTACTAGTAAATCCAAAAGTGTTTCTAGGGATTGTAATTTTTTTAAAAAAATGAGATGTATGTTGATTATTATTATTATTATTATTATTATTATTATTATTATTATTATTATTATTATTATTATTATGTCATAAGTGAATTGGTGAAGAATTTTTAATTTTATTTTGATGGATTAAAAATTCGTATAAAGTTTCTAGTTCAATAGGAAATAATACTATCTTTTCTCAATAGACTAGTCATTTATCTTCATCAACATCAAACAAGTACAAGTGTTTATTGAATCAAAATATATACAATAAAATTTTAGATTAAAAATATGATATAAGGATAAAAATATTTCAAAATTTTTAAGTTTTTTAATTTATTATGCTTATGATGAAAATACTATGTTTGCATTGTCATTTGTAGTTAGTGAACCTAGAAGCTATGCAAAACCTAGTCAAAAGAAATAATGTGCTGATGCTATGACATTAGAGATGGATTAAATTGAGAGGAATTATACATGGATTTTTTAAATTATTAATTACATAAATATTTCATTGTAAATAAGTGGGTATACAAAACCAAATTCAATATTGATGGTACAGTTGAGAATTAAAAAGCTAGACTAGTTGTAAAAGGGTTTGCACAAACATATGGGGTTGACTATGAGGAAACTTATGAAACCATGGCATGTAAAGATATGATATGACTAATACTTGTTTTATATTCTCATAAATAATGGAAAATATAAAAAATGTTTTTCAAAAGTGCATTCCTAAAATAAGTGATTGAAGAACAAGTATATGTAGGGTAACCACAAGGCTTTAAGGTAAAGGGTAAAGATTTTTGGGTATATAAGTTGAAGAAGGATATTGATGGGATAAATAAAGATCAAAAATATTGGTATTAAATAATTTATATTTTGTTATTATATCAAAATATTTTAAATAAGTCATAATGAACCAACTCTTTACACACAAACATTGGGTTCTAATGTGTTATATGTTTGTATCTATGTAGATGACTTGATATTTACAAGTAGCTCTTTGGAGACATTGAATAGATTTAAGGAAGATATGAAATAATAATTTGAGATGAATAATATTTGAATTATGTATTAATTTAAAGGAATATAATTCAATAAAAATAAATAGGAAGTAGTTGTTTGTCAAACCAAATATGTCCAAGACATGTTAAATAAGTACAATTTTCAAGATTTTAAGCCCATGGACACTCCAATTTCAAGTGGAGAAAAGATAAAGAGATATGGTGAGATTAATTTATAAGATGAAAATACTTTTGAAATAATAGTGGTATTTTTGATGTATCTCACTATGACAAGACCTGATATTGGTTATAGGGTTGCACTAATTTCTAGATTTATAGGCAAACTGTCACTCAAATGTTTGTAAGTAGTCAAAATGATTTTCAAATATGTAAAAAGTAATTATAATCATGGTATTCATTTCATACCAGAAAGTTAATTATTTATAATTGGATATACATATTCATATTGTGGAGGATTTCTTTATGATATGAAGTCAACTTTAGGTTATTACTTCACATTAGAAAGTGGGTTGGTTTCATGATCATCAAAGAAACAAGCTAAAATTACATTATCTTATATTCAAGCTAAATATATAGAAATTAAATTAGATTGAACACAAATATTATGGTTGATAATAATCTTAGTTTATTTTAGAAAGTCTCAACTTGAGCCAACAAAATTTGTTTGTGATAACAATGGGCAATACAATTATTTAAGAATCTAGTTTTGCATACTAGAACCAAGTGTATTAAACTCAAACATCATTTTGTCAATGAATCGGTCAATGATAAAATTTTGGTCATTAATTATGTGAGAAGTGAAGATCAATTTTTTGATATTTTCACTAAGGCATTATTGAAGAAGATTCATGGAAGACTTAAGGAGATGATAGACATTTTTGCTCTTTGAATCAAGGGGAAATGTTGGGTATAATGTTAATTTCATCACTTGATTATTAATGTTAGAATTAGTTTATTTAGTATTTTATTAGTTTCATAAATTTATTTAATTAAATTATGTCTTATATTTAATTATTTTTTCAAATTTGAACATTTTTTGGAAACTTCTTAACATATAACTAGAAGTGATAGTTAAAGGCCAATTCACTGAATGTGTACTTAATCAAGCTCAAATATTTATCCATTCATCTCAAAGAGGTGGGGAACACTTTTTAGAGTTTAATTAATGTAATTTAATATTTTTAAGTTAATTTCTTACTTTTTACGGTTTTGGGGCATCCATATTATTTAGTGTTTATTTTTGTGCTTACTTTTTGAGAAAAATATCTTGCATGTTGACCTTATCTTATCATTGAATCAAAATTGTTTTATTGATTCAAATTTTAGTTATCTTGGTGTCTATTTTTAGTTAAATTAATTGTTAAGCAAGTTATTAATTTAGAATTAACTTTCCATAAAAGTTAATTGTAATTGGATAGTTTTAGCCTTTCTTATTTTTATAGAATTGTGCACAAAGAAGTGTGAAACAATAGTTACTTTTAGGATTTTTGTGTGTGTTTATATTTGATTTTATTTTAGTTATTCACAAAAAAAAACCAATAAGTATATTTTAGTTCGATCAAAACTCTAGTTCATGAAATACCCATGAGATTGGGTATTACCTAAAAGGGTAGATGGAATAACTACAAACTTTCATCCTCCATTTTAGGACTAATCTAGGATTAACCTAGGGCACGAATGTGGGTTTTTGACTTCACAAATAGATTCTCTATGAATAGTCTCCAAGAGATGTATTATCACCATTAAAATTTTAATATGAAGTTCTTACACACATATCTAATTATCAAATGTGGTTATGGGTGTTCATGTATTACACTTTTCTATTTCTAAATACAAGGGGAGAGGGTAGTTAAATCTCAAAAAATAAATACAAAAGGAGAGGGGAGAGTAAGGCAGAAAGGGAGACTCTAGGTATAAAATGAACTCAATATATTTATCATCAAAATAAGTGTCATTTACATAGTTATACCAATGTATATTGAGTTTCACTAAATTTATACCTCTAAGAACACATAGTGGGAAGAGTCTAAGGAAACTAGGAGTATGCCTCAAATATGACATTCACTAAATATGAGTACTAGGAGTTTATAGTAAACTACACATAAACACCCAATGGTAATTTTTAGATTAACACACAAATTAAAAGTACTATAGAAGAGAAATGAGAGAGCTCAAAAAATGATTATAATATTAAGAACATCATAACCATAATACACATGTAGTATCAAAGTATTAGTCCAATTCATCTAGCATTAATAATCATTCAAAAATGGAGAAGAAATATAATTGAGACATAGAACAAACCCTTTATATAAAATAGGAATTGTATTTATTAAAAAAGTGAGTGCTATTATAATAATTGATCTTGGATAACTCTACAGTCTAAAGAAATAAAATAAAGAGTGGGTGAAATCCTAGGTATAATCTACTAAGACTTTTAAATAAATTTTTAGTCAACCCTATATTACAATATGGTTTTTCCTTATATAGTTGAGGATGGGATTCACCTCTAAATAAAATGAGATTCCCATCTTGGGCCATGATGGCCACTTGTGATATCTACAATAATAATTCAAAATTAAAAATAAATAAAATCCCCATAAACCTATAAAATATATGTAGGGGACCACTTATTTGATATGTGGAGGTGGTTGTGAAGTTTTACCTCCTAACTACTTTGATCTTGCATCTCTATCCTCTCATACGACTTCCATGAGGTCAAATTCCTTGTCTAACTTAGAAAGGTTCATCAATGGCTCCCTAAATATCACCTTAGCTTGAGTCACTAGCCTCTGGTAGACCTAGAAATGGGATTCTATTAAAATATATACCCTAGAGACTTGGTTGATGCTCATCATGGATTTTATTGATAGATATAGAACCACTTGACTCCCTTGTTTTCTTTAGTGACCTTCTCCCTCATGACCTAGGCTAATTAAACCAGGTGGACTCTAAATTATCCCTTGTCTAGTAGGGTTCCATTTGGGTGAAATAACATAGAGATATTAACCTATTTGAAGTAGGTCAATATATTCTTCTTACCCTCCTCCAAGGGTCTATTTATAGTCAAGACATAACTAGCCATTTCTCTATAGACACCTTCATGTTCCTAGTGTATGTCTTATACAATCCCAAGTCTGAGGTTGGTATTAGTTTCAATTCTAGGAACATGCCTTTATTAATCACCACCAATAACTTCTTACATATTTTGTCTATCTTTGTAATCCTATCTCAGTAAGCCTGAGTCTATTGGATAAGCACATTGGTCTCAATCAAAGCCTCCACTATATTCTCAATAATTAAGAAGAGTAGTAAGAGGGCATCCTTGACCTACCCAGTTGGTTTTATTGGGAAGGATCTCTTCTCTAGGGATTCTAAGGTTCAAACCTAGATTTGCATGTCCTTGAGGAGCTTTTTTGACATATCATGAGTTGCCAAGACAATGGAAAGTGAATCCTTAGCCATATTTTATTCCCTAGTGGAAGTCATCAACTTAGTGAGGGACAATAAATATTGATGGGTCTACCAAACCACTAAGTTCCTCTCTTGAATTAAATTATATGTTAATGTCTTCTTTATGTTCCCTAAAGCTCAGTTGAATTTCCATTGTATGTTTGGGTCACCTTAGAAAATCATCTCTAATACCTATGACCTTGGGATTATTCCCTTTATAATGAGAGGTGTAGGAGGGGTGGACAAGATGGCGGTGAAGGGTGGAAGATGAGGAAAAATGGAAATAAAGGAAGTGGAAGGGATGAATGAGGAAAGTAATGGAGGAAAAGGGGGCATGGGAGTGAAAGGAGGGAGGATAAAAGGGGATGCCCATGGGAACATTTGTGCCTACCACTAATCCTAGGTCATGCCTATTTAAGGTGAAATTACTCCTAAGAGAGGGGAATTTAACATAAGGGAAGAGATTGGCTGATTGAAGCCAAATCTTAGGGCCCCCAAAATAATGAAAAGAGGGGGGCAGGGATAAATGTGATGAGGTGTTATAAATGGGGATGAAGGAATAATTAAAGACAAAAGAGGATATTAGATTAGAATTAAAGGCCTTTTAATTGAAAATAGAGTGTGATTTTCTTTCTAATTTTTCTTAGGCATTTTACTCAAGTCATCTTTGGATGCTATTGGAAGGGTAATTGAGAATGCATGTAGAGGATAAGTAGATAACGTGGGTAGAAGGACTAGGTAAAATAGTAGGATCCATGGGGGATGATGGTGGAGGAATATGAAATATTGACAGAGGTGTTGAGATGATGGAAGGAGGTACTAAGATAGTTCTTACCACTGTAGGTACACTCCTAATATTTATAGCCACACTTATCGATAAAGATGCACCAGATAGTACTTAGACTAAAGGTAAGCCTAAATAAGGCACCGATAAGGTTACATTTTGTGGAATGGATGCAGTAGAGGGGAATGAATAGTTGTGTATTATTGAGAGGAATGAGTCTAAATATACCTAGATAAATTATGGAAGGGTTGAAATGGGGAAAAGAGAAGGCACCACTTGAGGATCTTGTGGGAGTAGAGCAGAACTTGTGGGTATCATGACTATGAGTTAGAAAGTAGTGGGAATGAGGAATGGAATGGAGATGGAAGAAATAAGAGGTGTAAGGGGTAGATACTATATCTAATCATGCTAAGAGCCTCATTCTATACTCACCTCTATATGACTAGTCATGTTTAACCTCAAGGTCTATGTAGCTTAGGGTTGAGATAGTAATGGTTGAGTTGCATGTGATTAAGATACCTACAACTAAGTAACTCAGGTCTAGCTTAGTTGTGACTAGACTATTGGAGATATTAGAGGAGTTAAAGGTGGATCTAGGGTGAGAAGAGTGATTATAGGTGTCAAAACTAAGGCATGAAGAGTAAGAGCTGATTGAGGAGGCAAAGGTGGAGTTGGATTATGAGGAGGAAAAGGTGGTAGAATGCCCTATAAAATCCTCCTAGAGATAGTGGGAGGAGTTAGAGTTGAATCCTCCATAGAGTGAGAAGGTGTTGGATGAGGAGAAGATGAGCCCACCTAGACCTTCTTTCCTTTATTATTCTTTTTTTTATGATCTAGGATAGTACCTCCTAGTCATTAACAACATCCAAGTATAACTCATTATCATCCTCTATTTGATGAATGTAGTTTATATTAAGGTAGGTTGAATACCTTACCATGTGAGCTCTGATCATCCTTTGGAGTCCTAATTCTAGTGATCAAATCTCCTTAGGGTGAAGGAATCTTTCTTGACTACCATTTTATGGAGGTGAGGGAATGCCTTATACACATGGTGCCTGATGGAGATTGGGAGTGATGGGCATGCCTTCTTCTAGTAGCCTATGTAAAATCCAAATATACCCTCCACCAATTAGTAAGAGATATCCTACTCTAATATATGATATAGGTTGAAATAGGAAAGTATAAGGGTTACTTAAGGACACCTACAATTTAAATTATGATGTATTTTTTATAGTACCAATAGTCTTTGATGGCAATGATTGAGTTCTAGATTGATTGTGATAGATGGGGCATTAGGGCCTTATTTATCATGTTATATACCACTATATAGAAGTGTTCACAGATGTGCTAGATGTGGTTATGGTACTAGTGGCTATATATTAAAATACTACATGGACTACCAAGCCCCTAAGAACCCATGTAGGAAAAGTTAAAGGTTTGAAGGAGAACATCCCATAGACCATGTCCACAAGGTAGCTCATCATATAGAAATTACCTCTAGATTGGGCATTCATAATGGTATTGACCAACTTGAAGTTGATTAGTCCTCCCATGTATGAAACTTTGGAGTGTGTGAGGATCATATGGAGGAGGGGCACCCATAATTCATAATGTGCAAGTAGTTTTTGGCCCCAAACAATCAATTCAATAGAATCATGCCTACTGGACTTCCTCTTAGAAGGTGTAGATTGTGTATGAATCTATGTCTTCCTTACTAACCCATTTAGCATATGGGTTCTCATTCAAATCTTTTAAGATGTTGTATATCTATAAGGTCCCCATCTGGGTCTTCATCACTACAATATCATAAATGAAGATGAAAACTATGAGGGAGTACACCTTATAGGCATTCCTAGAGATATTGGTGATCTAGTGCCAAGAATTAGGTGATAAATTCTAGTCATGACCCATCTTGCACTCATATGGTAGTGAGAAGAAGGTTACCAAATAATTTAGCATAGGGAAATGCCTTTATCTTAATTTTAGCCTTATGAAGTCCAAATTTATTATAGGCCTAAAGGGCATATTTTAATTTTGATCCTTTATCATTTTTAGAGCTTGAGTCTATGGGCACCTACTCAACTAATTTAAACATGTCATTATAGTGCTTGAAACTGATCAAGCCAGATAGGAATAGGGTATCCTAGTAGTTTTACTCTACCTTTGGGTTTAAAGAGGATGCAGCCATTGTAGTAGGATGATGGGATAATAAGAAGTATCTGAGTGTAGGAGGTAAGAAACACATGGGTAATTTAAAATAGTTGGAAAGATAAGAGTTGGAATTATCTCAAAAGTATGCATTGGTAACTATTAGTGGGATTTATGTAGGACTTTATAAACACACACACTTATCCTCATATATTAATGGCATTTGGAAGCTTACTTGATGCAAATTCAAATTTGAGTTGGTAGCTAGATCTCCTCTCTTTATTTCTAAATCTAGAGTTAATTTTGGAGCCCATGATCCTTCACCACCAACTAGATTTAGAAATGGTGATGGGATGTTTTAAAACTATCCAATCAATCCCAAATTTCTAGTTCATTAATACCCAATGTGTGGTAGGCACATGATTGTGTCTCTTAGAGGTTTCTTGGTTAACTCCCACTTTATGCCACATGTCATATGTTCATTGACCCTCATGCTAATGGTCAACACATAAGCATGGATTCATACTCTGTGTCATACCCTTAGGAAGGCTGAAGTGTCACTCAAGGGAATGTGGTACACTGATTGGTTCTTAGGTTCAATATATACCCCATTTTAATCCTTTTAGTGCCTTAGGTGGACACTTATTCATCCACCTTACTACATTACATGGTACCTTCTGATTAGGCCTAGCTCTCTTAGGCTCTGACATCTCTGATGGGTTTAAGGATTAGATAATCTAAAAACTTGGTGATGTGGCACCTTCTTATTAGGCTAGGCTCTCCTAAGAACTAACATCTCTAAAAACTCTGGGGAATAACTACTCTAAAAATTTGGTGATGTGGTGCCTTTTTATTATGTTAGGCTATCTTGAGCTCTAACATCTCTAACAAGTCTAGGGATTAGATGATCCAAAAACTTGGTGATGTTGATTAGACTAGGATCTCTTGGGATCTAACATCTATGATGGGTCTGGGGCATGACTACTTTAACAAATTAGTGACATGGCACCTTTTGATTAGGCTAGGCTTTCCCAAGATCTGACATCTTTGATAGGTTTAGGGACTAGTCAATTTGACAACTTGGTAATGTGGTACCTTCTAAGTAGGTCAATCTCTCTTGGGATCTAACATCTCTAGCAAGTCTAGGGACTAGCTACTCTGATGTCTTGGCAACATGGTGCCTTTTGAGTGGGCCAAGCTCTCCTAGGATATGACATCTTTGATAGGTTTAAGGACTGGATACTCTGACAACTTGGAAACATAGTGCCTTTTAAGTGGGCCAAGCTCTCCCAAGCTTTGACATCTCTGACAAATTTAGGGATTGGTCACTCTGATGACTTGGATATTTTGCACCTTCTAAGTGGGTTGGGTTTCTTAGGCTTTGACATATTTGACAAGTCAAGGGACTAGCCACTTTGATAACTTGGTGACATGTCACCTTTTGATTTTTCTATATTCCCTTGTGAAACTCACAAAAATACTAAGTATGAGATGAAAAGACATGCAATACATTTAATACTTGTCTATCATTAAGATTTTGATTCACCACAAAGGGTGTTAGGTCCATGCTCTAGGAAAGCAACAAGACTCTAGGGAATTCCTTTAAAAGTGGACCTATAATATTATCACCCTAAATCCATAAAATAACAAGTCTACCGTAGTCATAAAAATAAATAAGGCTTGTTACTTCTTGAGTAAATCAAGGTAATATAATATTCCAAGGATTTTAGTTCAAGGAAAGCCAACAAGAATAAAAGAAAGGATTCAAGAGCTCTAGTTCATGGAATGTTTCAGAAGATTCCCCCATTTCAAGGAAAATGGGACATGTTGGCCATAACACATATGTAATCTAATTTGAAGTTATTTAGTGAATTTTTCATCAATAATCACACTTACAACACTACTAGATTAACAACTAGTAATTCTAAGACATATTCATTGATATATAACTTCAATTTTAGATTGAGTCAAAGTTTATTCATACTCTATACATAATAAAATCCTTAAAGTTTTATTTATATAAAGTGACATATTATGTCCTTCTACTTAGTCAAACTTACTTAGGTATACTCATGCATACACATATTGAATTTGAAAATATGTCTTTAGCGAATGATTTATAATTGACAAGTCTTACTTAAACTTCATTATACTTACTTATATTTACTCATATTTACTTAGATATAATGGAAACCATCGTGGGTTCCATTATAAATAAACTATAATGAGTATTGTGGTTGAAGTTACACATACCTTAACTTCTAATAAATTTTCCATCTCTAATGAGGATTAGGGTATATAATTCGCAACACATCATTTTAACAATGATATATCATTGGGGCATAATCACCTTATTCTCCTATGAATCTAGAGAGTAGCTATGTTCACATACCTACCAGTGTAATCATTCCTAGATTTTTCAATTTCAAATATTTTTGATAATGACTTTAGCTTTTTTTTAAATCATAAGTAGATATCATTTTTTACATGTTTCATTGTAGGTTTACATAGAGTAAACTCATTACTTATGAAATACCTAAAGACACCCATTATAGTTGAAATTAAAAAAAAAATTTATTACCATATAATTTTAATCTATTAATTTCAATACTAGAATAAAATGGTGAATTTTTTAGCCACAAATTTGGTATTAGATACTTTGCAATGCTAGTTTTGAAAAATCGTGAACATACATGACTTGTTCATACACAATTAAGTCTTGTTGATAGTCTCTCCTATCAATTCACTTACTTATGAGATCAATGTTATTAATTTTATACTATTCACATACATTATCTCCCTAATATTTTATTAAATGTTTGTATCATCCTAGGAAGACTGTTATCATTCCCCATATCACTATTTTTTTAGTATAGATAAAATCGACAATATTTAGATGATACTAATTATTAGCATTATTTACCTTCTTAGGATCCATCCTAGGTATATCTAAATGGATATTTTTAAAATTTAAATCCTCAATTTTGATCAAACCACATGTTTTGCATGTCAGTTCGAAGGGAAATTACTTAAAGAGTCTCCTATATATACACATCAAGCCTAATCCTATTCATATTCATCACTAATATAAAAATAAATTAATACCCTCCCCTAATACCTCTACACATCCTTGAGGAATTATATTAAATATCCAAATATGAAAAATACTCAAAGGAAATAGCCACTAAGTTACGTTTGAATATTATTTCAAGGTAAAAATCACAAGTTGACAAGTGTAAAAAGCCACATAGGATTACATACATTCTAGCATATCACTATTGAGAACACACTTAGTTAAGTGGGATAAACATGTGGTTTGATCCCTCTTCAAAATATTGGAATGTAAACAATGATAAAAAAATCAATTGGGGGTGGTTGTGACTACATAACCCATCTTATCTAAATCCCTTTTATCTGAAAATCAAGGTGTTGAAAGTGAAGCTAGTGCTTGAAGTTAAAGGAGTGTATATATATATATATATATATATGCACATGACTGAGCCTATGATATTGAAAATGAACCATATTAATAGGATTTCATAGTAACCTAGCATGGAATATCTGACATAAAAGTAAATGACACTTTTGGTAGGAAATAGATGATTCTAGTTGCTAAAAATTGCCATGGGCATCTACAAATTACCAAATCTATCCATGTAGGTTCTGATAGTCATTATCATTATCATTATCATTATCTGAGCAACCATGGATCCATTTCAGTGTATCCTTAACAAATATAAACTATCATATAACTAAAACCAGCTATGTACTCTATCCTATTGGTCATTTATATAAATAAAAAGTGTTATAAATCAATCATACTTTACCTTTTACATTTAGATTTGTGTAATTTTAACACATATACTATAATTTGAATTATTATAAGTTTTATAATTTTTAGACCAATAAATCCAAAATAATTTAAAATAGTCTATGTGTACATGTGACACAAATTTTATTCATATCCATTTATACATATCATACTTATTTAAACATTGCCACTAAATTTGTTTTCATAATTTCAATATAAAATTGTGAATCCAAAATGTTTTTAATATCAATTTTAAATATATATTTGAATAGGGTAGGATGATATGACAATAAAAATGGTCTTATTTATGACTATATGGTCTTGGTCAAGATTATATGCTCTTGGTTAGGATAGAACAGTCTTGGTCTAACTATGTAGTTGTAACATGTCTATAAATTGTAAAATAAATCTCTATGCTCATCATTTTATCTCCTTGCAATCTAAATACATGGTTTAACTAATGTTAATTTGAAATCAATAATAATTAAATCTAAAATGGATAAGAGGTGAATTTGGTATTTTACAAAGTAGGGTTAAATCCTAGCATGGACTAACTAACATTTCTAATTTTATAGACCCATAAAAGATAAAATAGATATTTATAAACATGGATTATATAATATAAATAAATCCAATAAGTGGTCCATAATAAAATTCTAAAAAATAAATTATAAGGGATTTATTTTATATGAATTGAATTCAAAATTTGGTGAAATTCATGGTCATATAAAATTCTAATGATTATAAATTAGGAAAGACCCATCCATTTGAAATGGAGTCAATAAATAATGATAAGACCATATGAATGGTTTGAATATGTGGCAAGATTATGTGAATTGAAGGCAAAAATAACATGGCTAAGTTCCTACGTACATTCTTGACACATGTCAAGAATATATGGCTAGTCCTAATATAGGATAATGAAAACTAAATATGGCTATGAAGGTTATAAAAATTATCTAATTAAAGGGTTTAAGGTTGTATAATTCATGATAATGTTTTATTAACACCAAATTTATACCAATCACCCACTCACCCATGCATCATAAAACATGTTAAACATATATGAATTAACACTAAATAAATTTCAAGGAGCCATTTCAGGCGTTTATATCCCCCCCACTTTGAGGTGGGTTTTTAACCACAAAATACTTAGCATGATCGCACACTTCAAGTAGAATGTATGAAAGGATATATATACATACATACACACACACACACAAACACACACACACACACACACACACACACACACACACACATAATGAAGCCAAGTTTTTGAATGTTGATATGTTGAGTCTTGGAATGTGTAAAAACACAATTAAATTTCCTAAAAAAACATGGGTTAGTGAAAAAAATAGATATAAGAACTAAATTAATTATAATAAGGATACCTTCTTTGTCCTTAATATATAGTGGAATTCCCATGGGTGTGATACAATATTGAAAGAGATAGAAAGATAGAGTGGAGTTAGAATCATGTATGTCATTAGGAAAAAGTCCTCCACATATGAAAAATAAGCTATTTCACTAAGTCATAGAGTAAGATGGAAATTGATGTTGGAACCATATAGTTGTAAAGAGAAGAACATACAATTATGTAATATTTAATATGATAACGCATATTCCCCCTTTTCCTCAATATGTAGTGGAAGTCCCTTATACATACCAAAATTTTAAAGAAATCATAGTCCTAAGAATATAATAAGTAGTATATATTCCCCATTTTGATATTTCTGGGTGAGCCTATAAATATTAAATCTCAAATTAAATTATATGTACTATTGAAACATAGCATATCATAAAATAACACAATGCATCAATATATATATATATATAATCCCTCTTCTTCTACTAAAAGTGGACTTTGTGTGTGTGTATACACACACACACACACACACACACACACACACACACACACACACACACACACACACACACACACACACACACACACACAAAGTCCACTTTTAGTAGAAGAAGAGGGATTATAATATAAGAGCTTATTATTATGGAGATTTAGTCTTGCTAAAGGTATTTTAAGTTCAAAATAACGAAGCTAAACCATAGAGGTATATCTTAGTCTTTGGAGTCCTCAATTAAGGATACTTAGGTCTTCATCTTTTCGATTCTAGTTTACACTTATGACTTCTCTCATAAAGTACCACTTAAGGCAAGGGATATATTGTTGAATTAATTAGTCAACCCAAGGAAAGTACCACTATCTCTAAACTCTTTATTTTATTTGGTTTATATGAATATACTAGAGTATTATGTTATTGTCTTCTTTTCCATGCTTAGATTGCCTTATATTATCTTTGTATACTAGTATATCCTTACTTAGATACCTTTTTCCTTAGGTTAATTTTTATGCACCTCTACTTTCTTCATTATATGCATAGGATTTAATGCATATGTAAATCAAAATTATTTAAAATTCATAATATCAACCTATAGAGGGTCAATTATTGTGAAGTCATCCTTAGATTCATTATCATCATTTACTATATCCTTCATTATATAATTGGGTGTATATTTCAACATCAATAAATCTTCATCAACCTTATTATCATTAAACCTCTTATGTTTATCATTATCCACCCTATCCAAACCACACTTTACATACTCAACATTGATTCCATATAGACATATAATCCATCTAGTCATTTTACACTTGTCAACCTCCCTTACATAAGTGAGTGGTGAGTCATCATACAATTTTTTTCATATTCTCAAAAATATTATAACATTCCCTTGGGAATTTTCCATTCATCCCTAAATTCCATGAAAATATTATCATAATCCAATCCATCTTGGTTTTTTACATTTTCATAATGGAATTAGGGTATGTGTGTTCTTTGTATCTCTATGCTAGAGAGTTTTTTCAAATTGGATAAGAAAACACACTATCTCTATAACCTAATGGGATTTAAATTTCATCCCCATATGACTTTTCCTCCCTATCAGTGTAATTTATTTGATATTTATAAAATATCTTCAAAAATAAAGCACATGAAGCTATATTAAAAGTTATTCACACTAATTCGGTGTGTGATATACAACCATTCCTTGTTTGTGTAGTCATGACATGTTGTATGAGATAGGTTCCCAATCACATTGTGAAATATTATAAAATTTTAATGGGAATTGTATACTTATCCTTGTGGTGGTTAAATTCTTTGGTCACTTCACCAACATGTTTACTTTAAATTTCATGCTTCACATTATATCCCATGTTTAAAAAAAGTGGAATTAGAAACGTGTGATGGAGTTAACTTCATTCTTCTCTCCATGAAATAGAACTAGCCCTCATGCATGCATGATAGAAAAAACTTAACTAATTTATATGTTTTCTGAAAGAATGAAAGTTTTGTAAAGCTGTAAGATCCCTTTGTACTATAACAATCACTTAATGTATGCATATTTTTATAATAACCCATACAACCTCATTTTACCCCCTAAATAAAGTATTTATCTTTTAGGTCATGATCATATCTATCCAAGTGATGATTGAAGTCATTGATATTAAAATATTCATCTTGTGAAAGGTATCATCTTCTTGCACACCATGGTTTTTGGAAATTACATTGGAAGTTTTTGCTTCAGTAGGAGTTTCACTCTATTTAGTGTGTTTCCATCAATTTTTTACTCGAATTATTTTTGGATAATAACTATATTTCCTCTTGTGTCGACTACCTTATGTTGTTTTCCCATAATTTCTAACATGTCCACCATCTTACATTTTGGTGCATTTCATACAAGAGTGTTTGGTTATATTATCATAAATTTTTATTCCCCTATTAAAAACTTTAAATTTTGTAATTTTTTTTCTAATGCACTAATATGCAACTTAAATACTTAAATCTTGCATCATATCTAGTGGGGGAAAACTTGTATTTACTTTCACTTGTTATCATTTCACATATTTGATTACTTTTCAACTTAAAAATTCAATTTATTTCTAATGAAGTCTATAATTGATACAATTGTATGAGGTTTTAATTCACAAATAATAATATTTTGTGTGAAAGCTAAGATTGTAGAAGAATTGTTGTCTCATTAAAATATCATTTGAGTAAAAATAAGTTTATGTGAATTCCTTTAATTATGTTGACTATGTTTTGCTTAAAACTTGAAATTACTTTTTTATAACTTAAAAAATGATAAATGATGTAATATTGATTCAATAATGGTGTAGATTGCATAAGGTTTGAGTATAGTACACCATGAAAATGGTTGTATTGAAAAATAGTTTTGTATAACTCCAACCGTTTTTGGTTTACACAACATTAAATAAGTATTTTACAAGTAAAATATTCACCATAGTAAGTTTTGATTCTATATTTTCAACTTGTAATTGATGTGTTCATGTTATCTCCATATATAATGATGTGTACTTCAATTTATGGCATACTCAATTTGAAGATTTGAAGGCCTATCTTCGATTATGATATAATATTAAATCTTCTAAATGATCAAATGGTCATGATGACTTTAGCCCATTTTTTGGGATAAGTTCAAAATTATTTTTAAGTGTGTCTAGGTTCATAAAATCCTAAAACCATTTTGAGGTCCCATTTCAAGCACATTTTTTGAAATATTTCTGACCTTGTTCAGGTAGGACATTTAAATATAACATTGTTTTTTTTTAATTTTTTTGTTTAATAGTTTGAATAGTTTAAAAGGGAAAATTGATATGGTAGTGGGATTTTTAAAAAAATTGAACCTTAATTAATGAGAAAGGAATGACATGTCTGCATTCAATATGACACCTCCATCACAAAAACCCTACTATGCATCTAATTCACCTTGGCCTTAGAGTTATAGTTGCTTGTTTGATTTCAATCATAGTTCATTGGTTTTCATTTTTGGAATTTTGAAAAGCTATTGGTGTAGGAAAGCTCTATTAATTTTGTTTAGGAGCATAAAATGTTTGTTTAAGCTGATTCCAAGACATTCAACTTCTAAGTGAACTTTATTCTACCCATTAGGTAAGGGAATTTTATTCATTTTTTAATTTAATGAAAGGAATGAATGAAAATACTTTATGGTCAATTGGATTTCTGTGTTTGAGTGGTAGTTTTAAGTTTCATGAATATTTAGATATTTTTGGTTTCAATCCTTAATGTATTATTTTGGTTTTAGTTTAAATTGAATGTTTCTTTAGAAGTGCATTGAGTTGTCTGGAAAAGAGAAAAATCCATGGATTTTGTTTTGAACTACATGAAAAAATTGAAGTTTTGATCTATGAAGAAGATTTTATTCCTTCTCAAACCCTATTTGGTTTTTGGGTTTGTTGAATAATTTTTTTTATGGGAACTAAATGCTCTCCACTATAACTTTTAATGTTTTGATACAAGTGGTAAATGAGATATTTGATTTAAATTTTGAATGTCATGGTTAAGCTTTAGTTTTCAAATGGTTTTTTGAGGTTGATTTTAGATGTGACATCGATGGTCTGGGTTTTGTGCATGCCTTTGAAGTGCTTTGATATTTCATGTAAAATAAATAAGTTTTGATATTTTTGGATTAATTTTAAATATTGTGTTTTAATTTTCAAACAAAATTATTTACTCCTTGAGCCATATTTTTTTTCTAGTTTGTTAGCTAAGGCTTTTATCAAAAGGAGACATCTTTTAATTTAGATTTATTTTCATTTGATGTAGTGGTGATTATGTTTTTGTTTCTAAATCATAACAGTGATGGGAAATGACTACATTTGTTTTTAACTATGTTATATACTTTGCATAACAAGGCATATGGTTTTGTGCTTTGAAAATAATTTACAATTGATATGTATAATCAAAATACCTTTTAGTTGTAAATAAAAATGTACTTTCAATTACAAGGTTTTCTTGTGTTTGTATTTTCAAATGAAAATAATGACATTAGTTGGTTGTATAATTTATTTGGAAGCATTTAGACCCTAGTTATTTTTATAGTTACATTATTTTCTTGTCAAGAAATAAATAGTTTTAGGAATGCGTATTCTTGGTTTTTGATGGTTTCTATATAAAAAGTTTTATTTCAGTATGGAGTTATGGGTCTAGGTTATATTTCATTTATTGCATTTTGAGTTCATTTTTGAATTTTGATATAATTTTGAAAAGATTAATTAAGAACTTAGGTATAATAAATATATTGCTATGTTTTATGAGTGAGTTATTAGGGTTTGAAGGGAAAATGATAATCTTATCTTAGCTATTTCCAATCATGTGGCATAAATTTTGGTTTTCATTTCCATTCCTATGATTGAATAGTATAAGACAAGTTATGTTATGTTATGAGATATAAGAGATGCTTTAGGTTTCTTGATAATAAATAGTTGTTTCATTTTGAGAATGTTTATATAAATTATATCACACACAATCAAAATATGCTTCAAAAAATTAATGTTTGTCTTTTGATTTTAAACCAAAATGGAAAATTTTAAGTTGTTTATTGAGAAAAGGTGATAAAACTTACTAATCAACAAATTCTTCATGGCTTGGTAGAAAAACATAGTCTCGATTGTGACCATTTATCTGATATAACCTTTGGGTTATCAATATAGTGAAAGGATATTTTATTTTATAGCACAAGTAAAATTATAGGTGTGATACTTTGACATAAATATACAATGGAAAAGTTATTGAGGCTTGATTGTTGTTTTATTTATTTATTTTGAAAGACTTTGCACTAATATTTAGAACCCTAATATTGTGTGAAATGCAAGGAAAAAAAATCATTTTTGGTCATGTCATACTGAATATTTGTGAGATAATAGTGATTACTTTAGTTTTGACTTTCATTACATAACAAGATAATTTTTTTAGCTATCTAAGAATGATATCATGGATTATTTTGAAATATGAAAAAAGATTCAAGGCTTTTAAGTCTTTACACACTAAGTATCAATATAAAAATGTTGTTGTTTAAACTTGGGTATATAAATATTTGGGTTTTCTCTAAAGAATGTTAAAATAAAGAAGTTGAGATAAGATGTAGTTTGTCTTGTTTAAAAATGCTTTTTCAAACTACGGAAACTAGTGTACATTTTTCAATATGTTTGTGATTTTCATAGCTCTATGAAACTAATCTTTGTTAGCTTCAATTGCATTAGAGAATTTTGAAAATCCATTTAAATGTTGGTATTGACAATGAATATTTTTTAGTTGCATACTTATAAGTGTTTATCTCCATTCTATTTGGGCATGGTTTGCCAACTATTTCTTCTTATTATATACACCATGTTACTAATGGGACCAGTATATATGTTTACCCATGCATAAAAAATAGATTACTTCATCTTGGAGCCCATGATGCCATAGTTGTACAACATGATTTTCCTTTCACTAGCTATAAATGCACTAATATCCCTTCAACCCTTCTTGTGGTAACTCATGTGTTGAACTAAATAAAGATTGAGGTGGATTATCAATAAGGTGGCTTGAATTAGATGGAAATGCCTATAGTTATAATGTATTATACTATATATATCATAAATAAGGATGTTGTGTTCATTTATTTAGTCTTGTCAAATGAAAAGAAATGCAATTAACTTTCTTTGATTTTCAAATTTATAGTATGAATTATTGTAATTTTAATATATAGTTCAAATGTAAATCTTGATATTTTGTATTAGGTCTTGATATTTTTAAATATTGGAAAAAACATAGTAAAATTTTGATTTCTCTTTTGCTAAGCATATTTATAAAAGTTATTTTCATTTTGACTATATTTTTGGGTTGAATTGTTGTTAAACATTTTTATCATTTATTTTGGAGATAAAAGATGATAAATATTATATTATTTAAAATGAAATCAATAAATATAGTGATTGATTGTGGAAAATATAAAATTGAAAAGGGACACACTGTGATTCTTTTTGAATTTGATAGGGTAAAATACCTAGTTTTACAAGGACCAAGACCTAGTTTTAGAGGCACAAACTATGATTTTCATTTAACATGAATGGGAAAATTAAATGTATTCTCATTTGAAAAATAACATGCAGATTTTATTTACTTAGAGTTAATATTGTGTGTTAGTTTGATTGAATGAAAATAATTTTCAATGTTTAACTAAGCATTAGGTGCAGTAAATGGGCCCCATCCATTGGAAATACATATTGGTAAACACTTAAACTACCCTTTTTCACACGTATGTACTAGTAAACCTAGTCAATTAGGTACCATAATTAAACTGGTTTGATTCTATTTTAAATTCATGATGGGAAAAAGGGTTGATTTAGTTGATGCTAATTTTTAATGTCAAAAAATTTTGTGACTCCATTGTGGAGTTTCCTTAAATGAGTTTATATTTTCAATTTTTCTTTATTATTTATGACCATTACTAGATTACCACTAGTTATTCAACTAGGCATTGATATTGTATATGAATACATTGATATTTCCTTAAATTTAGTTTGTTTCAATTGGTATAATTAACCTGAAGACTTAAAAAATATTTTTAGATGACTCTAAAGAAGACATAACTTTTGAAATAGACAAACACTCAATTATAAAAGCATCAAACACATGTTGATATAGTTTAGAGAAATTTTCACTTAAACAAAGAAAGATAATAAAAATTTACTAATAATCCTAAAAAACTTGCCATATTTTTGTTTGATAAAACCCATAATATTGTTGATTAATATTTCAATATGCAAGAATAATCTAGCAGAAACCAAATAAGAGATATTTTGCCTAATATGAATTTAGATAAGGAAGATAATAAAGTTACTAATAATGAGTTTATTTTTAGATGTAGAATAAACACATGTAAAACCTTAGATAAAAGCAACCCATTGATAATGGTAATAATCATATAAAAATCCCTTCTTTGAAAGGATTTAACACTCCCAAGTTCTTTGGAGATCCAAGTGAATCATGGAAAGATCATCTAGGTGCATTCAAAATAATTTGTACCATTATAAGAATCACTATTGAAAATAATTATCTTAGAATTTTTAAAAAAAAATATAAGGAAAATCATATCAAACCTTTATTAGTATTCATCCTAAATCTATTTCAAAATGTAAAGATATAGAAGACTAGATTGAATTGTGTATTGGAAAGGCTAAAGATGACTTTGAGTTAGTAAATGAATGAGCCTCTATTTATATATATGTAGGTGAATCTACTTACCATTTTAAAACTAAATTCATGAGACTTAGACAAAATATCCCACCAGATGTCAAACCTCCTAAGAAATTGGCTAGATTATACTATTGTAATGTAATACATGTTAAGTATCAAATAGAACTAGAAGATAAGGATATAAAAAAATATAAAGAAACTATTAAGTTTTGTATTTATTATTAAAATAATTTTAAAAATATTAGTTTTAAATATAGAGCCAAAACTATACTAACTTATGATAATGAAGAAATATTGAAGGCCATTCACAACTTACGAAATGAGTTGGTAGCCATTAAAAAATAACTTTGTGACCAAACATATACATCAAGTAAAATAGTAAATGTATCAAAAGGAAAAGATAACATGTAAAATATTAAATGTGTCAAAGGTTTAAAAAACTTCTCAAAGGAAAAGATAAATTCTCTTTTATCCTAGTGGATAACATGAACATGTGTAGTTCTGAAGAACCTTAGGTGGAATTGAGTCTAATAATGATTATTTAGTCCAAAATAGAAATAAATATTATAATTTTTTTCCTAAAGATAATTCAAATGCAAAAAAACCTATTGAACACTAGCCTTCATCCTCAAAAATTAGTTCTAGACAAAGGTAAGACTATAAGACAAAAATATTCATTTGATAATTCATAAAGTAAAAATTCTCTACCTTTTGGATATAATAATACTTAGTACCAACTTGATTTTAGGCCAATAAATTATACACAAACTAAGATTAATTATGTACCTTATAATATAGTTAATGATTTGGCTAATATAAAGGCTAACTACTATTTACTACAAGTTACGTACTTACGAGGTCAATTAGAAAACATCAATGTATCTGTATAGAATATTCATCCTAAAAATATTATAGTTTACAAGATGAAATATTTGAAGAAAATGAATATGTTTTTTTACCAATATAGTGACCCACATTCTAATTATATCCTCCATTCTATGTATATATGAATAATATTGACAAAATCATTCAAAATTACAATCTTGACATAGGTGTTTCAAAAAATATTTTACCTAATAGAAAAATTAGTTGGGCATCACTTATGATAAAGATAATTAAAAACTTACAAGTTTTGATTCTCATCAAACTAAAACATATGGTAGGTTTTGAGACATAGTTATTAAAATTTATCAAGATGAAAGGATTAGGTGCTTGAGTAATGTTTAATTCCTTAATAATCCTACTAATTACTCTAATTTATCAGGGATAGATCGATCTAAGACCACTGGTTCATTTTTTTGTAAAGATACAAATTAGGTTTTGGTAGGCAACACAATTGATTTCATCCATAGAGAAGATTGAAATGGTATCCCTATTGAAACTATTCCACCCAATGTTGCCTTTCTTTAAAATGGAATTGGAACATATTTAATTCTCAATTTGGATGAACTATATCAACAACATGTTATAATAGTTCCTAAAGAAATAATTTGGTCCTTATGTTTTGATAATGCTTGTTCTCAAATAGGAACTAGTGCTAGTGTTGTCATCATCTCTGTCATAGCTAATATTTTCAAATATAATTATCAATAGTGCTATGATACAAAAAATAACATAGTTTAATTAAATTATTTGTTCTTAGATCTAGAAAGATAACTTGAGTTGAATATTAAACATCTTGAGTATTTTGGTGATTCTAAGTTAGTTTTGAGATAGGCTAGAAACATTTATAGAGCTAATCAGTCAAACTTACATAAATACATGAAAAAGGTTTATTATTTAATGGAAAAAATTGAAGTTATTGATTTTAATCACATACTTATAGAATTGAATGTGTGTGTTGATAAGCTTGATTTTTATACTTGTAACCCAACTCTTAGCAAAGTTGAACCATTTATTGAATGTAATTTTACTATTTTTTTAAACATAAGATTCCTAATTTTGATAGTAGGCAGTCTATTTTTTATTATGAGTAGTGTATGCATGGGATATGATTCACCTATAACTATATTATCAAAATAGATTTAGAATCAAATAATGATGATCAAATAGAGTCTATGATACTTAGTTGGTCTAGGTAATGACCAATGAAATCCACAAATATAGTTGAGGGTTGCCTATGTCATAAATTCCAAGAGGAATGTGTCCAAATCCTAAGCCTAAAATACATGGAAATAGATCTCACTATATCACTATGAAAGTAAATTATTGAAAGTAATCAATTTAATCAAGTATGAAAGTAAAGTAAACTATATTAAAGGGAGAAAATAATAGAATGATAGTAATTGGTAAGGTGCCATGGTTAACCAAATGGGGAACTAGGAAACCTAAACTAGAATATGGAAATTTTAATAAATCCTATATCCAAAAAAATATTATGTGTAGAGATAATTTCTATAGGGATACATAGAAATTCATTCATAAATTAACAAGTAACATGTATATACTAAGTAAACAAAATAAATAGTAGAGGGTTATAAATACTTACCTTGGAATGGACCCATCGAGCCTCAATATCCCCCTTGGCTCAAGTAGATATTTGTAATATATTTTTTGGATTTAAGACTTAAAATAGTTTGAAAAATACCTTGGAAACTCCCAATGATTTATCATTTTGAATCTCCATATACTATCATAAGACAAGCTTATTCAAGATAAGGTTCTACCTATATCTCATCCAAATATGACTTAGGGTAGAAGTGTGAGAGAAAAAAAATATAATAGAGTTTATATGATATGTTTATAATGAAATATGAACCTTATGTATATTTATCCAATAACCAAAACCAACCCTAATCTCTAATTAGATAGTTTTAGCTAGGCTGATACAATACATATGCCATAAGACAAGCTTAGAATTACATTGAGCTAGCTTATATAGTAAAGGAAGGGAAAGGCACTAAATAGATGGTATCAAAATGGATGATGATATAGGATATAGGGAAACTTACATAAATACATGAGTATAGGATGGAAAGAAGTAAATGATAAGATATTATAAATAAGTTAGACTGTTATTATAAATGATATGATCATGACATAGATAACAATATCTCTTACAAAATACCACAAGATTTCCCACCCCTTTCTCTATGCACCCTTTAAGGCATGCACTCAAGGATATTGATGCTTGATAAGTCACTACAAGATAAAGTGATAATAAATGATAAAGTGAAAAATATTGTCTATACAATGAGTATATTGATTTTTTAATAATAAAATTATTTAGATAGAAAAAATTATGTTATGAATTATGGTTATTATCTAAAATTTAATGGAAATAAAATTATTCTTATTATTATAAAATTTGAGTCTATTATTACTATTGATGACTTGCTAAAAATATCTCACACTAAATATCATTCTAGATGAATAATTATACAAACCATCCTAACAAATTTAGGTACTGAAGAAGATCCTTAGTATGTTTACTTAGGCATATAATGTACCACCAAAGAAAATGTCTTATTCATTAAACTATATAAAATTTTCATTGATATTTTTGGTTTATCTTATAGGGATTTTAAAATTTATGAAATTATAATAATATAAAATTATATTCCCATCAAACCTAGTATAAATCATATTCGACAGAAACCTTGAAGGATCATCCCCTTGTTAGAAGACACCATCATCAAGGAACTCAACGAAATGTTGGATGTAGGTGCTATTTATCAAGTTAGATATTTTTATTGCCTATCAAACCTTGTTCATGTACTTAAAAGTAATGGTGACATTCATCTTTTTGTATATTTTAGCGTTATAAACTATGCTAGTATAAAAGATAATTTTTTTGCTTAATACAAATCAAATTTTACAATAGTCACCAGTTCTAAAATGGCATATTTATTATATGTTTTTTTTGTTATAATGAGATTTATTTAAATCCTGATGATAGGCATGAAATTAATTAACTATAACAAGAGGTACTTTTTATTTTAACATAATCCATTTTGGATTAATTAATGCATGTGATAATTTCTAGAGAGAAATGCATATTAATTTTGATCATTTAATTTGGATGAACTTATAGTTCATTCAAAAAAATGTGAGAAACATGAAATTTTTGTTAGATGCAAGAAATGTGGTATGTCTTAACCCTAAAAAATTAGTTTTTGGAGTTATTTAGGGTAAATTATTAGGGCATGTCATCTCTAAGGATGAAATTTATATTAACCTTGATAGAATTAAGGCCATCATAAAACTACTATTGCCTAAATACCAATATGGTTTATGATATTTATTTGGTAAAATGAACCCTTTTCACTAGTTTATTCCTATTTTTGATGATAAATCTAACCCTTGCATACTTTACTTAAGTAAAATTAGACTAATATTTGGGATATAGGAAAAAATGTTGCATTTGATGAAATAAAAAATGCAATTATAACTTACCCTATTTTTTTAACTAGATTTGATCAAACCTTTCATATTTTACATTAACATAATTGATAAAGACACATGTGCTATAATAATTGAGTATAATAATAAAAAATAATAAAATTCCATTGTATACCTAAGTTCAATAATTAAAGACATTAAAACTAGGTATATTTAATTGAAAATTATGTCCTTTCTCTAATTTTAGCCTTAGAAAAATTTAAGTATATTCTAATGGGTAACAAATTCATTGTACATTTTAATGCACCAGTGTTTTCTTATTTTCTCAAATAACACATGATTGATGCTATGTTAGCCGAATGGATTTTTAGAATTCAATAATTTGACCTTAAATTCTAAACTTGAAAAAATATTAGAGGTAATGAGATGGATAAACACTTAGTTGAAAATACAACTTCAAATATTAATATGTGATCTTCCATGTAGATGATAAGTTTCATGCAAAATGATTGATGCTATGTTAGCCGAATGGATTTTTAGAATTCAATAATTTGACCTTAAATTCTAAACTTGAAAAAATATTAGAGGTAATGAGACGGATAAACACTTAGTTGAAAATACAACTTCAAATACTAATATGTGATCCTCCATGTAGATGATAAATTTCATGCAAAATGATCCAGATGGATCAACCAACATTGGCTCCATCATTAACAGCTAGACCATTCTTATAGCCTAAAATAATTATAGAGACACTCATTTGGTCTACGTTACATTAAAGGAATCTAGAACACTAGATCCTACCACAAATCATTATTATTTCTCATATAGATTTGTGATAATGATAAAAAACTCTTATTTGGGTTTATTAAGTATGTCATAGGATCCAACTCTACTAGTACATTACCACATAGTCCTGTAGTGTGATCATTATAGACCACAATGCATTAGTAAAGTAAGATGGTGACATCACAACAAAATCATTGTAAAATGATGAGTCATTTATGTACAAGATTAAATTTCCATAATGGATCTTAATCTTATGACATGTAATATATATACACATATATAACTTTAACATATAGATATATAGAAACAATTAGATTCAAAGATAAAAGTCATACATATATCTCAAGAGTATGTCATGTACATGATGAAAAAATAAATAAAATAATTTTACTATTTGAATTTTACATCTCTCTTTCTATGTGTACTATCTTTCTCACAAAGCTTTCTTACATGCACACAACTTCATCTAGATCCTCATATAGAGAATTGTCCACAGGGTAACCTCATAGGCCCTAGATTAATGGTATCAAAGTGGTATATCTCATTATTGTATTACCTATAAAATATTATTATAATATCTAATAATTGGTTTCAAACCTCAATATCCATCAAACTATTTTTTGAGTCATTTTTATAAAATGGCCAAACCAACCTAATAGAATATTCATGCAATGATAAAAAATGATATCATAGAAGGACTCATGGATCAACATAAATTTATATTCAAAAATATTAAATAAGTGATTAAATGGGAAGCTCCATCAAATTCATCATTAGGTAAATATTTTGGTGGTTGAGTTCCCCTAGGTTTCAATTAAACCTAAACATTCTCATGTTTGAAGAAAAAATTAATGCAGATGTAGTAAGTAACTGGTTAGATCAGTTAGAATATTATTTTTTCCATTAATGACTTATTTAAAAAATATAATATTACTATTGAACTTAGTAAAGTCTCTTCACCCATCATGAAGTGATGGAAATCACATTATTTATGGGAGAAAGACTTGACATAAGACAATCTTGAATCAACTTAAGATGAATTATTGGAAGCCTTTAAAGGTGAATACTACTATAAGATGTATATTATAATCATTGCATAAATTAGTAATAATTATAATAAGGACATTAATAGTTATTCCAAGCCCACACTAACACTTTCCATATTCTCTATGAAAACTAAGCTCTTTCAAGATAAAGACACATTAAGTCCTCAAGTACCATAGTGAACTATGACCATATATTAAATTTAGACTAATGGTTAAAGTCAATATGATGGGTAAAGCTTATCACTATGTAAAAAATATAGAGAAAGATTTAAATTGAAATGTAAATAAGGAAGCCAACTTCATGTTAAATCACACAATGATTCAAATAAGTCTAAAATATGTAAGTTGGGTAAATGTTATGATAGGCACAAATATAAAAATAAATCTAACATAAATTTCCATACTCAAAATAATTTAATCACATGGAAAAAATAAAGGATAATGAAGTTAAAACCTTAGATGAAATTATTGACATATATTTTCAACATTCTATTTAACATAGCACAAACAACCCCCATAGTGCTAGATGTTGAAGCATTCCAACTATTACATTTATAGATGTGGGTGCAAGGGAAACCAATATTTTATGATTAATGGTGTTAGCATGAATAAACTCATTTATAAATAAAAAATTAATAAATTGAATTTTCTAACCATGCCTCATATACAACCTTAGAAATTGGGATGGTTTAGTTCTTGCAACATTCAATTATTTGCATCACTCTCCAATGTCATTTTTATATTATATTCATCCTTTCAAGGAGGAATTAGTTTGTGATGTAGCACCCATTGATGACTTTGATTTACTTATTGCATATCCATATATGCATAGTCACAAGTTAATATACAACACCAATCCTCACAACATAATTGTATCAATAGGCAATAAGAGATACAAATTGAAGTGATTCCATGCTCAACACATGCCATACCACATCTACAGAATATTGATCCATACAACTATGCATACTCAACATTACACATTTCATTGCCAAGTAATTAGACCTCAAGTGAAAATTACATTAGATTATAGAAACCATGTTTACATTATATATATATATATATACACACACATATATATACACATACATACATATATATACATATATATATATATACACACACATATATATACACATACATACATATATATACATATATATATATATATATATACATATATATATATACATATATATACATATATATATATATACATATATATATATATATATATACATATATGTATATATATATATATATGTATATATGTATATATATATATGTATATATGTATATATATATATGTATATATATATATATGTATATATATATATATGTATATATATGTATGTATATATATATATCTATATGTATATATATATATGTATATATATATATATATGTATATATATATATATGTATATATATATATATATGTATATATATCTATATATATGTATATATATGTATATATATGTATATATATATATATATATATATATATATGTATATATATATATATGTATATACATATATGTATATATATATATATATATATATATATATATATATATATATATATATATATATATATATATATATATATGCTTATGTATAGAGTCCTTAGAATGCATTAGTTCCCATAAAAATCCAAGTGGTTCACCTAGCAATAGCTAGAGGATAAGATTATGCACCTAATTCCTAGACTTAACACAATCAAGACTTGATTTATAAGGATGGATGATTAATCTAGGAAGATCAACCACAAGTGGCTCCAACATTAACACCTAGGCTATTATCATGGCCCACGGTAACTATGGAGACATTTATTTGATTTATGTTACATCAGGTGGATATATAAGAATAGATCCTATCATATAACACCAATATTTCTCATTTAGATTTATGTTAATTGAAACATACTCTTCTCTAGGTTCAATACCTACATGTTAGCCCACAATATCTAAATATGTTCTTATGTTATTGTATAGTCCCTACAATGTCAACACTTTAGACCACATCTCATCAGTAACATAAATTGGTGACATCATAACATAACAATCAAGTGATGATGAGTCATAAATGGAAATAGTTCAACTTCCATGACAACTTTATCCTCACAACATGTAATACATATATACACATATTTATAACATTATAATATAAATAGATAACAATAATTAGACTAGAATATAATAGTCATACATATTTCTTAAGAGTATGTCATGTAAAATATAAATAGATACATAAAATATATTTACTATTTTAGTTATACATCTCTTTCTCTCTCTCTACACTATATTTCTCACAAAGCTTTCACACATGCACAAAACTTAATCTAGATCCTCATCTAGAGAATTGTCCATTGAGTCACCTCCTAGGCTCTAGATCACAAAATCCCATTTTCAAACCATGAAAACTATTGAACTTATAAAAATTATAATTTTTTTTATAGAATTTTAAGATTTGGATTGTATGTTTTCAAAAGATGATTGGTATCATGATGTAGTGTACTATCTTTAGAATCAAGCTTGTCCTGATTCATTATATGAAAAATAGTAAAGAGCCCTTGGATTCAAGCTTTGAAATTCAAATTTATTTTATTTTTTTTGTTATTTATAAATATAAATGGAGTTTTAAAAATATGTTTAATACATAATACAGTTGAATTGTTCCTTAGAAGTTATAATGAAAGTAACCATGGTGAAAATGAGACTACAAAACCATTGCACATAAGGTTTTATACACTAGGTATTAATGTCCAACTCTTTTCAAATATGATTTTATTTTAGTAATATCTTGTATATTATATCAACTTTTTTTAGGAAAAGATAGACTCCATATAATGTCATTAAATTTGGTCATCCTCAAGAAACATTTTATTAAATGAGACATTTAATTCATTTCTAATATTTATCCTCCATATTATATAGGGAATATGTATATCCTAAGAGTATGTTACTAAGTGTCTTGAAGCTATATATCTTAAAAGTTTAGTTACTATTTCAATGAATTTTATCTTATTATTCAAGAAAGGAGAAGAAAAAACTAAATACGAGTATGGTTGAAAAACCTATTTTATTATGCATGTGTTGGATCAGAAGATTGTGAAGAATTCTTATTTGGCTTGGGAGGATGACCTACAAATAATAAAGCACTAAAGAAAATTTGTTTTTTAGATAGATAGTTGAGTGGATTTCCTAGCGATAGCTAGTTCCTAGAAGCAAGAACTTCCTTGGGGGCTATTAATCCACACATTTTAAATAATTAAGTTTATAAATAGAATAAAAATTACTTGCATCAATAATCAAAAGATACTAAAATTGAACATAAGAGATGATTGCTAAATAAATAGACTATAAATGATTAAAATATCGATAAGCTAATTAATACAAATGCTATATGATTAGGGTTTGATTAAAAAAATTAGGCAAGGGTCTATGAACAGGTAGGGACATAAAAAATTAGATTTGATTGGAGGTAGGTAAGTAGAAATATCTTTTTAGAATTTGGTTGCCATAATTACCATCAATGGTTGGGTTGACCGTCCATGGTTAAGTTGATCGTTGATGGTCAGGGTGACCATTATTGGTTAGATAGACCATTGGTAGTTGAAAAAACCATTGGTGATTATTGTATATAGATTTAGGATGGTAAATGGTTGATTGATTGGATCATAAAGTGGGATTCTAGGAGATGGGTTAGTGTTGGGCTGATTATGAAAGGCAAATAAAGTAATTAAATATAGGAAATCAAGTACGTATCTTGAAAAAATATAATTAGGTGGATGTTTGAGGTGATTGATGTATTGGTGGATTTTACTGTGATTCTGATAGAGTAATGGTACTTAACACTTTGGTAGACCTACAACAAGTTGGCTCTTTGATGTTGTAGCTAGTTGTTAGATTACTAATGATGATTGACCTAAAAAATAAAGGAACTCTAGATGCACAATCTCTTGATAATAATTACATGTTGATTTCACCTTCCTACTCCTCTTTTCTTATAGGAAAAAAAGTTACAACAAGACATGAACTAGAATTCCTAATTTTAACTTGCTCATGCAATGGCTTGCATATAGATTTAGATGATTTATATTTAGAAAATCAAGGTGGATGGTTTACATGTTGGAGGTTGAGGAAGTAGACCCTAACCATCAGTGGTCAAAGTGACCATTTATGGTCACCTTGACCATTGACAGTTGAGGGCCAACATTCAAAGAGTGGCTAAAGGGGTAGGTTAAGTTAGTTGGTCAAATCGACTAGGATTAGGCTTGGTTTATGATCAAAAGGGTCAGATTTGTCCCAAAAGGGTCCTAAGGTAATATAGGGGAATTATGACATTCAAAATTGTGGTGTGAAAATTTCTAGTGTCTACATTTTTCTCCTTTTTGTTATGCATCTTTGAATCAACAAGCTACAAAATAAAAATTGATTGTTAGTCAAAGGTCTAGTTGCCCCAAGTATGGGAGGAGGTATTCCCACTCAAACCAAGAGTCGATGAGGTAAAATAGAATCAGGTGTGGATTTGATAAGGTGGGTGAAGGTGATGATGAAGGTGAATGCCATGAAGGTGGGTGATAAGTTAATACACTAAAGCATAAATAAGTTGACAAAGTATGACAAAAAGGTGTGATAGCCAAGATCGTGCATTGATGATGTTGTCATAGTTTGTAAAAATAAGGGTCGATTCTAGAAGAAAAGTGATGGGGTAATTGAGACATAAAATTAGGTATAGCTAATCAAGTTCTTCCTATCAAGTCCTCTAGATGATGCCTATGTTTTGGTGGGTGTCCAAGGTAGGAAGTAATCTTAGTGAAAACATAAATGGGTCAAGTGTTATGGGTATCCAAGGTAGGAAGTGCTCCCAAAAAGACACAAGTAGATCTAGTAAGTATGAGGTGGTGCAAGTTCAAAAAGTGGTCAACATGTTAATGTTGTCACTACAATCAAAGGACCAAGAAAAAAGTGTTGTAAAAAGTTTGCTAGTTAGGCTGAAATGGACCAATAGTGAGGTGATAAGGTGGTAAGGGTGGGTGGAGAAGGTAGTCTCCATAGGTGGGTGAGTTGGTTAGATTTTGCATGAATAATGGATGTTTAAGGTAAGAGCAAAAAAGTGAGGCACTTAACCATCAATGATTAATGTCTCCAAAGGTGACTATTGGTGGTCACCTTGACCATTGATGGTTAGGGTCAAAACCCTAAAAATAGTGATAGGTAAAAAGTAAAAGTGAAAATCATTTTGTACACTTTTATTATTGACCTGAGAGCTCTAACATTTGGTGATTTGGGTAAATAATGAGATAATGGTGACTACTAAGGTAGGAGGTTTTTAGTTGAGGTGGAAAGTTAACCTAATAGACTAGTGAGGGTGCATGGAGCATGTGGGTGTAGATGAAGATGGGTGGGTCTTCAATTGACTCCTTGATGAAGGTCACAAAATGAGGTAAGGGATGCCCTTAAAATTGGCTTAGTTTGGTAATTACATTTACATTGGGGTGGGAGATTAAGGTAGGTTAAAATTATTGGGTTTGGTTTGCTATGCCCTAGTTAGGGTTTTATTAGAATTATGGGTAAATTGGTGGGTAAATTGGGAAATTGATCAAGTGGGTAGGTTAATAGGGGTGGGTAGGCAAGAATGGTAGCAAAATTAGGAAGTTTTAGATAAGTTTTGGTTATTTTTGGATAGGGTAGGGTTTGGTTGTTCTACTTATAAAACACCCATAATGACCATCAGTGGTCAAGTCTGACTATCGATGGTTGACACCCTAGGAAAATGGCCACCATGACCATTGGTGGGCACCTTGACCACTAGTAGTTGATGTGTCTAAGTTTTTGCTTGGATGCTAAAAAAAAGGTGCCTTTAGTTAAGTTTGGTATAAAAAGGTGGTGGTATTTGTAGGTGGGTGATGCTAAGAGGGGAAATGGTAAAAATAAACTACGGGTAGGTAAGTATAGTGAATGGTAGAGGGAGATAAGATTTATTTTTGAATTGGTGTAGGATAGGGAGTAGATATATATGCACACCCAAGTGTCACTCATCTTCACAGAGATCTAGTAGGGGATGACCCCAACTGATTGGGCTCATATGGAGGAGGTTGGATTAGGGGTGATGAGGCATTATTAGTATATGCCTTGAGATGAATTGATGGTTTTAGAACTCATCAAGAGATGGGATCCAACTACAAACACTTTCTTAGTACCAACTAGGGAGATGACTATCTTACCCAAGGATATACATCATATCACATAGTTACCTCTTTGAGGTGATCTAATCTACCACATTGAGTGAAAGGAATAGGAGGAGCTCATTGATATTTTTTTATGATAATGATAGTGATCAAGTCTAATGGCATGCTGGGAGGTTTATCTATAGCATATTATATGGGTGGGCTCCAAGAAAGAGGAGACTTATTCTGATGCTTATAATATCCATCTCTTACTTTGATCTACCTAACTCAAGTAGCAAGAGGTTCCCATATTTACTATTGGGTGTGCTATGAAACTACTACTAGGGCAAACAATGTTTGGTTGGGTGCCTATTCTCCTCATATAGATATATAATGAGATATGGGGGTTTAGGGCCCATAAGAGATATGGTATCAGTGTTGACTTGGTTTTACATTACTGGGCCTATGAGCACATCAAGGTATTGAGGCTAGTGGGATTGTCATGGGTAGGATTCATGTAGATTGAGTTCCTAATTAGTTTTATGAGGTGGAGTGGTGACTTCAATGCTTTAGGTGCAAGGGGAGGAGCCCATGATATTTATTGGTTTAGGGGTGCACTAGGTACACTAGTGATTGGTGATATTACCTAGAGACCTTATGTTTAGTTTCTAGTATGGCCTAGTTATAGGAGGTAGACACTCTCCTTACAAAAATATAGATGAATATTTAGAAAGTGAGATAGAGAGGTAGAGCTGATCCCTTTTGATAGGGTATGCAGATAGTTTAACTTAGTGTAGGGTATTCCTAGTGCATTCTTGAGGTATTGGTATAAATACTCAGATATTTTGTTACTAGAGTCACATCTTATGCTAACTTTTTAAAACCATGAAGAGTTACCAACTAGGGCAAAGATAGATGATGTTGGGTGTATATATGGGTACATGGCATGGTACCATCTATTGTATGCAATGATAGCTATTGGTGGGGATGATGGAGGTGAGAGGTTAATGGATACAAACCTAGCTTAGAGAGGAGCCTAGAGTGTACAATCACAAGGGGCTAACCCTAATGGATAGGTATGAGTGACATTACCCAATACATAGGTATATGCCACAATGTTATAGGGGTAGGTGGCCACCTTATAGGGTTAGGTTGCTACCTTATAAGGTCAGGGACCAAGCATGATCTTCACTCACCTTGGTTACACAAGAGAGGGACTCTCTAAGTTAAAGAGGAGAATGAGTAACTGCAACATAGATAGGGCCATTAGGTATGATCCCCATGGAATGACACCTGGATATAGTGGAGGAGCTATGATATTATCAAGCCATAGTTTTGACACAGTATCCATAGGAGCCATGATGGGGTGAGTATATAGCCATCTTGGTAGGTGGTGCTAGTGTGGTGACTCCAAGGTAGTGGGTCACATCTATAATTGGATAGATAGGTACATCTAATATATTGGTAGGTATATTAGGTGGGCAATAACCAAGATCTAGTAGTGCTCTAGGATATAATGGTGCCCTTAGGGAATAGACAGGATATGAATAGATTATGATGTGTATATCATTTTGATTCTGGCCTATGAGTTGATGCGATGAGATGTACATTTTGAGAGAGAAACATGTTTATCTACCTTTACATATTTATTATGCTATTTTACTCATGAATTATATATATGATCATTGTTTATTACTCATGTTTATGGTTTATAGTTTTATGGTTTGCATTGATGTCTAATGCTTATGATGTGATGTTATGTTGATCATGGATTATGCTTGTGTTATGATTACTAGACACTGATGTAGACTTAGCTAGCTAGGCATGAGATGTATTTGAATTATGGTTATGCATATGACACATTAAATTTTAATGAGTATATATTGCATTACTTATATTTAGGCATGTGGTGGAAAATGGTTGTTTTTTATTGCTCATGGATGTTATGGTTTAATTATGCTTGTTATGGTTGTGATTATGATTATGATGTTGCTTATGACACACATAGATATACCTATTATGATTATGGTTATTTTTTTCTTACTTAAGGTAAAGCACATGGAGGTTAGGTAACTAATAACATGAGATGGGAGAATAAATAATATAATCAAAATATAAACACCATAATGAAAATATCAATTAGTCATAATAGGATAAGAAGAGGGCATGATGCTTCTTCTTTGACAAGGACTAGAATAAAACCAAAGTTGGATTGAATTAATGAACTTAAACCCTTTGAATGCTTTGCATTAGTGTTCTTTAGTTGGTAAAAGGGTGTCTTGATCACATAAGGTTAATTAAGCTCAAAAATGCTTTGCTTTTAGGGGAGATGGATGAAAATGGAACCTATTTTTGAAACTACCATGTCTCTATTGTAGGTATCCAAAGAGTCAGTATAAACAAGTCTATATCATATAAAGTGTAGACTAATAAATGCAATAAGTCTACTTATGGAAACTCATTTTGGTTTTTACCTTATTATGCTATGTGAGCGTTGATTGTGGCTTTCAGAATTAGTTTGCTTTTGTTGTGACTATGATAATGGGTCTTTGATTTTTTACTGTATATGGGAAGTTGATCAATATGGGAAGCTTCCAAGAATTTTTTATTCTTTTGACAAATGTTTTACTTAGCCATCCTTCAAGGGAGTGGTCTAAGTTTATTTTATTTGTTAATGCTTTATGATAGTTATCTTTTAAGGGAGAAATCTACCTTATATTTATGTAATTTTAGTATGATTATGCAACATATTTCAAGGGATCATTATGAATGATAGGAATGACCCATGATTTGGATTTGGATTTTGCTTGTTTGAGTTTGCTTTTCATAGACATGCTTATATAGACTTAAGGGTTCACCTTTATGAAAGAAAGACTAAGAACACAAGAGGTTGATTAGGTGTAAATAAGTTTAGGTGACAATAATCATGGGAATCTATCCCAATGAAGGGGTAGAAAGTACCATGAGAATCATGTCATGTGTAGAGCCATGATACCCATTATTCAAGATTAGGCTATGACTATGATGGATAATCACATGATTTAATTTTAATTAGTTGCCCCTAAAATAGGGAGATGAATGTGGTTAAAAGCAAGGCGTGAGCTTAAGTTAAAATAAAAGGTAAACTTGATCCTTACTAACAAAAGAAAGGGTGCAGATGTGAAGCATTGAGGGGCTCAAGTTCTGGGTGGACTTTGAGAGAAGATAACCAGTAAGATCTTGATCCAAACTTATGGGTTATAATATAAGCTCCAAGCCAATTGAAAGCAAACTTGCCCTGCTTGTTTTTATCCATATTAGTGACATGTTGGTTTTGCTTTAGGATGAGTTATTTGATGTTAAATTATCACACTCTAAGGTGTTTATTATAGGCACATTTTATGTGATCTTGATAGACACGGAGATGGGTAAGGGTTGATAAATGATGCTCATCAAGTAGCTCAAGTTGAGCTAAACAGTGTTGATGATAATCATCCTTAGAAATGAGCTCTTTAAAAGATATGTGAAGAAAAGGGATTTGAACTTCAAGAGGAAAGATGGATTCTATTCCAAACATAAGAGAAAAAGGTGTAGCACATGTAGGGGTTCTAATTCTAGTGTGATATGCCCATAAGGCAAAGGAGATGAGAAAATGCCAATCTCGACTAGATGCATTGACCATTTTAGTTAGCATGTTTTTAAGATTTTTATTAGAGGCCTCCACCTATGATTGAGGGTAATAGGGTGAGTAAAATCTTAACTTAATGATTAATGTGTCATGTAGACCCTGGACTTGCTTGTTTTTAAAATATTTTTCATTGTTGATGATAAACTTATGAGGGACATTGAAGCAGTAGATGATATGATGATTGATAAAGTCAACAATATTTTTCACTTTGGTCAAGACTAAAGGAATAGCCTCTACCCACTTTGTGAAATATTTGGTCATAGTGATGATAGAATGGTGTCACTATGAGGAATGGGGGTTAATTTCACTAATGATGTCTAGACCCCATTATGAAAAAGGCCTTAAATTGGTAGAAACATGAAGATTATAGTTAGGCATGTGATGTAGATTGGCATGTTATTAACATTTAATAAAAAATTTCACATAATCACAACAATTTTGGTTAAGGGTAGACTAGTAATAGTCGAGGCAAAGGATATGTTTAGCTACGATGAGGCCACTGAAGAGTCCCCCACAGATTCTGCCATATGTTTCCTTGATAGCATGAGAGGCTTATTGACTATGTAAGAAATGAAAGAGGAGACCATAAAATTTATGTTTTTTAAGGATACCCCTTGGTATGGTATAACATGAGGTACTTTGGATAAATTCTATTTGAACATTCTTATAAAGACCAAAAGGAATTATGGTAAGGTTGAGATAGTCAAAGATTTGCTTATACCAAAGGTCATTTTGGGTCTCCTCCACATTAAAAATGGTGGGAGAATTTGGTTTGACATAAGAAGGTTGGGTGAGTTTGTGGATAATGATAGATAGCTTAGATTCAGAAGGTGTAGATGGTATTTGAAAGACAAGGGAAGCCATGGTGTTGACAAACTTATTAATAGATCATAGGATTGATTGGATTTGGTAGTGTTCAAATGATGATAAGAGTTTATCAACTATTTTCTTGTAATATTAAAAATATCATTCTTACACTAGTAAGAGCCATTGATTTGATCGACCATAATTTGGGAGTCACCAAATATGTTGATTGTTTTGACTCCTTAGGTTAAGCAATTTGAAGGCCTATTATTGAGGTTTCATACTTAGCCATATTGTTGGTACATTCAAAGTCAAGCTTGAAGGACAAAGGAAGAGGCTCACCATCAAAGGAAATAAGGATGATACCAACTCCCCCACTTTGCTGACACTTTGATCCATCAAAGAACATGGTGACTTGATAGGTGAAGTCCACCTGAGAGAGGGTCATAATGGACTCATCAAGAAACTCAAGAAGAGGAGGTTGGCTATCTTCTGATGGTACCATGGCTAATTGTTTGACAATGAATTACCCCTTAATTAAATTTTACTAAAGGAACTCAAGGTAAAACTCTACTAAAATCATGAGCCACTTGGCCATATGCTAGTTTTGGTATGGCTTGGAGTGTATGTGCTTGAGTGGGTTAGTGTTGGTAATGACACAGGTTTTATAGTTTAGGAGGTAGTGGCAAAGTTTGGTGGCTACGAAGACTAAATCCAAGAAATGTTTCTCAATATGGGTATATCAAGTATTGTACTCTACAAACATGCAACTAATGTAGTAGAAATCTTGATATCTATTTTGTTCATCTAGATGAGTAAGCATTGCCCCTAGGGAGTGGTTTGTGGTAGAGATATAAAGGTAGAAAGGTTGGTCATCCTTAGGAGGGGTAAGGATAAGTGGAGACAAAAGGTACTTTTTAAGTGAATCAAAGGCCTTTTGATAGTTGATATTCCACTTAAAAGAGACATCCTTATTGATAAGGTGGTGGAAGGGTTGGCATCGGTCCATAAGCTGGGATATAAAGTGACAAATGGATTGAAGCTTTCCCTAGAAACTATAGAGTTGATTAAGGTTGATGGAAGGAATCATGTTGAGGATGGATTTGATCTTAGTGGATTGAATTCTATTCCTTGAAGGGACATGATAAAGACAAGAATATTTCCTAAAAAGACCCTAATAATGCACTTCTTGGGGTCAAGGTGGACATGGTAATGGATGAGGCACTCAAAGATGATCTTAAGAAAAACCAAGTGATCTTTTTAGAGTTTGGATTTTTTGAGAAGGTCATCCATATAGTCCTCTAAAATATTATGGATAAGGTCATGGAATATATAAGTCATGTCATTTTGGTAGGTTTTACCAGCATTCTTTAGTCCAAAATGCATGACCTTATAACAAAAGCTTGCCTAAGGGGTGGTAAAGGTAGTTTTGTGTTCATCTTTAGGAGAAATTAGGATCTGATTGTATCTCAAGAATCCATCTATGAGAGATAACATATCATGGCTAACTATAATATAAATTTATTAGTTGATGCTTGGTAAAGGAAAGTCATCTTTGGGGTAAGTGAGGTTGAGGTCATGAAAGTTCACATAAATGTGTAGTCCCCTTGTGGATTTGGTGATAGGTACAACATTCAAGACCCATTGGGGATAGTTAATGGGTTGAATGAAATTGAAAGAAAGAAAATGCTAAAGCTCTTATTTGATGAGAATGGATATGTGAGGATACATGCATCAAAGTTTTTGTTTGATGGAATTTACATGACAGTAGGTGACTATATTATGGGTAGCAATAGCGAGGTCAATTCTAGGCATGTCACTATAATACCAAGTAAATGTTATGCTGTAATCTTAGAGGAAAGAGGGGAAGTCCCAAAGTTCCTCAACATTTAGTGATTAGCTTATTTTTAAAATTTAGGGGATGTTTAGAGTGCCTACATTGATATCCATGGTGGATTCATTCAACATGGTCAAAGTCTCAAGAGGAAGGGATTTGTGGATGGAAAAATCTAGGGTGCCAAGTTAGGTGAGAAAAGAATCATCATCCTAGTACTAAATAATATTAATGGTAGGAGAGTCTTCTCCTATCATATTAGGATGGTTTAAAGGGATGGTTATGGTTGTGCCTTCTTTTTGATAAGTCAAGGGTCTAAGGTTGATCATGTTGATGCAAAAAATTAGGTGGGATGATTTCATCATCTTCACATGCAAGTGGAGGAGAGGTCAGTGAGGAAGGGGTATCTTCCTCAATAATAGTGGTGGTAGGTGGTTTGGGTTACTTCTTATTAGGTAGGATGAAGATGAGGCCATGTTTATCATGAGGCTTTTTGATCTCAATGGAAATCAACTCATGTGGGGCATTTTCATATCACCCAAGGCCAAATCCTTTCCAAGCACACTAATGGAGGTATGTCTTGGTGAAGCTTGGTTTATCTAGGTAGGAAAATCTAATGGTAAATGGTCAAGGTGGAAAAGAGGTGGTAAAAGTACCAAGGGGTTTGTTGCATACCCCATAGACAAAATGTGTTTGATAGTAGGGAGGTCTATAGGGAATAATAGTTCTAACATTTGGGTCATATCCCAGTTGGTTAGTAAGTTCCCCATACTTGTGAGGAGTAGAGAAAGCATCAAGGGATAAAAGGAGATATTACCCAAGTGAAAAGCAATGGAATGTTGGCTCTAAAGGGTCTATGGTGGGGATTTGGTCTAAAGGGATAGAGGAATTAGTGGATGCCTCATCGATGAAATGGGATATAACATCCACTTTTATGGTTGGAGGTTGTTCTTTAGCCATTGAAGGCATGATAGATGGAGGTATGATGACATTTTTGGGATGATAGGTCATATTACATGTTAAGAAAGGACTTAGTTCAACTTAGATGGTGATGACCTAGACTTCATACTCAAACTTGATGCAATGGTGAAGGGTGGAGGAGATGCAACCCATGGAGTGGATCTAGGGTCATCCCAACAAAATGTTATATTGGAATTCACATTCCACTACATAAAAGAGTTTAGGGAGTGTACGGTGTCCTAGATAGATATGAAAGATGATAGTTCCCAAGGTAGTGGCCATGGTATCATTGAATGACTAAAGGTTGATTGAGGTTTTAGACATGACATTATCTGGTAGGTTGAGTTGGTTATAGGCATGGGAGGAGATGATGTTAATACTAGCTCCCCCATCAATCATGATCCATTTGATGTGGGTTTGGTTGATGTAAGTAGTAATAAAAATAGGGGGATTTGGGTCATTTAGATGGATAGAGGGTATTTACAAATCCTTGAAAGTAATAAGGTTAGAAATTTGAAGGGAACCAACAAAGGTTTCTATAGGTTTTGGATCTTCAAGCTAGACCTCTATGGATTTCAAAGCCTCTATTAGTGCTTGGTGGTGATGGGGAGAGGTACAGATCAACTCATATAGATTCATGATCACTAGGGTCTGGTGAAGTTTCTTAAGGATAAATCTCTTGATGGATTCTAAGAGGTTAGATTGGGAGGCACCTAAAATAGATATCTTGGGTTTGTTTGAAGATGGATATGGATGGTTTTTAGTTTATTGGGAGGTGGAGGATGGATACATCTAAGGAATGGACACCATAGCCTTCCCTTTATCCTTATTTTGCGATCTTGTGACCATGTTGATAGTATGGATATGAGGGGGAGTCGAGGTAGAAGATTGGTTAGACTCATCTTTTATCTAGGGTGAGAGTGGAGTAAGTAAGCATTGGGTAGGTGTGGTTGTTGGTAGGATCAGTATAGGGCTCATGGGAGGTTTGTTTTTTAATAAATTTTTCTCATCATAAAGTTAGTGGATAATGGTTTGGACAGATTTTTAGTTCTCCATGTCATGGTTGGGTGTCTTATGATAAGAACACACTTGGCGGTCATTATACCAAATGGGATTTGAAGTAAGAAGGTCAAAGGGTTTGATGGGAGGTAAGGATAAACAAGAATTTTTCAATAACCTATGGAAAATGGTCAATTAGGATTCAACTAAAGGTGGTAAAGGTTCAACAGTCTTGGTTTTGGTTTTTTGAGGTAAAGGTTGTTTGGAAGTAGGTTTGGTGATAGGTTCTTTAGGTAAGGTGGTGAACTTAGTTGATAAATTTGGTTTAGGTAAGGAGGTTGATGGGTTAGAGGTAGAAGATTGTAATATAGGTAGCTTATGCATTGTTGGAATGGTGAAGAGAGGTGCATCAAAAAGCAACTATGAAGGTGTAACCAAAAGAGGTGTTGGGGTTTTGGTAGAGATAATGGGCTTCCTACTCAAGGTAGATGGATGAGGTCCCAAAATGGAGGTCAAGGTTAAGGGAAGTAAAATTCAAGCCTTTGGGTGGTTTTAACTCTTTGGTTGCTTTGGTTTGGCACTTGGTTGGTGGGTTTAAAGATGTTAGGTCCACTTTCATAGGTCAGTGGCTAAGGCATGGTGTAAGGAAGGTACCAAGGATTTTAGTTGATTTGGTTGGGGTGAAAGAAAGGGGTTTTGTTATTTAGGTCATGGTTGACTTAGCTGGTTGAGGGTTGGTTGGTTGGTAGAGGTTTTGGTTAGTTGGGTAGAGGTTTTGGTTGTTAGGGTAAATATGATAATAGGTTGGTCAATAGAGGTGATGGGTTGGCCCACCAAAGAAAGGGTTAGAGGTTATAGTTTGGTAATGTAAGGGAGGCCTAGTTGCTACCAAAAGGTAACCCAGTCTAAGTTGGGTTTGAAAATAAACTCTAATCTTTGGAATAGTCTAGAGAATGGTTTATAGATTGATTTGGTTCCTTGGGTAGTGGGTTCAAAGGATAAACCCATCAGTTGGGAAAGAGAGATTATAACCTTGTCCTCTTCCTCAATAAAAGGATGCAAGGTTGAGATAAGTGGCTCCTCTATGAGAGGAATGCACATGGGGACTTATTCCTTGGGAATGATTTCTAAAGGAGGGGTGAGTTGCTAGGTAGTTAAAGGTAAAGGTAAGGTGGTGATGGTTAGTTGTTCTAGTATATTAGTTGAAAGAGTGGTTAAAGACTCCACTACCTTAATAAGTGGAGGGGAGAAGATGGTATTTCCTTAGTTTGGGTTTCCAAAGGAAGGGAAGGTGACCCCACTACCTTAATAAGTGGAGGAAGCAAAAAACCAAGAGATTGGGTAGTAGGGGGTTTGGTAATGAGTGCATCAAGGACCATATCGACCGTATGGGCATCATGAGTACACTTGACCTAGTTATTCTCATTCTTGGTAGGAGCATGGTTTGAAAAAGGTTGTATAAATATATCAAGGGCTTGTTTTGATGGTATATTGGGGTTGTTTAATGTGAGTTCCCCCTTGTTAATGAGGGATTGGACAAGGCTCTTGAAGGTATTTCACCTACTAATGTCATGTCTTATTACTTGATGTAAGGCATGTAGATCATTCTCATCAATTACTTCTCTAGGATTGAAGCATTAGATTCTCTAAGCAGAGTGAATTGCTTCTAGTAGCTATAGTTTTGGTTTCTCATGTTTTTCTTTGAGGAACTAGAGGAATTTGGTTATTTGAAACATGGTATAAGAGTGGCTTTAAGGACAACCACATTCATGGTTCCCTTGCCCCTAGTATTGGTATTAAACTGATTATTTAATTTGGAAGAAGAGGCCTCATTGGTTTTATAGGTGGAGTTCTTATTTTTTCGTTTTAGATTCCCTTCATAAATGGCTCTATTTTCTAACCTACATGCCATGGGAAAAGCTTCATCAAAGGTTCAAAATATTTAGACGTGAAGTTTAGAGGAGATATGCTTAGCACGTGCTTGAGAAAATATCTCTATGAGTTTGGGTTGAGGCAAGGAAAAGGAAAGTTGGTTAATCAAGCTCCTCCAATGAGCTATAAAATCACCAATGGATTCATCCTCAAATTTTTGGATAGAGTAGAGGTCAGTGATAGAAACTTTCTTGGAAATATTGATCAAAAAGTGGTCTAAGAAATTTTGAACCAGCTGGGTGAAGGAGAAGATGGAATGCTTAGTTAAGACACTATATCAATCTAATGTTGGTCCTAACAAAGACATAGGAAAATTGTGGAGGAGGAGGGAATCATCATAGGTAATCAAATAACATGAATGCCTAAATTATTTAAGGTGCTACTAGGGGTAATTTTTTCTCTAAAACTTGGATAACTTGGGAAGTTCCCATTGAGGAGGATATGGTCTAACAAGCATAGAGGGGTGGATGGGTTCATTACAAATCTGATTAGAGGATAGGATATAGTGAGCCCTAAAGATAATTGACTCTAGAGTTATCATCTTGTCCAAGATCATCTTCATTAAGTCTATTTGGGGTGGTGTACCTAAAGGGTTGTAAGGTACATATTGTGGTTGAGGTTGAGTGACATTGATAATTTATTAGAGGTTGAGAGTTGTTATATATGGGTAAATTGTTGTAGGTGGTTGGGTCGAAGCCACATATGAATATGTGGCCATTGGTGGTTTGGTAGAGGTATGTTTTATTGAGTGGGTGTGGGTGGTTGAGTTGAAGGTAAGGGATAAGTGGTAACCTTGGTAGTGATAGGAGGTAAGGTGTAAGGTATGGGTACCACTATGTTTTGAAATAGAGTGGAAGTAACCAAACAAATGGTAGTAGTGGTGGTAGTAGGTACTCCAATAATAACTAGAGTATAGATAGGCAAAGGTTGGGTGGTGGTTGTGTTGAAAGAATTGTTAGTCAGACTAGGAGGTGTTTGGGTGTCAGAAGGTTGAATAGGTTGGTTCTACATGGTTGTGTTAGATGGGTTGCCAATTGAGTCAAATTCCTGAGTAGCTAACTATTGGGTGGTGATGGTGACAATAAAAGAGCTGCCTAAAAAACCCAATGGCATACCATAGGGTGGATAGATAGGTGGTGATAAAATGGGTGTATGGTGAGCCAATGTGTTAAGGTAATGTTGTAAGGCTATCAAGTAATTTGAATTATATTCCTTATTTTGATATTTGTATAGGATAAATTTTGATGGTCAACCTCAAACCTGGAAATTGATGGTTTATAGTCTAATTTTTATTGTATGATACTATCTACTATAGTGAAAGTTTTAATTTAGGATGTTCAAAAGAGATAGCTGCCAATGCTTTTGATTTGATAGGTATAATTAATTTGAATTCTAGGCATCCAAAAAGGTAACAAAGTCTAGGTCACGTTGGAAAACTACTCGAGGCATACTAGAAGCATCAAAATGATGAGGATAACTCTTAACATTTGAGATATACTCCATGGATGAAGAGGTAGAGGAGACTAGATAATCTATAGATGGGTCCTGACTTATTAAGTCCCTTTGTTGTTAGTGAATAATAACCATAAAAGTAGGATAAGAAGAAAACATAAAGAATCTTACAACTCGAACAAAGAGAAAGCAATAAAATTATCAAGGAAATCTAACACACACTAGAGTATGCTAAAGTCATGTGGTTAATTTTAATCTCTCTTTTAGCTTATACCTTAAGCTATGAGAATGTGTGATAGAAGTTAGCTTGTGGAGTAGGTACTATAAAATCAATCCAAGATTGTTTTTGGGTTGTTTAGGTGCTCAAATGGAATCTATATTAGAATCAATATGTGGCTTGGTATTGGGGCCTACCCCCTCACTTCAAATACTATAGTGATAAGGGTATTGAGTGCTTAACAAATATATATTAATTTCCAAAGTTTATACTCAACCAAAGAGCTGAGTTGGCTCTCTTCTTGGTAATGAATTCTAAGTAGGATCTTTAGGAAAGGGTAAGGTTACCACTTGGTGATGAAATCCTATTTGGGCCTTGTCTCAAGTTTGTTTGATGTTTAATTGATGAAAGTGGTTTGGTTTAGTGTGTGAAACAAAAGTGATGCTATGATAAAATTATTGTGCCTTAATTAAAAGTGAGCTAAAATTAGAATCAAGTAATGGATGCACTTAATTTTAAACCCAAAAGAGTTTTTAGTTTCATTAATAAACATAGATAGAGAGAAAAACATACAAATTCAAAGAAAAGAAACCCAAAGTAAAGACTCAAGGTCCCATCGGGCACACCAAAATGTTTCAATGAATTTGACCTTATTTTTTGAGAAAGGATAAGAAGAAAATAAATATGGGTATGGTTGAAAAACCTATTTGATTATGTGCACATTGGATCAAAAGATTATGAAGAATTCCTCTTTGGTTTGGGAGGATGACCTGCATATAAAAAATCACTAAAGCAAATTTATTTTTTAGACAGATAGTTGAGTGGATTGCCTAACAATATCTAGATCCCAGAAGCAAGAGATTCCTCAAGAGCTATCAATCCACATGTTTTAAATAATTAATTTTATAAATAGAATAAAAAGTACTTGCATCAATAATCAAAAGATATTAAAATTTAACACAAGAGATGCTTACTAAAGAAATAGACTAGAAATGATTAAAATAATGATAAGCTAATTAATACTAGTGTTAGATGATTAAGGTCTGCTTCAAAAAATTAGGCAAGGATCTATGAACAGACAGGGACATAAAAAATTAGATTTGATTAGAGGTAGGTAGGTGGAAATAGATTATATAATTTGGCTACCACAATGACTGTCGATAGTTAGGCTAACCATCAGGGGTTAAGGTGACCATCGATGGTTAGATAGACTATCAATGATTGAACAACCATTGATAGTTATTGTGTGTAGATATGGGTTGGTGAATGGCTGATTGATGGGATCATAAAATGGGATTTTGGGAGATGGGTTAGTGTTGGGCTAATTATAAAAGGCAAATAAAGTAATTAAATGTGGGAAATCAAGTACTTATCTTACAAAAAGATGATCAGGTGGATATTTTAGGTGATTAACCTTTTGGTGGAGTCTAACATGATTCTGATAGAGTAATAGTACTTGGCACTTTGGTGGAACTATGGTGATAAGCTGGCTCTTTAACGTAGTAGCTAGCTTACTAGATTGTTGATGATGATTGACCTATAAAACAAAGGAAATTTGGATGTACACACTCTTGATAATAATTGTAAATTGATTTTACCTTCCTACTGCTCTCTTCTTATAGGTAAGATAAGAGATTTGTAACAAGATGTGAATTGGGCTTCCTAATTTTAACTCATTCATGCAATGGCTTGCATGTGGATTTAGATGAGTTATATTTAGAAAATTGAGGTAGATGGTTTGTATGTTGGAGATTGAGGAGATGGACCTTGACCATTTGTAGTCAAGGTGACCTTCAATGGTCACCTTGACTGTCGATGATCAAGGGTCAATGTTCAAAGAGTGGCTAAAGGGGTAGGTTAAGTTAGTTGGTTAAATTGAATATGGTTAGGCTTGGTTTATGATCTAAGGGTCAGATTGGTCCCAAGGGGGTCTTAAGGCAATCTAAGGGAATTAAGACATTTGGAATTATGGTGTGAGGATTTTTGGTGTCTATAGTTACCTTTGAAGTGATTACCTTCTTTGAATTTTTTTTTTCACGTTTTAGTTCTCCTTTTGGATAATTTTTGATAATGGCTCTTAATTTAATTCAAATGAATATATTAATTTTTTAGGACAATATTATATTATTTATATTCATTCATAAAATATTATTATCAAGGGAATGGTCAAATTAAATCTACTCATAATAATCTGATTTCAATTATGAATAAAATTATTAGTGAGAATAAATGAAATTAGTAAGTGAATTTTTTAAAGATCTTTGGGTTGACCATACAATATTTAAATCCAAGTCTAGATACTCATATTTCATGCTTGCCTATGGATTTTAAACCACTATGCTAATAGAACTAAAAATTTATTTTGGCCAAGAGTGCTTTGAAATATACTTTTGAGAATACTAATACCTTACAAAAAAGATTAGAATATATTATAGCCATAGATGAAATAAAAGTGACAAAATTAAATAAAATGGAAAAATCCAAATAAAGACTTAAGAAATTATTTGATAAAAGAGTCTCCAAGAAAATTTTAAGGTTGCTGATTTAGTATTGTTTTGGGATAAGGCTCATGAAGATCCTAGAAAACATCACAAATTTGATTCATTATGGTTTGGTCTTTTTAAAATAATTATTTTTATAGGGAGAAATAATTTTCACTTGTAGGATTTATAGATAAATTGGCTACATCATATAGTCAATGAACATGATTTGAATCCCTATTATGCTTGATATTGTTTTCATTCCTCAATTTTGGATTTCTTTTTTCATTTTTCAAATGTTTTTATTTTTTTACATATGTTGTGTGTGTTTTGTTATGATAACTATATCATTTTTTTAATAAGTGTTTTGATTTTATTGGTTTACGCAAATTCAAAATGAGTCTAGGCATACCACTATAATTATTCTAAATTTATTCAATTGTTTAAATCCATTGATATATTTAAAATTTTAATTTATAAATATTGGATAAATAATTTTTTAGTTGTTTTAAGTGTTACTCTATCCTCAAAGTTTATGTAATAGGATATTGTAACATCACTTATACAACCCAAACATCCCCATTATTTCATTTATATTTCCTTCTGCCACACTCATTGAACATTGCATCTATATCATATAAAAAGCATTAAAGGGTTCACACTTAGTTACAAGAAACAATTTGAATTGGATAATACTTCAAAACATAAAATTTCACTAAATTTTATGATTATAACCCAACTTCACATATATTATTAGGCACCATTTCAAATAATATAGTAATAGTCTAATTCTAAAAAGTAGATATAAATAAGTCTATACTAATTAAAAAATAGTTTTAAATTCTCTCAAATATATGGGGAATAAATCAAAATCATTACCATACTCCTTGTCTAGTTTATTTAGAATATATAAAAATTAATCTTTGCTTAAATCTCTCCCCAATCCATTTTGGGGACATAAGTATAGATTATTTGACATGGTCCTTTATTGGCTAACAAGGTCACTAGTGTTGTTTTTAAATTTAACTCTTGTATCAAAAACTCTAAATTTTTAAAAAAAATCTCTAATAAACTATTATACTAGTTAAATACATGAATCTTTCACCATATCTAGTGGGTTCAAATTTTAATTTAATTTCACTTGTTGTCATTTGACATATTTTATTGCTTAACTTACACATTCAATCGATTTATAATGAAACTAATAATTGATAGAATTTTAATGTAGAAATCATAATATCTTACATGAAATTTGAGATTGTAGAAGAATTATTGTCTTATTCAAATATCATTTAGAGTAAAAAGGAGATATTATGGAAAAAAATTGGTTTTTTTTGAATCTATCATATTTCAAACTTAGAATTACTTTTGGCTAACTTAAAAAACTATGTAATATTGATTCAATAATGGTGTAGATTACATAGGTTTGAGTATATTATAACATGAAAATGGTTACAATTACAAATAATTTAGTAGAACTCTAACCATTTTTTGTTTGCACAACACCAAATAAGTAGTTTCTGAGTAAAATATTCATTTTGGAAGGTTTTTATTATGTCTTGTTGACTTATAATTGATGTGTTCACATTATATCCATATATAATGATGTGTATTTTATTTTGTGGAATAATAATTTTAAAGGTTTGAAAGTATATCTCAGATCATGATATAATATTACATCTTATAAATTATCAAACACTCATAATGAATTTACCACATTATGATAATCTCAAAAAAAATTCAAGTGGGTCTGGGTTCATATAATCCTAACATCATTTGGATGTCCCCTTGATAGAAAATTTGAATAAGTTTGAAACATTGGTCATTTTTATAAACTATTCCAAGATTGTGAATAATATAATTGAAATAATAAAGATTGAATGCATGAAGGAACAATGTAATGTCAAAAGTAAGAAACCAAAAATATGAGACACAAGTTTTTTCATGTGAATAAACCAAATAAATGAAATAAAAATCCACGTGTATTAAGAAATTTTGCAAAAATACTATTATCCAATTACACTATTAGTAGAAGATAAGTGAATGAAAAAGAAAGTGGGCATCAATTCATAAGAAAGTGTCTCAAGATATAATTTAGAATGAGAGAGGAGGGAAATCATTAAATAGTGCTAGAGGAAGAAAGAGAAAATTAAAAATAATCCCATCATTTCATTACATAAACTCATCATTTCATTACATAAACTTATTAGTGTGTTTCTAGTGTCACTGATAAGGTGAGGGGGAAGTGTGGAGGGATTTACATGTAACTCCAAGATTCCCTACAAAAAGATAAAATAGGTGTGATACCTCATAAAATATAGAATAAGTAAATTTATTATAATAAGAATTTCACAACTAAAATAGACTTAGGATTAACGTAAATTAACATAAATAAAGATTAATCTACAACACTCCCCCATAAGATTTATTTGGGGTTACAAAAGAGGAGAAAAACTTAGATAAATAAGGGAGTTGAAATTACATAATACTCTACCTTGATAGAAACTTCCTTCCAGATCAATTATAATAGTTTAAAGAAAAGAGAGATGAAGCGAATAAGTGTAGCTAAGAAGAAAACAAAGATGAAGGTGTGATTATTTATAATCTCCAAGAATCCTCTTTAGACAAGAAGGTCAATCTAAAATAGGACAAGGACCAACAAGAAAGTAGATGACAAGAAATGATTCATTATACTTATAAAACACACAAGCTAACAACAATATTCATGTTAAGTAAACAAGATGCCATAAAATAGAATCTACATCCAATGAACGTAATAAAAGTAGATCAAATATAGTGGAAAAAAGAGGAAAAAATAACTTCCATAACAAAGTGTTGAATCCTACATGAAAAAGGTAGTAAAAACTAATTGGCTCCATACCAAGCATATTTCCTTGACAACTTACAAGAAGTAAGTACAAAAGCAAGGAATACATACAAATGTGCACCATAAACTTATTAAAAAAGAGACAAATAATATTTTTCATTTTTATCAAAAGATATCCTACTTAAATTAATTGAGGAATTATTAAAATAATACACATCAAAGTATAAAGAAGATTCCATGAATTTAGGGATCCAAATATGTATAACCTATAAATGAGGTGTTTTAATAGTTTTATAACAATGAAAATTATCATGATTTTATTTTACACAATATTTATAAGGATGAAATTTCTAACATTTAAAAATATTATGTCCATATTTACAATAATGCTCACATATTATATGATTTTTAACCAAATGATGAGCACAAAAACATTAAAACCAAAAAAATATTATGAAATTTAAAATCAATATGGTTAAATGTCCTTTTGTGAGGGGATAATACAACTTAAATTACCATTAGAATCATAGGAATCATTGAAACCAAGCCCTATAAAATATGTTAGATTTAAATAAAATGGGCTCAATAATGTTATTTTCATGTTTTCTAAGACTACATCCATTATAACCCATCTAGTACATAATTTTGAAGCCAAGATTAGGAATATTATTTTGTAAAGGAGTGAATTTTTTACTATAAGAACATTTATTATCATTGTTAGAGGCATTATTGTGTTCAAAAGATGCAATTTTTATATTTAAAGTGTCAAATTAAGTTATAAATATTCTTCATTTTCTCATTAAAGGATTTATATAAAACATTAATAGTCACTATCTAATAGTTGAATTTAATCAACTGAGTAAGATTAGAAATGAAATGTCCTATTAAGTAAAGCACCACTCTTTATACAAGGATTATAGTGCATGTTATAAAATTAAACCAAAAAAATTGAGTAATAATAAAAAATTCAGTCAAGAAGATAGTTTAAAACACCACATATTTTATTTTTCAAAATAACACGCACACACACACACAATTATCAATCGTAATTTTAATGACTTATCTCAAATTGCGAATAAGGTTTACACAAATTATATATATATATATATATATATATATATATATATATATAATTAAAAAATTTAATGAATTATCTCAAACTATGAATAGGGTTTACACAAACATTTGACAAATTGTTCTCAACTTAAAAATGAAAAAACAATTTTTTTTTAATAGAAAAACCTAGATTACAAATTAGTTTATACACTAATCAGAGTAATCATTATTATTTTTACACCAATTTTTAAAACTTAAAAATGATAAAATATAAAAATTAATATTTTTTAATTAAATAAAGGAAGGAAGAAATGTTGTATTTTATGTTTGTAACCAATCGAAAAGAAAAAAATTAGCTGAAAAATCTTCATTTTTTGAGAAACTTGAAATGTAATGTTAGAGTGTAACTAGGTAAAAAAATGATTAGATTCAATCTATGAGTTAAGAAAAAATAGTGAAAGACATGAAAAACCATTTTCAAGGGTGAAATATATTTTTAAAAATGTAAAAAAAAAAATCCACCCAAATGCTTATGAACACTCAAGACTCAATGTTAATAACAACCTATTCGGGTACCATATTATAAATTATACCAAGATTATGAAAAATAACATTGAAATCATAAATATTGAATATAAAAAGGAATAATATTACCTCAAAATTAATCAAAAACAAATGTGAGACACAATATTCATCAAGTCTGGAAACTGATTCAATGGAAGAAAACACTACGTGTATTAATAAGACTAGCAACAACACTATTCTCCAAAAACAATCTTAGTATAAGAGAAGAGAATGAGAAAGATAGTGGGCCTCAAGTCATAACCAAGTGTATCAAGATCTATTTTATAATGAGGTAGGAGATATCTCATTAAATACAGCTAGAGGAAGGAAGAAGTAGTTACAAAGAATCCCATCATGATGTTACACAACATTCTTAGTGTGCGCCTAGTGTCACTAATCCCCGTAAGTTAAGGGGGAAGTGTGTGACAATTTTAGAGGGAGTTACATGTGACATATAGTTCTAATATTACCTAAAAAATATAAAATAAGTGTGACACCTCATAAAATATAGAATAAGTGATTCTTTTATAATAATAAATGCACAACTAACATAGACTTAGGATTAACCTAAAATAATCTAAATAAATATTAATCTCCAACATTCATCATGCTTGAGTAGAAAATTTGAATATAACATTAATTATTTTGAATTTGTTTATTTAATAGTTTAAATAGTTTCAAAGGGAAAATTAAAATGACTGGTAGGATTTTTAAAAAGTTAACATCACCATTAATGAGAAAGGCAAGACGTCGTTGAGGTCAACATACCTCTATTTTTGAAAAATAGGGACCCATGTGTCAAATTATACAAATCCATACCTTGGAATTGAAAATTCACTTGATCAGAGTGTCATTAGCATGATTTCACATTATTTTTATTTGAAGACCATTGACACCATGTTCTAGCTAACTTATTTGATCATGGTTCTGCTTTAATCTTATCTAAGGTGCTAACATTGAATATTTGTGTTTTAGGTTGCAGGTTTAATGGAACCCATATAGGAATGAACATGTTTAGGGTTTTTGTGCCTCAATGTTTAATTGATCTTTTACTAGCCTCGGTATATAATTGATTAATATTTCCCTAACCTAATATTTTACCTAGACCTTTTAAATTCAAATTTAAATTTAGTGGGAATGCTTTAATAATGCTATGGGCTTAGTTTATTTTTATTTCCTCCTAAAGCTTAGTCATATTTTTCAACATGACCAAAGCATAGCCTAACATCAATGCTTAGTCACTTTTTATGTCCCAAACCCCCCTTTTGGACCTTTCTATTATTCATGTGATCTGGTCTAAACACAAAGTCCTTTTGTTATATTTTTGATTGTCAGGTTTTATATTTTGGGCATGTGTTTTTAGGATTTTCCTTCAAAACTTTGTCCTAAAAGAATTACCCTTCAAGATTTATGTTTTGGATACTTTTTCCAAGTGCTTTTGGACTTTTATACCGAGCATTTTTGTTGAAGCTTATCCTTCGGTATTTTTGTGAAAGGCACATACCCTTTGGGTTTTTTTTGAAATGATCCTTCGAGATCTTGAAACATATCCTTCAAAATTTATGTTTAGGATAGTTTTCCTTCAGACTTTATGTTTAGGCTAGTTTTCCTTCAAACTTTGTCTTCCTCAATTATACTTTGGGATTTTTGTCCAAGATTTCTTTAAGACATTTTGTCTGATAGATCTACCCTTTTGAGACTTTTGTTTTCAATGTTCCATTTCCTTCAAACATTTTGTTTGATAAAATTTTATCTTCGAGGAAAATTTATTTAACATTTTGTTTAAGCCAATTTCCCTAAAAAAATGCCCTTTTCCAAGTTCCCCGAAAGGAATGCACTTTGGATTCTTTGAAATGATCCTTTGTCTTTTTAATATGACATTCCAGCTTTTTATAAGGGGCACCTTATCTTCAGACTTACCCTTCTGGATTTTTATAAGGGGCACTTTATCCTCCTCAATTATCCTTCAGACTTTTGAAAGTGCCCTTTCACCCATGAGAAGTGCTCTTTAGGAATTTTGTCCTAGGTAAATAACCTACCAAGTGACTCTTCAAGAGGATTATTTTTGACATTTTACCTGAAATATTTTTCCTAAAACCAAAAATCTTGAAACAATTCACCCAAGACAATTTACCTGAGATATTGATTTCATTAGACTCTTTGTGCCATGGTCATTTTAATATGTTTTAAACCTTAGCCTAAGACTTTGGATTGAAGCTTTATTTTTTAGTGCAAAATGTGAACATTAATTTAAGGCTTTAGCTTAATTTTTTATTATTCTTTTGACATAAATTCAATATTTCCTATTGTCTTTAGGAACTGATATTGCTTTGATTAATTTAATAACATTTTGGAATAAACATGTTTAATGTTTAAAGCTAATCTTTATTTGTCATTGTGTCAAGATTAATTGGATCTGTGTTTAATTCATGCCTAATATTTTAATCTAGGTCCCATTTTGAATTGAATTTAAATTTAAGCAGGAATAATTTAATACCATGAACTTAGCTCAATTTTTATCCTAAAGATTGGTCATGTTTTTCAACACAACCAAACCTTAGGCTAAAAATCCTATGCTTGGTCTATTTTATGCCCTGTGGTCTTTTTTATAAGGCTCAACCTAAAGTATTATCCTAATGTTTATCATATTTATTAATATAGGCCATGTATTTGTTATTCATGTGGTCCATTTTTCTATGTTTATGACCTTGGTTGATAAATCTTCATGCCTTGGTCCCCTTTTTATTCATGGGGTTCCATTATTTATATCTCAGAACTTAGTTTAAGTGATCCTAACCTAAGGTTTTAATTCATGTTTATCAACATGAAATCAAAACCATAATACATATACTTTATGACTAAGCTTGACTTAAACCTTTTTTCATCTATGTAGGATCAATGAATCATGGTTGATCAGATAGATATGATCGAATGGAGCATAACTAGTCAAATTTTCAACAAAGTCCTGAAGATAGCAAAAAGGTGACAAGTGTCATGGTTGCAACCAAAGAAAAATGAGCATCAAATCGTGGTCTACTCCATAGATCATGATCAAATGACTCATGTTTACTCTGATGGAATAGATATGATGGAGTGAGATTAATGTTGAAAATTCAAGGCATGGTCTCCAGATTAAAGCCTAAGCAAATTATAGATGATCGATAGTATGTGTTAAAATATACACATATAATCGATGTTATGTAACAATCCAAGACTTTAATAGAGTCATATTAAATATTGAGCACTTTCTATAAATCAATGACATAGGTTTACACCCAATTAAAATCTAACAATGTGAGGTAAGTCAAAACTTTTCAATGAAGCAATGAGTAAATGTGATACCACCATGTGGTGAAAGCATGTTAAATAATAAAATTGAAAGGATTTAGATCTCATAAGGCCCGTAGGACTAACAAGTGGCACAATCTTAGGGCCTAGTATAGATTAAAGTTTGAGCACCTTTGAGAGATCAATGAACCACATTGATCTATGAAAAATGATCTAATGGAATAAGGTAAAGCTGACTTTGCAGAGGATATAGAGCTTTTTTGGTGATGTAGAGATATAAATAAACATGTCCTAATATAGTCTAATATTTAAAGTTAAATGCATGGACATCATTAAAGCTTCTTATTAATATGCTTGAACATTAGTAGGGCCCTGAAAAATGTATGATGGTCCTAATTTGTTCATGTTTGCATCATATGAGTGTTTGCTCGAAGTTGACTCAAAACATAATCCATTAATGGGTAGTTTAACAGGATTTATAGTAGTGGTAGCTTAAAAGGACATTTCTAATGATAGGATTCATGGAGTCCATCCAAAATGGATAAAATATAATCTTCATGATTTGATTCTTTACTTTGAATAATTCTTTGGATTTGATTGGTTAATTGAATCCATATATTAAACATGTAAAACCTTATGCTTATAATGTTTATCCTAGGTTCTCTTAAAAGGGGATTTAAATTTACTTAGAAAGAATTTTATTACAGGCTTAGTTTAAAACTTCAACTTAGGTCTTAGTTGTATTTATTAATATTGTTAAGGCCTTAATCAAAAGTATTTTGCTAGGTCCTTTATGTTTTAAATGATCATGCTTGCTAGGTCCTCTATGTATTTTGCTAGGTCTCTTTTATTTCATGGGGTATCTTTTATTATGCTTAAATATTAGCTTAAAAATTCTTAGCCTAAGGTCTTAAATCATGTTTATTTAACATGAAATAAAACCATATTATGAAAAATTTATGCTAAGTTCTAAATTTCCTCGAACCTTACTTAGACATTATGCATCTCTACAAGATCTACGATCCATTTTTTCCCAAACAAAATTGATCGAACAGAGTGAGATCAAGTTCAAATTTTTAAATGAGACTCAAAAGGCCTGTAGGACTACCAAGTGGCACAACCTTAGAGCCTAATGTAGATTAAAGCCTAGGCATATTCTAGAATTAATGACATGCATTTAAGAAGATGGATAATATTGGATGGTGCATGATCAAAGAGGACTTTTCAACATAGCTTAGAAAAAACACAGTAATGACACATGTCATAACCACATAAAATATAGTAGAGGTAGCCAATGGCATTCAAATCTTGGGATCAAGATCAATGAGTGGCATTGATCTATGTTAATCAATCAAATAATGCAAAATGAAGGGAAGATTTTAAAAGTCAATGGTCATGTTTTTAGATATTAATGAGTGAAATACCATTAAATTACCATAAGGATGCCACACAAGTGCCAAGACAATGCCACATAAGTAGATAAGCAACAAGAACTAAAGATCTAGTGGACCCACAAAAGGCAAAATTCAAATGCTACCACCATTTGAACACTTTGAAATCTTTAGGTAAGCCCCAGCCTAACCCTATATTCACCATAATCAAATACAAAGAGCTAAATTATCACTTGTATGAAGATGATTTGACCCATAATCAACCAGTGGGTCCCAAAGTTAGATGAAATAAGAAGGTTATTTTTGTAACCAACATTGTATACAATTTTAAAATAGGATATTATTTTTGTATATGCACATGAAATTTGTAAGATCATGTTATTTATAAGTCAGTCCATTAGAAAATCATTTGTTTCAAAATAGAACAAAAGGACACCTATCATATACACTTGTACAAATGTAATTGGATGAGACTGACTGACATGCTATGTTGTATATTATAAAAGGAGCATTTTCAACTATAAAAAAGGAGGGATTTTTTAGAACCAAATTACTTTGTAAACTAGGAACAATTAATATAAGCAAGGAATTTTACAAAGATTATCTAGTATTTGCTTGTGTAAAGTGTTATATGGTTTCTTTTTCACTTGCTTGCTTTGATTTATAGATTTTAATGGTTCTTATGAATTCTTGGTGTGTAAATTTGATTTCAAATTTTTTAAATTGTGCTAATTCTAGGTTGAGTGAAAGTTCTCTAGTCTATTTTATTTCCTCTACTCTTCATGCATTTGGGCTAATATTATTTTTTTGTAAGGTAAATATCTAAAGTGAACTAGGTTCTTATTTACATTATTTCCACCTTCCTTAGAAGTCTTCCTAATGTGTGATTTGATTTGGGCTTAATGTGTTTCATGTTACACATTGGTTAAGTGCATGTCTAGACAAAATTTGAACTTTGTCATGATGTTTAGAATGAAGATCAACAACATTTATTTCTGCCCTACTCTTCCTTTTACTTCTTTTTTAACTGGATCACCTTAGTTTAATTATAATTGTAAATATCCATCTTAGATTATTCTTTATATTAATTATTGATCACAATTCAATTTTTTTAGCATGGTATACTACATATTTTACATAGATCTACTATTTGGCCATGGTGGCTCCCAACCACCAAATAATATAAATATTGTGAAATAGTCACTTATCCTGCCTTTATTCCACCAATAGATAATAGGATTATCACAAACTACAACTCATGCACTAAATTCCTATACTTATAAAATGAGAAGTGTTTCTTAAACACTCTAGGCACATATGGTACACATTTAAGAATCAAGAGGAGGAGTTTCATTGGCGTTAGAAGGAGGGCCTTTAGTTAGATCTTTATGAATTTGTAGAATCTTTGCTCATTTTGGTGAATTATGTCCTAAGATTGATGTATTGTTTGTGTATTTGTGTTTATTTAAGCATAATTGTGTAAATATCATTGATATTTATTGTTTTATACAAATCTTTGGGCTTCCTTTAGCCAAAGTTCATGCTTTGTGTAGTTCCCACATTTAAGGTTAGTAATAGCAATTTGGTACAAAGATTGACTAGGTCTTTGAAAATTTAAGTTTATTCGAGCTTAAAGATGTAAATATCCCTCTCATTCATCAATCTAGATGTATCTTTGAGATAATTTAGTTAAATATATTCATGTTTTACATGTATTGGTGTAAAATTTGCTTAACGTGCAAACTTAATCATTGTAATTTATAAAGATCAGTTTGATACATTATATTTTAAACAAGTTTCAAGGTGACAAGCTAGAGTTTCCCAAGGTGAGGCTTAGGTGAGAAAAATTCCCAAAGTCTCAATCACTTCACCAATTCAAGGTGCTCATGTGCTCAAGGTATGGATTGTCTACATGGTTCTTTTGTCAACATGACAAGTATAGTACATGATCTTCCTTGAAATCCTGAAAGATATTTGCCTTATTTTAGTCCTAATAATGTTGTCACTATTGAATAACATATTAATTCATTTAAGGACACTTTGAGATTGTTAAATGTAGTCCATGAAGATGTAGCATGTATAATTCTCCCATTTACTTTCAAATATCTTGTATATAAATGGTTCTTTAACCTTCCAGAAGACTAAATTACTAGTTGGGATGACTTTAACAATGTCTTTATTAATCAATTTGGAAAAATCATTAGTCCCTATGTCTTGTATCAATAGTTCACCACAATTAAAAAGGATGTTAAGGAAACCATCAGAGCCTTTAATGTTCGGTTCTAAAAAATGTTCAGTAGAACCATAGCCCCTTATAGACCCAATGATGGTTTGGCCTTATAAATTTATAAGATGATATAGATCCCATGACCTCCATGTTCCTAAAAAGGTCTCTTCTAGTCATAAACACATTAACCCAGGCTTATTCTAAAGCCATGATCATTAATGACCAAATACATCCTCAAGGTTAGATGGTGTATTTCATGCCTAATGTCATTTAAAATTAGCCGATCCAAAATGTTATTCCTAATATACCTACTTTAGAACTAGTTCAAAACCATTTGCCCTTGAGTCATACATATCTAGGCCAAAATTGAGATTTTTTAAATAGTAATAAAATTAGATCCTATCCACAAAACCATAGAACTCTAGCACCCACATCTAGTAATAATGCTCCAATTTTTGAGCCTGAGACACCAAAAAAAATCAAATTATTTGATATTAGAAATGGTCTAAAAATTGAGCACTAACTTTCTTCAATTGCAAAAATAATTAGGAAATTCTAGGGAAGGCTCTAATAGTGTCTAAAAGGTTCAATAGGGATCCAAATAGTTTTCATGATAACAACAATAATGTATCATCTAAAAACATAAAAATGATTTTTTGTGATATATATTTGGCTGATCATTGTAATATTTATGAAACCTTTGAGATTTTACATAATCAAGACTTTATTACATGGATATTTGGCTTTGTAAGGACTTATAAATCCTTCATGCATGCCTTTGATTTTCCATTTGAAGATGAAAATGAGCCAATTGAAGAAGTTTCATCTAAGATGACTTGTGTTCCTAAAGATGTAAAAGAGATTTCAATGAAATACCAACAAGACATCATCATTAGGACACATACAGATGAAGAAGAAGAGTTTCTAGAAATGGACATGGGTCAAATACAAGATGATGTTTCTTCAGAAGGTATCCAAAAAGAAAACCCATGTAGATTTATTTATGAAATGGATAATACCCTTGAAGAAGATGATCACTAGTAGAGGTCATACCATGATTTATTAAATGGAATTAAAGAGATAGAGATGGTATATGATGGGATAGAATAACACATGGATGCTTCATTTGAGGATTTCACTAATGATTTAGAGTTCCCAAAAGATGATATCATTTTGGAGGTCCTAAACCAAGATAAGTTGGAACCTAATTAGATAGAAGAGATACCTTTATCCACTAAGGATGAAAATGAAGCAAGTGAAATAGATTAGGAATTATCATACGACTTCATCAAAAGGTCAGGATTATGGGACTAACATGTTTTTTATGGAATTCTAGATGAATATCATTCAGTTGATCATGATGAAGAATCCTTTTCGGATGACTTGGAATATTTTTGTAAAAATATTGGTAGTCCACCTTAGAAAGAACCTAATGAAGACGTCAATCTAAGGATACTATCCAATTTACCATTATTGAGTGAAGATGATATAAGCCACTATCTATCTATGGATGAAGCAAAACTAGCACTTTTATTTCAAATTAGAAAAAATTGAGAAGAAGATGATTGGGTCTTAGATTCATATCTTTGATCCATGAGAATGCTGATAAGAGACCAAGCTACATCACTTTTAAGACACAAGCATACAAGTTATCCTATTTTGATAATAAGAGGCTATAGAATAGAAGTAATCATGCTTTAATGTTCTATAATAGACTAAATAATTTTCCATTTGATCCAGGAGGTAAGTACTTTATGTAGTTAGTTTAGGGATTAGTTTAGTTTATTTCCTATTATTTAATTCTTGCTTTTTCCTTTCCTATCCCTTGTTTGTATATAGTGCCTATTTATATTTTTTTGTTTTCTCTTGCTTCATTCCTTACTTTTAAATAAGTCCTCTTGGATAATTCTTAGCTCAATTTTTATCTAGATTACTTAAGAGCTTCATAGTTTAGAAATATAGGTATGAATTTTCAAAATTGGTTGATCATGGATTGTTGAAATGTGATCTTGATGTTATAGTTCAGAGAAACTAGTAAAGACTAATGGATAAGTTAATTTTCCTTGAAATTTTAAACTTTTTTCTAATCTAAACTTGGTTTTAAGAAGAATTGCACATGTAGGATGAAAACTTAAACTATTAGGACACAATCATGCTTGCACTGGAAAAACTCTAATTTCCTAGGATAAAGTTTGTAGCCAAGGATGATTATTTGAAAATCAAACACTTGACCAAATCCCTAAACCTAGCTAACCTGGTTCCCAACCTTTTTTAGAAAGTCAAAATGACATGAAAAAAATACAAAAGGTAAGAACCTTATTATAAAATTTAAAGAGATTTACAAGTGAAGGTGATTCTGGTAATCTCCACCATGGCTATGGATGTCTTGATGGTAGTGGAACAAGGCCTTGAGCATAGCCAAAGGCATATTTGTTTGGGCTATGGATGCCTGACTAGCAGCAGAGCAATGCCCAAGCCTTCCTTGAGATAAATCATGGTTCTTAATGAATACTCAAACATGTTGAAAGTTAATGTTAATGATTAAATCCATGAACTTGGAAGTTGTTCTCTAAATCCTTTGGTAATCAGTAAGTGGAATCAAAGCACACCAACATCATGACTGAGTTTTAATGTTTTATCCTAATTCTATATGTAAGATTGTTTTAACCATGAACTGATCTTAATTATGGTGATTGATAAAATGGAATAAGTAGCTTAATTATTAGTCTACACTAGAACCTCTAAATTATAACATATTTTTATGGTTCCCCCAGAAGTTGCCATTTTTTGAGGTTAACATACCCCCATTTCTAAAAAATAGGGACCCATGTGTCAAATTGTGTAAATCTATACCTTAGAATTGAAAATTCACTTGATCATATTGTCATTAGCATGATTTCACATTATTTTTATTTGAAGATCATCCACACCATGGTCTGGTTGACTTATTTGTTCATGGTTCTACTATAATCTTATCTAAGGAGCTAACATTGAATATCTATGTTTTAGGTTATAGGTTTAATGGATCCCATCTAGGAATGAACATGCTTAGGGTTTTTGTGCTTCAATGATTAATTGATCTTTTACTAGCCTTGGTCTATAATAGATTAATATTTTGAAACCCTAGCTTAATGTTTTACCTAGACCTTTTAAATTCAAATTTGAATATGGTGAGAACACTTTAAATAATGTTATGGGATTATTTTATTTTTATTTTCTAAGGCTTAGTTATGTTTTTCAACATGAAAAAACCATAGTCTAACATCCATGCTTAGTCCCTTTCTATGTCTCGAGCCCCCCTTTCAAACCTTTCTATTATTCATGTGATCTGGTCTAAATGCAAAGTCCTTTTGTTATATTTTTAATTATCAGGTTTTATATTTTGGGCATGTCTTTTTAGGGTTTTCCTTTAGAACTTTATCCTAAAAGAATTACCCTTCAAGATTTATGTTTTAAATACTTTGTCCAAGTGCTTTCAGGATTTTGTCCTGAGTATTTTTTCTTAAGCTTCTCTTTCAAGATTTTTGTGAAGGGACCATACCCTTCAAATTTTATTTGAAATTATCCTTCGAGCACTCGAAAAATATCCTTGATATTTTATGTTTAGGTTAGTTTTACTTTGTACTTTATCTTCCTCAATTATCCTTTGAGATTTTTTCTAGGATTTATTTTGGACATTTTGTTCAATAGATCTAACCTTTTAGGACTTTTGTTTTCAATGTTCCATTTCTATCAAACATTTTGTCTAAAAAAATTTAGTCTTTAGGGGAAATGTATCAAACATTTTTTCCAGGCTAATTTCCTTGAAAAAATTACCTTCACCAAGTTCCCCAAAAGGAATGCCCTTCAGATTCTTTGAAATGATCCTTCAAATTTTTTAATATGCCCTTTGGGATTTTTTTAAGGGGCACCTTATCTTCAAACTTATCCTTTGGGATTTTTAGAAGGGTCACTTTGTCTTCCTCGATTATCCTTCAAAATTTTGAAATTGCCCATTCCCCCATGAGAAGTGCCCTTCAGGACTTTTGTCTTAGGCAAATGACCTACCAAGTGACTCTTTAGGAGGATTATTTTAGACATTTTTCCCAAAACATTTCCCCCAACACAAAAAGGCCTAACAAAATTCACCCAAGATAATTTATTTGGGATATTGATTTCATTGGACTCTTTGTGCCACAATTATTTTAAGATGTTTTAAATCTTAGCCTAAGACTTTAGATTAAAGCCTTATTTTTCAATGCAAAATGAGAACATTAATCTGAGGCTTTAGCTTAAGTTATTATTATTCCTGTGACCTAACTTCAATATTTCCTATTATCTATAAGAACTGATCTTGCTTGGATCAATAGAATAATATTTGGGAATAAGCATGTTTAATGTTTAAAGTTGATCTTTATTTTCCATTGGGTCAAGATTAATTAGATTCATGTTTAATTCATGCCTAATATTTTAACCTAGGCCCCCTTTTGAATTCAATTTAAATTTAAGTGGGAATAATTTAATATCATGGACTTAACTCAATTTTTATCCTAAGGCTTGGTCATGTTTTTCAACACAACCAAACCTTAGGCTAAAAATCCTATGCTTGGTCTATTTTATGCCTCGTGGTCCTTTGTTATAAGGCTCACCTTAAAGTTTTATCCTAAGGTTTGTCATATTTATTAATAGATAAAAACATTAGCCTAAAACTTTAGGTTGTCTTTGTTATTCACATGGTCCTTTTGTTCTATGTTTATGACCTTAGTCCATAAATCTTCATGCCTTGGTCCCATTTTTTCATGGGGTCCCTTGTGTTATATCTCAAAACTTAGTTTAAATTATCTTAGCCTAAGGTTTTAATTTGTGTTTATCAACATGAAATCAAAACCATAATCCATATACTTTATGACTAAGCTTGGCTTAAACCTTTTTGCATCTATACAGGATCAATGACTCATGATTAATCAGACTAATATGATCAAATGAAGTGTAACTAGTCAAGTTTTCAACAAATCCCTTGAGATAATGAAAAGGTGACAAGTGTCATATTTGTAACCAAAGCATAATGAATAGCCAATGATGGTCTATTCCATGGATCATGATAAAATGACTCACATTCACGTAGATGGAATAGATTTGATGGAGTGAGGTTAATGTTGAAAATTCAAGGCATGGTCCCCAACTTAAAGCCCATGTAAGTTCTAGATGATTGATGGTATGTGTTACAATGTTATATCTAATTTATGGAGCATAATAAGCCAAGACTTCAACAGAGTCATATTAAAGCTCGAGTACTTTTTGGAAATCAATAATGTGCATTTACTCACCCAATTGAAATCTAAAGATGCAAGGAAAGTTATAAATTTTCAATGAAGAAAGAATCAATTACAATACTACCACATGGTGAAAGCACATTACTAGTAGAACTAATAGGATACAGAGCTTAGAAGGCCCATGGGATAGCCAAGTTCTATAACCTTAGGGCCTAGTATAGATTAAAACTCAAGCACCTTTGAGAGATCAATGAACCATGTTGATATGAAAAATGATCTAACAACACGAGGTAAAGCTGAACTTATAGAGGATATAGAGCTCATTGGTGATGTAGAGACATAAATAAACATGTCTGAATATAGTCTAAGCTTGTAAGTTGAACATAGAAATGCCATTAAAGCTTTTTGTTAACATGCTTGAACATCAGAAGGGCCCTAAAAAATGTATAAAAGTCCTAATTTGTTCCTAATTGAATCATATGAGTGTTTGTTCAAAGATGACTCAACCCAAAATCCATTAGTGGGTAGTTTAATGGGATTTATACCAATGGTAGCCTAAAAGGACATTTCTAGTGACAAGATTCATGGAGTTCATCTAGAATAGAGAAAATTTGATCTTCATGATTTGATTATTTACTTTAAATAATCCTTGGGCTTTGATTTATTAATTTAATCCATATCTAAAACATGTAAAACTGTAGTCTTAGAACATTTAGCCTAGGTTATCTTAAAAGGGTATTCAAATTTACGTAGGAAGCATTTTATTATAGACCTAGTTTAAAACTTCATCTTAGGTCCTAGTTGTATTTATTAATACTACTAAGGCCTTAATCAAAAATATTTTGCTAGGTATTTTATGTTTTAAATGATCATGCTCGCTATGTGTATTTTATTTCATGGGGTCTCCTTTATTATTATCAAAGCTTAGAAAAAAAATTCTTAGCCTAAGGTCTTAAGTCATGTTTATTTAACACTAAATAAAACCATAGTATGAAAAATTTATGTTAAGTTCTAAATGTTCTCAAACCTTACTTAGACATTTAGTATCTACGATCCACATTTTCCCAAAAAAATTGATCAAATAGAGTGAGCTCAAGTTGGAATTTTCAAACAAGGCTTAGAAGGCTTGTGGGACTACCAAGTGGCACAACCTTGGAGCCTAATGCAGATTAAAGCCTAAACATCTTATAGAATGAATGACACACATTTAAGCGGATGGATAAGATCAGATGGTGCTTGATCAAAGAGGAATTTTGAATAGATATTAGAGTAAATATGGTAATGACACATGTCATAACCACATAAAATATAGTAGAGGTAGCCAATGGCATTCAAATATTAGGATCAAGATCAATGAGTGGTGTTGATATGTGCAAATCTATTGGGTGGTGTGAGATGAAGGGAGGATTTAAAAGATAACTATCATGTTTTTAAATATTGATGAGTAAATTGACATGAAAGTGCCACAAGGATACCACACAGGTGTCAAGACAATGCCACATAAGTAGATAAGCAACAAGAACTAAAGATCTAGTGGACCCATGAAAGACAAAATCTAAATGTTGTCTCCATTTGAGTACTATGAAATATTCAAGTAAGCCCCAACCTAACCCTATATTCACCATAATCAAATAAAAAGAGCTGAATTATCACCTATATGAAGATGATTTGACCCATAATCAACTAGTGGGTCCCAAAGTTAGATGAAACAAGAATGTTCTTTTCATAACCAACATTGTATAATATTTTGAAATAGGATATTCTTTCTATATAGACATGTGGAATTTGTAATAGCATGTTATTTATAAGTCAGTCCATTGGAAAATTATTTGTTCCAAAATAGAACAAAAGGACACCTATCCTATACACTTGTATAGATGTAATTAGATGAGACTGACCAACATGGTATCTTATATCTTATAAAAGGAGCATTATCAATTGTCAAAAAGGAGGGGGTTCTTAGAACCAAATTAATTTGTAAACTAAGAGAAATTAATATAAGCAAGGAATTTTACAAATATTGTTTAGTATTTGCTTGTGTAAAGTATTATATGGTTTCTCTCTCACTTGCTTGCTTTGATTTCTAGATTTGAATGGTTGTTATGAATTATTGGTGTGTACATTTGATTGCAAGGTTTTTAAATTGTGTTAATGCTAGGTTGGCTAAAATTTATCAAGTTAATTTTGTTTCCTCTACTCTTCATGCATTTAAGCTAATGTTTTTTGCTTACAAGGTAAATCTCTAAAGTGAACCAGGTTCTTATTTTCATTATTTCCACCTTTCTTAGAAGTCTTCTTGATGTGTGATGTGATTTTTTCTTAAGCTATTTCATATTACACATTGGTTAAGTGCATGTCTAGATGAAATTTTAACTTTGTCATGTTGTTTGGAATGAAGATTAACAATATTTATTTTTACCCTACCCTTCCTTTTGTTTTTTTAACTAGATCACCTTAGTTTAGTTATCATTGTAGATATCCATCTTAGATTAGTCTTTAGATTAATTATTGATCATAATTTACTATTCTTAGCATAGTATACTACATATTTTACATAGATCTTCTATTTGGCTATGATGGCTCCCAACCACCAAATAATATAAATATTGTGAAACAATCACTTGTTCTACCTCTATTCCACCAATAGATAACATGATTATTGCAACCTACAACTCATGCACTAAATTCCTATAATTATAAAATGAGAAGTGTTTCTTAAACACTTTAGGCACTCATGGTACACATTTAGGCATCAACAGATGTTCCCAAATTTAATATGATATCTCCCTTATAAAAACCTTACTACACATTTAATGTGCCTCAACCTTGGATTTTTAGTTTCTTATTTGGTTCCATTCAATAGTTCATTGGTTTTAATTTGTGTAATTTTAGAAATCTACTATCATAGAAATTTATATCAAATTTTTATAGGAGCATAGTATATCTGTATAAATTGATTTCAAAGGAATTAAAATTATATGTGAACTTTATTATACTGAGTAGGAAAGGAAATTTTATTCATTTTAAGTTTGATGAAAGGAACAAATGAAAATACTTTGTGGTTGATAGGATTTATGAGTTTAAATACTGGTCTTAAGTTTCATGAATATTCAAATATTTTTAATTTCAAGCCTGCATGAAGTGTGTTGGTTTTAATTTAAATTGAGTGTTTCTTTCAAAGTGCCTTGAGTTTGTGTAAAAGAGATGAATCCTTGATTTATCTCTCAAACTACATGCAAATATTGAAGTTTTGATTTGTGAAGAACAATTTATTCCTTCCCAAACACTATTTTTTTGGGTTTGTTGAATAAGTTTTATTGGAATTAAATCAAATGCAATACAACTTTTTTATGTTTTGATGCAAGTGGTAAATGAGATTTTTTATTTAAATGATGCACATGGTGATTACGCTTCAATTTTAAAATGGTTTTTTGATCTTGAGTTTAGTAATGATATCAATGGTTACAGTTCTACATATGTCTTTAAATTATTTTGAAATTTCATGTAAAATAAGTAAGTTTTTATCTTTTTTTATTAGTTATAAATATTGGGTTTTAATTTTTGAAAAAAATTATTTACTCCTTATAGTGGCTTTTTTATTTATGGTTTATTAGTTAGGAGTTTTATTAAAATGAGATATCTTTTAATTAACATTTACTTTCATTTGATATAGCGGTGAATATGTTTTTTTGTTTGTAAATCATATAAGAGATGGGAAATGATTACATTAGTTTTTGACTACTTTATTAGCTTTGCATGACAAGATATATGGTTTAATGTTTTTTAAAAAATTGGTAGTTGATAGCTATAATCAAAATAATTTTTAGTTGCAAATATAAATGTACTTTTAGTTAAGATTTTCTGTTGTGTTTGTGGTCTTGATTGAAAATAATGACACTATCTGGTTTTATTATTTCTTTGGAAGTTTCCAAACCCTAATTCTTTTTTTTAGTTTCATGGTTTTATTGTCAAGATATATATATATAGTTATAAGAATGAGTATTACCAGGTTTTGAGGGGTTTTAATACAAAAGGTATTGCATTGAGATGGAGTTCTAGGTCAAGATTTATTCTCTTTTCTATATTTCATTTTTTGCATTTTAGATTTATTTTACTATTGATAGCATTTCAAAAATATTATTTAGGAGTCTAAGAAGAATACATATGTTTTTTTTGTGTTTTATGAATGAGTTCTTAAGTTTTTAATGGAAAATGAGAATCTTGTTTTTTCTATATCTAATAAGAGGGCATAATTTTGGTTTTCATTTCCATTCCTATGATTAAACAATTGAAGGTTGTTTATGTTATGTTCTAAGCTATAAGAGATGTTTTGGGTTTCTTGGTAAGAAAGCGATGTTTCATTTTGGGAATATTTCTTAAAATTTTAGCACAATTTTGATTAAATGCATCTAAAATATGGTTCAAAAAATTAATGGGTGTCGTTTGAATTGAATCCATAATGGAAAATTCTAAGTTTTTTTTAAAAAAAGTGATAAAACATATTGAAAAACAAATGTTTCAGGGTTTCTTAGAAAAAAATAGTCTCACTTGTGATCATTTATTTGATATAAATTTTATTTTTTTAATGTAATGAAATGATATTTTATTTTATAGCATAAGTAAATTTCTAGGTGTGCTACTTCAACACAAATATAGAATGGAATATTTTTTTATGCTTTAATGTTACTATTTTTATCTATTTTGAAAGGCTCTTCACTAATATTTAGAACCCAAATAATATGTGAAATTCAAAGGGACGATTTATTTTTTATGCATATGATACTAAATATCTATGAGAAAATAGTGATTACTTCATTGGTGACTTTCATTACATAACAAACTATTTTTTTAGGCTACCTAACACTGATATCATGGAATATTGAGAAAGAAGAAAAAATAAAGGATTTTAAGTGTTTGAATGCCAGGTATTAGTTTTAAAATGTCATTTTTCAACTTGGGTATATAAATATTTGGGTATTTAATGAATAATGTTGAAAGGATGAAGTTGAGATAAGATGTAGTTTATCTTGCTTGAAAATACATTTTTACTTTTGATAACTATGTAAAATTTTTCTTTTTTATCTTATATTGCATTGGTGCATTCTAAAAATCCATTTAAAGGTTGGTATTGACAATGAATATTTTTTATTTTCATACTTAAAGGTGTTTGTATTCATTAAATTCATTCCAAAATGATGTTTCAATTTGAGTAAATGATTAATTCAATCTTTAGTATAGTGAAATATTTTAATTTTTGGATTTTAGTTTTATGTGGAAAATTAGTTTATCATTCATGAAAAAAAAACTTGTTTTCATAAAAGGAACTTTTATTTTTATAAAGCTTTATAATTGGTTTTCTCTTTCATTAGGTAAAATGTTTGGCAAAAGGCATGGTTCATTTAGCTCTGGTAGAATAAATGTTTGGAGAAGGGAAAAAAATAACAATAAAATGCACCACACATGTAAAATACATACTAAGATAGACCCTTTAGATCATGAAGGGTTGCTAATGCATTTACATGAGGCTTTAACTATGGAACCTGAGTTTCCTTACATTTTGATGTAAATGATATTATGTTCTAGGATGTTTTGAACATTTTACCTTATAATGTTTTAAATCCTCATTGTACTCATGTTTGGTGAGCATTTCAAAGAGGTAATTGGTGGTCTCATCTATTTGGGCATGGTTAACCAATTATTTATTCCTACCAGATAAACCTTGATACTAATGAGACCATTATACATGTCGACCCCATGCCTCAAAATAATGATATATTTCATTTTAGAGCCCTTGATGTCATAGTTGTACCACATGATTTTACTTCCAACAACCATAAACCTACTTGTATCCCTTCAAACCTAGCTATGGTAATTAATGTGTTTAAAAAAATAAAGCTTGAGGTGGATGACCAATCAGGTGGGCTGACTTGTATGGAAATGCTTGTAGTTACAATGGAGTATACTCTATATAGCACAAATATAGTTGTTTTATTCATTTATTTGGTCTCATCTAATGAAGAGGAAATAAAGTAACATTGTTTAGTTTTAAAATTTATGGTAGGAATAATTACAATTTTAAGATATAATTTAAATGTAAATATTGATATTTATGATCAGGTCTTGACATTTTATAATATTTAAAAAAACACAATAATACTTCAATTATTATTTTATTCAAAATATTTGGTGATCTTTGTTGTTATGACTATATTTTTGGGTTGAATTCTTGTTGAACTTATTTATCATTTATTCTAGAGATAATATATGATAAATAATATATTTTTGAAAATAAAATTGAGAAATGCAATGATTGGTTGTGGAAAATAGAAAACTAAAAAGGGACACAATGTGATTTTCATTTAATATTTATTTGAAAAATTAAATGTATGTTTCAGTTGAAAAATAACGTGCATATTTTATTTTACTATAGTTAATCTTGTGTGTTATTTTGATTGCATGAAAATAGTGTTTAATGTTTAACTAAGCATTAGGTGAAGTAAGTGTCCCCCCACCCATGATAAATTCACATGTTATTAGTCTTATTAGTAATAGATTTATTGATTATTTTATTTAAAATTCATTTGTAAAGTGACTTAATATTACAAATCCTATTTGTTATAAAAGTTAATTAACATAAAGTAAATCATAACTAACTTTATGTAAGTTAATTTTATTTATTAAGGTTTAGTTACAACTTGAAAAGTAGATAATAATTATTGAAGGCTTTAAGAGACTAGAATCAAGAATATGGATATGGGAAATCATACAGGTACAAATATCTATTGATAAAATTTTCATATGGTTCTTTTTTATGAAAGTCTCTAAGATCAAGGATGCATTTATAGGAAAATTGAATAACATCCTCTCTGATAGTGAATTAACTTACTTGGTACATTTAGGGATATATATTTTTTCTATTTATTGATAAACCAATTATATAAAAAGGTCCAAGTGATAATTCATCTTGATGATTAAAAAAATACTACCAGTCAAATGCATTAGGTTCTTTTGTATTTTGCCTAAAACTAGTGAACATTACTTAAAAAATGGTTGTGTGAAATATTATTTTCTCAGGATTATAATCCATTTGTCATCTCAATATTCCTTTTTAATCATATAATAAGATAATTGACTTATAAAATAAATTCTCTTTTATTTAATAATTGATTTAAGTCTTAATTATTATGTATTTTAATAAATTATTTGATTTTTATTTTCATTTTCATTTGGTTTGAGTTTGTTTGTATCTTATAGTTTGTGATTATGTTTCATTTACATATTTGTATTTATGTAGTTTTATAATAATATTATTCAATTTTATCTTTTTTCAACATGCATGCAACTCTTATTTCGAATTGTAGTCCTTTGAATTTGTAATATTATTTCATCTTCTTTTGTATCACTATTTATTACTCTTAGTTTTATTCCCCTTTTGATGTATTTCATAAAGTTTATTTAAAGTAGTATTTAATTATCTTCTTACATTATTTGTATTCTTGTTTAGCTTTATTTATATTATATTTATTTGATCAAGAATTATGAAAGTGATAGAAATGAAATGTGATGAAAAATCAAAAGAAGTGTATAAATAAATATCAAGATAAAATAGTCATGTATTAACCCTCTAATATTCTACCTCTTTCATAGCTTTAATGTGTCAAAAAGGGTTAATTACAATAAACCTAACTATAATAATCATATGATTTAAATGATGGAATTTATGGATTATAAAGATTTAATATGCAATGATTGAGTCATTTTATTTTGAAGTGATATTAATGGATTTATTTTCTCCTAGATCTCGTGAAGTCTTAGACTTCAATCCTAATGGTTAAACTACCCTTATTCACACCTAAGTATTATTAAACCTAGTCAAGGAGGTCCTCGTGATTAATCTAGTCTAATTCCATTTTAATCTTCATGATAGGTTAAAGGGTTGATTTAGTTGATGATAAATTTTTTAACACCATCATGTCCTTTTTCATATTAGTCCAAATTAATTTGGCTTTGAGGTTAAATTAACCTTTAGTGGAAACCACATACACTACCTATAAATTTGTCCTCTTCGCAACTAAATCTTACTTTCCTTAATCATAATTTTGTTGTCTATAGTTTGTGTATGTCCTTTCAATCAAAAAATTTCATGAAATCCATTTAATATCTACAAATTCTATCATGCTTTTATGTGCCCTAATTAAAAAAATGATGGTTTTATGATTTAAAATTACTTAGCTCTTCAAATTTAAAAATTATTAGTGATGGATAGAGAGGTTAAGGATTGTATTTATAACTCCCATCAATGTTAGTTTCCCTAATGACATTATCCTTTTCCATCTCTATCATGAACTCTACTATGTTGTATAATGTATTTTCCACTTGGTAACCTCATTATTGTGATGATTATATTAATTTCAACCTATGCCTTTTCATCTTTATTGAATTCTTAGGTCCCACATGCTACCAAAATATTTTTTTCCCTTGTACCTTGCAGACCTCTTGTATATAGATACTTGGTCATTTAAGCGCACATATATGTATGCATAGGCTAGAATGACCTATAACTATCCTATTTATCTTAATTTACTAAGACTTAATTAAATTCATAAAAATCGAGTATGTGTATACTTGGACAGTTGGTTAAGGACTTAAAATAACTATATACCTATCATAGGGTAATCTACACTCAAATGTCAAGAGGAAAGGGTTTCAAATCCTAAGCCTATGACATGGGGTATAACTCTTAGTAAATTTCAATAATGGGTAAGTGACTATAAGTATGATTGTAAATGTGAAATTAAATAAAATGATAGGTAATTTTTTGTAAATAAATTAAGGTGTAATGGTAAAAAAAAGGGGTATATGCAACCTAAGATGATAAATGGAAAGCCTAAGAAACCATATATCTATAATAATTTATTTGGTATAATAAAGAGAATAAAAAAGGATAAAAATGCAAATACATAAAGAAATAAACCAAACAATAAATAATATACTAAGTAAATAAAGGAAATAATATAGGGATAGAGATAATTACTTTTAGGTGAACCCATCGATGCTTTAATCTTCCCATTTTTTAATCTCCCCATTTAACACAAGTGGGAATTTGAAAGAGATGTTATAGGTTGAATACATAAAATGGTAAGATGTAGACCTATATATATTTCGTTATAAACTTAAAAGACCTCTCATATTGAGCTTTAATGATACCACAAGACAAGACTTCCAAGTTAAGGTTTTAAACCCATAACTCTCCAAATTACTATTTAGAGGTATAAATGTGAGCACAAGAATAGTGTATGAATGTGATATATCTTTGGGAATGAAATATGACCCTTATATATATATATATATATATATATATATATATATATATATATATATATATATATATATATATATATATATATATATATATATATATATATATATATACACACATACATATATATACATATATATACACATATACATATATACATATATATATATATACATACATATATATATATACATACATATATATATATATACATACATATATATATATATATACATATATATATATATATATATATATACATACATATATATATATATATATATATACATATATATATATATATATATACATACATATATATATATACATATATATATATACATATATATACATACATATATATATATATATATATATATATATATATATATCCAATACCCAAAACTAACCCTAAACTCTAAGTTGATGGTATCAACCAGGTTGATATAGTTAGAAGATACCAGCTAACACAATATAGTATTAGTTAGGCCAATATAGTAAAAATGACAAAAAAAATTATTATTTTATCATCTTGGTTGATATTGTACATGGAAGAAATAGGTTATACCATCTAGGCTAATATAATAGGATATAGAGAACATATAAAATATGGATGGAAAGTAGATGGAAAGGTAAGACATAAATACAGTCAAATGAGATCAAAATTTTATTAATGATGTTATGAAATAATAGTATGCAAATCTCTTGCAAAGTACCATGAGCCTATTCCACCCCATTCCTGGTGCACCCTTTAATGTGTGCACTCAAAGAGATTGATACATTAATAAGTTGTAACAATAAAAAGAATCAATAAAGTGATAAATTGAAAACCATTAGGTGTATACATATGCTCCACCCAAATCTCATCACATGTCACAATAGTGTAACATAGGGTGAAGCTTTGGAATATAAACATAACAACAAAAAATATAATACCTATAAATAAATGCCAAAATAAATGAAATTAAATAAAATGAATTTGCATACCTTCACTTACCTTGTTGAATTTGGATGTGATGTTACATGTGTGGTAGTGATAAGAAGGCATCCATTGATAATAATAGAAGGTAGACCTTAAAAATAAGATAAAAATGCAAATTTGTATAAATTTTTTCTATTAGCACCTAAAAATATCTACCTTGCCAAGATCCTAAGGCTATTTTGGTTCATGAAAAGGAACTAAAAGTTTTGAAGTTTTAAAAATTTACCATAAATAGGTTTAAAAAAATTTGTGCACATTTGTTATTTTGGAAAATGAGAGCTCTATGTATCCTGTGAAACCACTATATGCACAATGCTTACTTTTATATTTTTTTTGTTATACACACATCCTATTGAGACATGATTTATGTTTTTTTGAGACATGAGATGTTATTGGTCCCTTATGTCCAAGACAAAGATTATATATACTATATGATGTTGTTGATTTTATTACACAAGAAAAATTATCTAATTAGATTAGATGATTATTTTATTCATTATGATGTCATTAATATGTGTATTTTTTATTCAAGTTAATTTTTGAGATGTTATACCTTGTATATGATTGTATACACTTTATATGAGTGTAATTACTTGTATTTTTTATTTCATTCTACTACTTCATCTATCTAATCTAGGGCATTTTATGTGTGTAATGTTTTGTAGGTGACAAAGGAGGCCAATGAGGGAACTAGGACTATGATGGGAATGAGGACATCATTAAGTGGTGACATGAGTATTTGAATATTCCATTGTTAAAGACATTCCTTGTGTTGTATGTGGACTTAGTTGGAAGTTTTGGACCATACCACTATTCAACACCTTATATACTATTCATACCTTATCTTATAAACTTAGGAGTATTATTTACTTTTTATTTCATTCATAAAGTGTAATTGTAAGACACATAAGTGGATCAATTGTCCTACAACTCGGATGGACACATTCAACCAACTTTACAAGTGGATTTTGAGTGTTCTAGAACTGATTAGAGGTGAATTTAAGGCTCTTTTTGACTATATGATGGATTGAGACCTTGTTTGGAGTGTAGATGAATCCAAAAGACTAAAATATGTGTCATTTATGGCATGGGATAATGGGATAATTAATTATGGACTTGCTTTCCCACATGGGCTTGTAAGAGAATTTATTGCTAAGGGAGACTTATTGACCTTGGTCCAAGGGATGGGAAGGGACACATGTCACCTTCCCATTGGAATCTATAGGAAAGTGCTTAGCCTATTTGAAGATGGGAAGCCTTACTTTAGGGATTTTTTTTTCCATTTTAAAAATGGGAGATTAGAAGAGATATAGAGAATAAAGAGGAAGCCAAGTAGAGAAGGAAGGAACCTTAGTGAGAATGAGAACTTAGCCTTGCATTTATGGAGGATTATATGTGTATATCCCAAAGGATAATCAAGGTAGGATTATATATACCATTGTGATTCATTTTATGTTATTAACTTTAAATTTTGAAGATTATCCCTTGTGTTTTTACTTTTTATCATGAGGTGTAGGGCCACTTGACCTACATTGTTTTTACCATTGTTTTCTATGGTTGTGCATATGGCCACCATTTTGGTTTTATTTCCCACTTGGGCCTTGGAGATTTAAAATCCCTCCTATTTTAAATGGTTATTTTTAAAATTTGTTTTTTGTTTAAATTTGACATTACTATGCTACCCAAATGGGTTTGAATTTACTTGCCTTGTTTTGTTCTTCTACGTAGTGGTAGTGGTTGGTGGAACTAGGGTACTATGCCCTCCTACATGTTTTCTATTTGTGTAATGGTAGTGGTTGGTGGAACTAGGTTTTTTTCAATCCTATGTGTTACTTTGGCATGGTCAACTTTGTGTATGTTCTTCAAAGGCCAAGAGATGGTAGAATAAGAGGGAGGCATCCACACATTATAATTATTCTTCTATGTAACTTCTATGTTGGAAATGTGTTTAAGGATGCCTTGTTATCATTATGGTATTTTAAATGGATATTTTTTTACCTTTTATGCTTGTGTTGGGTATGGAATAATTTTATACATAAACAAACTTGTAGGCTTCCTAGACGTGTTGCCTAGTGAGTGATCCTTGTCATGTTTTAGATATCATCCAAACCTCATATTGTAAACTTATTAAATCTTAAACCAATGATGTGAAGATGATATAAATTTTGAGGCCTAATTTTGGGGTGCCTAAGTAATTCAATTAATGATGGTAAAAGGATGGGAGGTGATCCCCTCCTTCAATTGGCCTTGAGGGTGACTTATAGAGTTCACTTGAAAAATTATTATTTCTTAGATTTTATGAGTTGTTATATTCTATTGGTTATGTTAAAATCATTTAAAATGTAATATTTAATATTAATTTAGTAATAAAATAGAAGACACAAGTATGTTAAACATCATGTGATCTAGTTGCTTGATTTTTGATTGTAACCCTCACTGAAGAGGAGAGAGAATGAATGTATTAAATGAAAATTATATTAAAATGAAATATTAAATTTGGAAGATTCTATTAAAAATGATACGTTTCTATATTTTAATCCACATAATAAAATAAAATTGAAATAAAATCCATTGATATGCTTTATTTTCAGTTATATTATTGAGTCCATTAAAGGACCATTACATGTAAATAATTTTTTTACAATTTTAATCTTATCAAAAAATCCCTAAATCAATTTTTTTAGGTAGTAGGATGTACTAGGATCTTGTAGAAACTTAAAAAATATTTTTATATGCATCATTTAAAAGATATGATTTTTAAATCCAAAACCACTAAAAAAGGTTCATTTCGTTTATAAAACTCTTGATATTTACTTAATTGTTTTACACATTTATTGAGGTAGAAAACCTCTCCAAATAATTTTAGTGTGAAGTTTTGGATTTTTTAAGTTTGAAGATTTTTGTTTTTTAACTTTTTAAAGTTATAGTTCTCTCCTAGTGAATTTTATAAAATTAATAGTTTGTAGTATAATTTTTAAAAACACAGTCCCTTTTGGAGGGCACTTTACCATTTTGTAGGGTAGGCCAAAACTTAGGCCTAGAGGTCAGCCATGTGACCATGTATAAAAATAAACTAGGCCCTAAAGGTTGATAATTTACTTAAGTATATGGGTTAGTCTTGTTTTTATGTCATGACTTAGTGTTAAGGTAGTTTTTGGGGGTAAGAAAACCATGTGACATATATACCACATGGTAACCCTCACTAGTGGGTTCATTACCAAGGGGTGGTTAACTAAGTTGAGTGTCACCCAAAAATAGCCACATGGTTAGTTTTTGTATGTATTCCATTAATTTATATTAAATTTAATATATGCATTTTATAAGTTTAAACTTTTTTTTCTAATTTTTTTCCATGAACTTTGATTTTTGAAAACTAGAACTATTTCAATATAGATAAACATTTTTTGTGCAAGCATTCTTAACCACTTGAAGAGTTGGAATTAGGGGAACCCAAAAGAGAACCCTTTAAATTTTTTGTGATCTTCCACATGGAAGTGGTTTTAGGTCTTAATAATACACAATTTTCAAGATATATAAATTTTGTCTTTAGTAGGTCAGTTTAGACCTTTTTGTTAGTTACGAGCTCTTGAAAGCCCCAGAATGGGTCCACCATAAAAGGGATCCCCATTTATTTTATTCTATCTACTACATGAACTATTAATATAAGCCTAAAACTAATAATTGAAAGTGTTTCTTTCTAAAACCTTGTTGGCAACCATTAATGGTTGTGGTGGAGCTTAAAGCTCCCAAGGATTTTTTTGGAAATCATGATAAATTGAGACTTCCTAGAACCTTTCCTAAAAATGGGTATTTATAAAAAAATTCATGTATTCATATATCAGAACATAATTAAAAAATAAAATAAGTGAAAAAAGATCCAAATCTTGGATAATCCATTAATGGTAGTCATCTAAGGCTAAGGAAGGAGAGGAGGGATAACTATGGACAAGCCAACCTCCAACATCTCCTCCCTCATTTCAAAAATATGAGTTTATGTCTTAATGATTGTTTTGAATAATTTATTGACTTCCATAAGGGTTTCTATGGTTTGACTAAATCCCATGGTCAGGTTGAATCAATCCAATGGCTAAGATGAAGTGTTCCATCCTCAGGGGGCTTATTTAAGATATTTTAGACCCCAATTTTACGTCATATATGGATTATATGGTATTTGTTTAAACATATTAAACTTAAGTTAAGTCAGATCAAAATTTTAATTAATCAAAAATTAAGTGTGAATTGAACCCTATGATTGGCCAAATTCACCTGAAGATGTTTTTAAGATCACAAAGCATTAGATAATAACATTTAAGCCATTGGTTTATCAAACCCACCTCACATTAATTAAACACCCATTTTTGGCCTTAGGGCCGTGGGGCCTATTAAGATATATTTAAGATTTATAAGCTTATCTAATACCTTGTAGGATAGTTAAATCAAATTGGGCCAACATGGTCATGTAACAATCATGCAAACACTTATGCATTTCCATTCATGTCATTTGGGCATGTGATTTTGTTTATATTCCTTATGTGTCTCATACCACAAAGATGGATAACTAATGGGCAATGAAATTATGTATAAAGTGTACTGTACATTATTAAAAAATGGACTATTTTTGTGTGGTTTTAGTTATGGGAATTTTGGGCATGACATATCCAAAAATAGTGCTATGAGAGACAATGGATCGAGCACTCAAAGGCATATGTAAGAGAGTTTGAATTATAGCAACTATTATAACCTTGTAAGTAGGTGGTGTAATTAATGTTATTTTTTTTCATTTTTAATAAAATGGACTATATTTATGAATATAAGTGCTAATGAAAATATGAGTATTTAATACACCATAATATGCATGTGATATTTCATAAGTCAAATTGGTTTGTAAAGATGTATATTATAACTATGTGTTGGTTTACATTGGCTCAGGTCATTTTGTATGATATGGGAGATACAATATGGGTGCATCTTGTATAATATTTCTAAGGTGTACTAAGATAGGGCCATTAGACTATGGGTCTAATGTTTATTTTTATTGTTGGATATGAGTGGCTCCCCATGTGTATACTTAAGGGGTTACCTCATGCAATAGATGACCATCTCACTAGGATCAAGAGATGGAAACAAGGTCATACAATGTAAGAGATTCATCATGTGCCATTTTTAGAGTTAGTTAGGAGGGATTATATAGTGTGGATTCCCTATATGGTCATGGTTGATGCCTGGACATCTTGGCCAACCATAATGTAGGATAGGATTCATAGTAGTATCATAGGGCACTATTCTTGGTGGGTCTATCCACATATATGTAGTTATGTAGGTGGGTATTTTGGATTACCACACTCGATGGTGACTTTAGTTATCCCATTATATTATGGTAGTCATACTAAGGAGCCAAAAGGGAAATGAGGATGAGGCATTTTAGCTACAATACTAATAGTAAAACCCCACAATTATGTCATATAAAAGTCAACATTGATGGTAGTAGAAAGCACTATGAGGAGGATATGGCATAGGTGGTTTGGTATTGGATGCTCATAAGAGATAGGTGGATCTATAGGTAAATCCATAAATAATACCAACCATAAATGTTTGGATACAAAGGTCAACTTGATAAGATGTGGTAGTCCATAAGAGGAGATGGAGATGATTAACACCAATGTGAAGCCATTACGACATATTATTGCATAGTGGGAGAGTTTACAGAGATACAATAGGTATATAAATTGTGTTTTAAGTTATGATATCAATTTTATGTTCTTAGAGGTAGATAAATACATGCTAGGCACTAGTGATAATTATGCTAGAGATTTGAATATATATGTGAGATCTTATGTCAAATCTATTTTATTTTATAGATGTAATAATAGAGGTGGCACATTGGCAAAATATAGTGGAAAAAACATACCGTGAGGTATGAGATGTTATGATATCAAATCATGACACTAATGTGATGCCAAATCTGGTAGCACTATCAACTAGGCTTCATGTTGGCTAGTTTAGATTGGTTGGGTTAACTACTAGGGATATTCAACACTAAGAGTAGGATTTAGCTCAAGTGATAACACTATAAAATGGTGGAGGATATGAATTAATAGTGTGGCAAGATTTATTCACAAGGTAGGTTGTACACATGGTAACTACAGGATAAGTGGTAGAGTTATAGGCTCAAGTGGCACATCTACAAGGATAGGTCTAGGTCATATAGTATAAGACCCAATCAATATGAATGCATTTATAGGTTGATTGGTCAAGATCATCTATGGTGAGTGTGGTAATTTTACCTTGGGGAATGAATGTGATCCATATCCATATAGATACTAGATTTTTTACTCTAACACATTATGATATAGAAAATTGAGAGAATCACACACAAACATTTAACTCATTTTTTATCTACATATGAAAATATGTTATATGCATTACTTATTTAATAACATGTATTATGGTTTTAATATCATGAAATGAGAAAATGTGATGTATGTGATATATGTTTTATTCTTTTCTATCAAATGTGAGAAAATGTATGGTAAAAAATTAAATAAAAAATAAGTGATAAAAATGATGTCTTAAGTAAGTAGATAGAAATATTAACTATAAAAGGATGTATAATAAGAAAAATGAATGTAATTAAGATGCAAATATTAATAAAAAATGAGATATGTAAGACATTGTAAGTAAAAAATTAGAAATCACATCAAAGTGTAAGACAAGGCTAGTCATAAGATGCAAAAAATAACCATGAAAAGAGATATCCAATGTAATAAAATGTAAAAGATAATTAAACTATGATACATGAAAAAATATTTGAAAATGTCATCTAATGTAAGACAAGTAAAGCTAACTTGAATAAAAAATTATGGGAAAAAATTATCATAAGGTACATCTAATGTAAGATAAGGAAAAGACTCAAATAAAACAAGGACATGTATCAAAATAAATAAAAGACCTCATTGAGTGAAAACTTTAAATTAGTGCTTATACTAAAGTTAGATGTAAGAAAACACAACCATCTATAGACATGAATATGATGATGAATATGGTGTGGATATGTATGGTGATGGGAACTTATGAGGAAGGATTTTTTGTGTGAAACTCACATATTGAAAAGCCAAGAGGGGATATAAATGGAAGCTAAAAGTCAAATATAAATCATATAAATAGAAAATAGGAGTGTAGACAAAAGGGATGTGATTAATTTAAATTGATATCCATCAATGGGATATTAGGAGATATATTATGGAAAATTGATTAAATGCACCATAAAGGTGATGTATAAATATTTATCAGAGACAAAACACTCTTATCAAATAGGTGAGGCTAAGAACTATCGGCATTAAGGACCTAGGAAACCCCACATAGAAAGTGTAAGATTGAGATAACAAGTGAAGTATATATATCATCCCATGATGAATATATAATTGAAAAATAAAAGGTTCTTACCTTCCCATAACATGTTACCCTATCCTTAGAACCCTTCACAATGCCCTCACTATAATGCAAAGAATGGATACTTATGAGAAAGTAGGTGTCACTAAAATGTTAGATATAGATAAATAATGATGTAATGAGAAATCTTGCCTAATTATACTATCATACTACATCACAATGGACTTAAAATATATCATCAGGCCAAATTTAGATTTTTAATTTCAATGATAATATGAGACATGCCAAATATATCTTGTCTTTTGGTGTGATCTAGATTTTAATATATATTTGTCCTCTTAACATTGTCTTTTATTATGATTTGGATTGTAAATCTTGTATTTTTACATTTTACTCCTCCATACATATTTAAAAAATAATAATAGTGGGTGATAAATTTGAATAATACAAGAGATCCTACACCTAGTCACTAGAGAAGAAAACCTAAAGACCATGGTACCTAAAGACTCCTAGACTTGCACTATAGAAAAGTGTGATATATCAAAACTGACCCAAGTGTGCCTAGTGTGAAAGTAGAGGGAAAGTTGAGGATTGTGGAAGATCCATCCATGTATAAAGGTGATACAATGATGGATATGTTAGTAGCTAACCACAAGAAGGGAGAGTTTTTATTTAGAAGTGACTATGAAAAATGAGGGATCTAATGGTAATGTAAGTCAAATTATGAAAAGGAAACCCAAAAAAGGGAAAATATATGAAATATGGTAATCATTTCATTAGAGAATACATGATCAAATATAAATCATATATCAAAATCATTGATAATATAAATAAACCCAAAAGATACCAAAGAATCACTAAGAAACTAAGGTTGCCTGAAAATATGTTATAACATGTGAAAATAAATCTGAAGGTGCTACTTAAGATCCATGAAATAAATAAAGGTTGACTAAAAAAATGCTACAAGATGTGAAAAATAAACTTTAAGATGCTACTTAAGATCCATAAATGAAGTGAATGATAATTTTAAATCATCCCAAAAGAGGGGGGAAGCTAAAGTGATACTCAAAAATAAAATACAAAAGTGATGCTTAAGATCCACAAGGGAAACTAATGTCAACTATAAGGTGATACATACACTAACAAATAAACCCAAATGTGATACCAAATATCCACAAGGGAAACTAATTATGACTATAAGGTGATATACAAAGATGTAAGGTAAATATCCATGCTGAAAATGAAAATTAAATATCATGAGACAAGAAAATTTATAGACATGAACATCACATATGATAAAGACAAAAATATGAGATTATATCATGTAAAAAAATGAAGTAAATATAAAATAATTCTATATATTCTCATAAATGAAGTAAAATATATCTACACATATCATTAACAACATTAGTCAAATCTTACTTTAACTTATATCTAAATAAAAGGACTACCTTACAAATAAGCTCTAAATAAAAAGTAGGCACACTAGAAAGAGGATGCGGAGTGTCATGATGATAATAACATAAGTGAGAAAGAGAGGGTGCCATTTGGGAAGGAATGAGACACACATATTTGGGTTAGAGAGGCAATTCTAGTCATAGGGGAGGCTACTCTTCCATCTTAGGTGGTCCACGTGAATACTACTATAAATATTAAGGTGGGGACCTTACAAAATATTTGAAATTCTACTAAATAGATTTAAACTTATCCATATAATGTGTATAATGCTGGTGCCAAAGATAGTACACATTCCCATTATTGGGGATATAATCAAGTGTAATATTTAGAGGTGGCATGGTTAGTTGAAAGGGAAAGTTAACTACCTAGAGACAAAAGACATTTAGATCATGTCAAAGGGATTGAAAATTACTTGAATAGTGTGTACTAGTCTTTTGGAAGAAATAAGAGTGCCTAGTATTAAAATATCAAGTTGATCAACTATCCTTGGTAGGAGCTAGGTATTTTGGTTTCTGTTGTGCTAAAAATTGATGGTAATCTCTACACTCCTAAGTTGAATGACTAGAGACCTTATGAAAGTTGTAATATGGATCTTCCTCTAGGGTAGATGGGCATAGTTTCATATCCAACCGATGTGGAGGAACATATTGATGTTTTTTGGGAATCTCATATAGAAGTCCCATATCATATTTATGAGGGCATAGATTGATTGAGTTAGGAATTTGATTCTACTATTTTAGATATCACTAATACACTCAACACTAATGTTGTAAGCAACTAGGGAATATATGAAAGGAATAATATGGTGCTACTATTTATTTATGATACATCCTCAGTGAAGGCCATAAGATTATATCTAACATATTTAGAGAAAACATGTTTGAAGGATTGGAAAATCTAACAAATTAATATGGTTTAGTCAAGGATTGGGCATGAAGCATGCTCTGAAGAGGATAAAAAACAACATGAATTATATGTGAAGTATAATTCATAACTCACTCCATTTTAGATCTATCAACATTAGTCAAAAAAGGAATGATGTTAGGAAAATTATAAATATAAGGGTTACTAGGTCAAATAATTTTAACTACATTAATGGTATAAAAAAATAAGGATTAATTATAATATTTTTGAATGGAGGAATGGTAATAAAGGAGTTATGTATCCAAGAATTGGGTGTATCCAAACAAGTGTGTGTCATCTAAGTTGTAACCATCATCAAAATTAGGATTGATGAGATTTGTGTTAAGGGATTCAACTATTATGTTTCTATAAAATTGGCAGGAATAAAAATTGTTAGGAATGACCACAGACATGGTAAATTCATCGATTGGATTCTTAAGATAATGGGATTAAAAGGTAGGTATAAACTGAGTGATGATGTTAGAAATAAGTTCTAACATTTTTATTTTCAAACTAATATCATCAAGATCATCATTATTAAAATAAAAATGTTGGTGGATTGTTTCCCACAAGATCAATGTGACCATTATAACCTCAATTTGAGTTGACATGATAATTAAAACATTGATACTCATGAAATGGAAATATTGGTAAAGGTTTAAGGGTTTATATTTTATAGACACTATGTTCTTAAAATTATTAAAAATTAAAAGGTTTGGTATCACCTTATACCTTATTAATAACACCCATGTAAGGAAACTTCATGCATTGACATGCTAAAGAGGCCAAAACCATCATATGATGAATTCAAGAATAACTAAGCAAAATATTGTAAGATAGAGGAAAATTCAATATCAGGACCTTAAGTCTAACCATAATATGTGGTACCATGATAGGAAGCCAAACATATCCCAATGGAGGAATTTTTATTTGGTCATATTCTTGGCACTTGCTATGGGTAGAATTAAGGTTGATTTCAAAATAGTCTAAAGTTTTAATGAAATTCAAGGAGGTGACACAAGTGTTAAAGCCTTCATATATCAAGGTGCTCTTGACTTAGATATCACAAACTTGGATGATAATAAATAAATGAGGGTTACTCACATTAAGTAATCTTTTTTCAAAGATCATAGATGCGACAATAAATTTTAAGGAGATAAATGCATCCATAGTGAAATCAATATAGATAGACATATCTTCACATTTATAAAAGATGTTTTCCTTGGACTTCGGCAAAGTATCTTCTTTCCCCATAGGTGGTGGTCTAAGAATGTTAATATGAAACAAAAGTTACATAAGATTGTTTTTATGTCATAAATAAGTCCTCATAAGTTTAAGAAATGAAATTTGAGATGGGAATATAGAATTTTATTCTATGGGATCCCATTCTTCAAAACTAGTGTGAGTTATACAAGACTACAAAAGAGGGATTGAATTCTAAAGTGGATCAACTATATTTGGAGTTAAATTATATATTATTTACACTAATAGTGTAGTTAAGTTAGGATGAGCCAACTTTATTGGCTTAGATTATGCAATTAATGACATTAAAACATCAAAAATAGACTATATCAGCCTAGTTAATATAGTATAATCAAAACTAAGAAAATATTTGGATTGTACAAAGCTAGATGATACAATAAAGGTATAACTAATAAACTATAAATGTAATGAGTTGGATGATATAATTAAATAATAAAAGATCAATGGAAAATATTTTATGGAGTTGGATGATACAAATAGACCTAAACTAGAAATTAAAAAATATATTGAGTTGGATGATATAGTAGGAATGGAAGGGGTTAGAGGAAAAAGGTATACTAAGTTGGTTGATATAGTTGTGAAAGTATGGAGTTGTATCAGGGTGGTCGATATGATTTTATTAATATAAAATTGTACTAGGTTGGCCTGTATGGTGGGGTTATCATAAAACACAAAAGTAATGATCTATTTGGATCTAATAACCAACAAATGATGTGGAGGATTATCCTAAACTATCTAGTAAGTTAGATAAGGAATATGAGGTTGAAGAGGATAAGATTGATGTAGGAAAAAATACATTTCATGTTGTTAATTTTTACCAAATTTTTGACATCATTGGAAGAATGAGGGATAACCTTGGTTTTAACAATATTAGTAGATAGTTGAAAATGGGTTTGATTTTAATTATTATTTAGTTGGTTTTGGTTATGATTTGGAAGAGGATTGGAATGAATGGTATATTGAACATTCACTTATTGAAGTTATTAAAATTCTACCTTGGATTAATGAGCCTTATATACCTTATCATAGACTTGGTGATGCTCTCTTATCATGGATTCATGATCAAAATCTAGAAAAAGATAAAAATCAAAATATAGGTGTCTAAGTTGATTATAATTTTCATGAGAATTATCCCAATTTGCATGAAACCAAAAATAATTTGGGGGTAATACCAATGAGAATTAGGATTAGAGGGATATATATATATATATATATATATATATATATCTAAGTGAGGGTCTAGGAAGATGTCTCATAATATCATATAGGGAAATATTCGAATGGACTTCGTGAATGTTGACTTACGAGGGAGGTAGAGAATGATAGAAGTGAGTTCCATTGAAAGGTGGGGAGAGAGTCAATTTTTAAAGCTTCCTAGTGTCATAGATGGTTATTTTAGAATCATAAGTATTAGAGACACCATCATTATTAAAATTCTTGTTTTTATGTCTCATAAGCATTTGAGTAGTAAGCTTAGGTTGGGAAGGCTTGAATTTTATAATGAGGTAATCTTGTCATTTAGATTGATCTAAGGATTCCTCCAATGTTTTTAGAGAAAAAAATCCTAACAATGTATTGTAATTTGGAATTTAGTGCATTAGTGAAGAAGTGGGATAGGTTGTATTCCATAATATTGTGCTCAATTTTATTGGGTAAGGCATTCCAATGATTAATATAAGTTTGGGAAGTTTTATTTTCCACTTATTTTTAATTAATAAAGTGAGCTAAGTTATTTTTGGGAAAATTACTAGATTGAAACTCTTGGACTAATGCATTAACTAGATCTTCCAAGATAGATATAGAATTAGACCTTAGTTGAATGTTCCATTCTAAAGCATCACTAGAAAAAGGTTTTGACAAGTAGTTTAGTAGCCACAAAGGTGATAAGGTTAATATAGTATTTATAAAGATTACCAAAGGCCTTCAAATGAAAATCATGATAGGTGGGTCCATTATAAAATATCATAAGATTGATACCACCTATGTCAATGTCTACAATTTTATGGACTAAGGGATAATTTTGAAGGTGTTTGATAGTTTTGTTATGAAGAAGGGGTTGTGAAATGAGGTTTCCAAGAGCATATCTAAGGGAGGTGGGGCGCATTCAGATTTGGCACCTAATGAATCTATTTAATTCTATTTTTAATTTGCATCTTTTGAGAATTATTATTGTATACAATAGGAATCTAATAGAAAAATATATTAGTCACTAGTTAGTAGAATAAACATAAAAAAACAAGCTTAAAACAAGAATTCCCAAGCCTAGAAACTTGGGGGACAAATATAAAAATATCAAACTCAGTACAATGATTAAAAAAGGAGAACTTACCTTCACCTTCCTTTTAATGAGAGCTTGATTATGGGCATAATGTTGGCTTGTGCTTGGATTATGTCCAAATGGAGTCTTTGTTGATGTTATTGATTTGTGGGCATAAACTCCCCTTTGTTCACTTTGGTTTTAGCTTTGACATGTATTGGAAATGATACTCTCTCTTCAAAAATCTGGTATTATAAGTTTGGTTTTTAGATCTTCTTGGAAGTGAATGTGAGACCTTGTATTTATAGGTTTCAAAATAACCCTAACCTAGGTATGATTAGGTTTAGACTAACCTTGGGTTACGATTAGGAATCTAAATGAAATAAATAATGTCCTTAATAATGAATTTATAGAGGCATGGCTCAATTTATTTTTATTTTTATGGCATTTATGTTGATATTTTATGATTCTTGAATTTGAGGATGATGACATCATCATGACCTCATTTCCCTTTGATATTTTTAAAATTTTGATTTTTATAAATTACAAATTCACTAATTCAACATGGATTATATAACTAAGTATTTAATTTGATTTACTTGGTTAATTAATGATGCTTAGGTTTTTGGTCATTTCAAGAATTAGATTAAGTGCCTCGCTTAATTGGTTAAAAATGTCAGTTTGCTAGGTCATAACCTAACTAGTGATGAATATGAAAGAGATTATCATTGTGTATATGGAAATAACCCAAATAGGGATGATTTGACTTAATTTTTAGGCAGTTATGTCTAATATGTGGATTATTTTGGGATGTTTAGTGATTTATATGCTTAATTTGCATAGTTTGGTAGGTCTAAAATCCATTTAGACGTGACTATGGCTAACAAGGAGTGTCTACATTTTTTCCCTATTTGAGTAGGTGTTTCAAGATAGGTACAATAACATCTTCTCAAATTATTAAAAAGTCATTATGTTGAAATTTTTAATGCTTTGGTTTATGCCTTAGAGGGTGGATAATGAGCCCTAGAAGCCCCCTCAAGGGGTCAATTAGAAAATAATATCATTGAATGAGCCCTCAAAAAGAGGAAATGACATGGTTTAGTGATAATAGGGGGTAAAATACTAATTTTCTTAAAGGTGTCTATGATAAATGGCATAGTGATTTTCCCCTATAGGGCAAATGGGTTAAAATAATGATTTTCCCAAAGGTAATCATTAGCATGGTGATTTACCCTAGTAGGTCATATTGCTCATGTAATAAAATTGGTTTTGCCCCTGAAAGGTAGAATAAATCATGAATCAATTGAAATAATTTACTACATTGAAGAAAATTAGAAAATGGGAGTTCATGCAATAAACTCATAATATAGGTTAAAAATGAGTTGGTATAGAGTAACAACATAAATATTAAATACCTATTAGTATTAATATGCAAGTTTGAAGTAGCATGTGGTATGGAAAAAAAATATTACTATTAAACATGTCTTTTAAAGGGCCCAATAACATAGTCTAGTGATAAAATGGTTGAATAATAATGAATGTATAAATAAATGGCATAAAAAATAGAACTTGGAGTAAAAAATAAGACCTATTATAATGAATGGAATGAAATTTAGGCACTACGGGGTGAAAAATTAATTTTTTAAGCTATATATTCACCCTAAGGGGTGAAAATTTTCAATTTCACCCAAACCATTTGTAAATTGGAGCTCTAACCTAGCAAGAGAAAGGAGATGACAAAATGGCATATGAATAAGGATAAAGGCATGTGATTAACTGAGTGAGGGAGTATGAGAAACCACCATATGATAAGCCATTGATAAGTCACCTCACTTGATCTTTTTAGTCATTTATTATGAATGAAATTCTAGGGTTAGGAGGAAAATTGGTGAAGTCTCTATTTACATGGAAAGGCAAATAGTGGCTTCACCATCTAATTTTTAGAAACATCACTAAAATATAGTATAAATCAATGTTTTAGTGATTTCACCAAAAATAGGCAAAGTTATCAAAAAAACACTAGCTAGGGAAAGGGAAAACATGTATTAGTTAGGTACTTACTAGACAATAGTGTAGGATAACACAAAGATATATGTACCTTTAGGTGTAGCTAGAGGTATTGGCAGTGTGTGAGTTACATTAAAATTGCTTAAATTCACCATAGATTTGGATGGAAGACATGGTACTATTTTTCCACATTCTAGGCCTATTAGACGTAATGTAGATGCCTATGATCAGAATAAATAATGCCTATTTGAGTACATTAGTAAATCAGTAGCACTTGGATAATTCTACATTCCACCTACCAAAAGGGGTGGTTACATTAACACATGATGATACCTGGTGTATCCTCAAGATATTTATGGGAGGCCATAGGTTGTTTTGGATAGAGCTTACATAACATTAGCTTGTGTTGGATGGTTTAGATAGCTATAGAGACATTCCCATGGCACATGGGAAGGTTGACATTAATCTACTGGAGATATATATTGATATTTGATTATATGACTTAGCTTCATAGGACCCATCACCACCAACATTGATTGATAGAGAGGTAATCATTCTTATGCCTATTTTTAGTGGCATATCGCTACTTGATAAGAGAGGTTAGATAAGTTGACAATTAATTCCTTCTTTTGGTTGCCTTACCATATCAATTGTAGTGGCCATGGGATAATTGGTACATGATTTTATTGACTTTTCAATGCTTCTTGAGAGGTATATAGACTCATATTATCGAGGAATACATCCTTGATGAAGTGTTATGGTAGTTTTGTATGGTAAAATATGTCCCTACTAACTTGAGATGGTTTATATATAGTACTTAGGAGATTATTTTTGTGACTCCAATGATTCCTAGAAGCATGATTGTGGATAGTTATGGGAGATTTACATGGACTCCATATGCCTATGCTAGTGGCTTGATAGATGCATGTGTTATTTTAGCTTATGTTTTATAGTGGGTATATATTTTTCCTTTGATATTGACATCACCATTATATACACCAAGATAGGTTTAAGATGGATAGGTATAGGATAGGTAGGTATAGGTTATGTAGCTACAAATTGGGGGTGGTGATCAGATGTATATAAATGATGAGAATGAGGCTGAGGCTGAGACAAGTAGTGGTGTCATTAGTACCAAAAATATTTGGCATAAAAATGGGGGTGGTGATAATGATTATTTAGAAAACAGGGGTGATGAAGGGGATGATACATAGGTTATGGTGGTAGACCCTAACTAAATAGGTATATCAAGAATATCTATAAATCTAGGCCAAGTAGGGCCATCTGATAAATTTAGAGCAACTAGGGATAGTGACATGTTTAAGGAGGAAGCCTAGGTAATATACAAGGCATAAAAATGAGATTTGGGTAGCTATAGGCTCAGGTGACCCATAGAGATGGTTATATTACTTCCCTTCAGTCAGATATTAAATAATTGAAGGTAAAAGTGACCCAGATGGCATAGACACATGTACATATATATGTAGCTAGGGATCAATCCATATTAGAGAGGTATCAGGACCTAGCATATGTGCATAGGCTCTAGCATAAGAAGGATGAGGCATGAGGTGTTAACTCACATGTAGGGTTTTTTAGGATGTTTTTGGAGAGCCTTCAATCTAAGGATGAGGCCTATCAATGGGCCTATGAGACTATAATTCTAAGAGATCGGTAGATTCCTAATTTTAAGGTATGGGATGTATAGAGGGTTGGTAGTAGGTCATCTCAGTTAAAGACTAGGACACATGGGATAGTAGAATCAGGTTAGTTATTAAAACACCCATGAAAATCACCACCACCAATACCACCTCCTATAGGACCTATGGAGTCATAGATTTAGAAATGATGTTGTATAGCTCTATGTTATTTTTGTATTTTAGCATACATATACTCATGATATATATGACATTATTTTGTGAGATATATGAGATCCATATTTGGTCTAAGAACTTGTACATGGAATATTATTTTTGATATATATATATGATTCTCTATTATTTACTTTATCATGATTGGTCATGGCAATGTTAATCTTTCATTCATTTTATGCCATGTATATGAGATGCTAGACTCTGATTTTATCTACTCATATTGATGACTAGTAGTATATGTTTATTTAGAGATGAACATATATATTATCACATAAAATATTCATTGTGATTTTGTTATTATTGGTTTGGATTTGTTTTGGGTATGCCTATTGTGAATAAGGGGAAGTATTACTGAAAAAATTGTTTGATAGTTCCTTTGGCTTGTTTTTTGTTATAGCTTGTGATATTATGCATCATAGTTATAGACAAATATAATAACAATGTTTATCCTAAGCATGGAAAACTTAATTTAAATATAAATATAAACCACTTAGGTGTAATATATGAACAATCAAATCCCAATTTTGAATATAATGCAATAAATCAAGTGTAGGAATGAATACAAATATTCACAACTCAAGTATAATATATTGTTAATCAAGACTAAAGTGAAAAATAAAATGTAATAATCCTATGACAACCAAGTTAAAATTTCACAAAAAAAAAAGTTAGTTAATAGCCATTCAAAATAAACAAACCAATCAAATATACAAAGGAACAATAAACAACCTAAGGAAAAAACTAAAACACTAATGAAAGAAACAATGATAGTCATCAATCAATTAAAAAATAAAAATGAAATGCACAACTAAACTAAGGAAAATGAAATAAACAAAAAATATAAATCACTAGTAATAAATGAATGAGTTCAAGTAAGATAAATAGACAACCTAAGCTAAGGAATAATGAATAAACAAACAAACAAGTGCAAGTGATAAAAAATTAAGCTAAACAAAGAACAATAGACAACCTAAATTAGGGAAAATAAAATGAAGGTGTATACAAAAATGAATGAATTTTAAAATATAATGTAATGAAGATTAACCTAAGGTAGATATAGGATACATAACTAATCTAAGGTAAAAATAAAATAATTGATTTAACAATTTTGGAAATATTGGAGTATTATTCCTAATTTAGTTAAGGGGTCTAGAGTAATAAAATTAATAAATAAATATGAAATAATTATGTCACTAACTTGTATAATTTTATTTTAATTTGAATATTTCTAAAAATAGTAATAAGAGATAGAAAATAAGACTTAGCTAGAAATTGACTGAGATGGGTATTGTAGGGTCTAAAATTCACTGTGCAAGACTGGGACAGTATCACAAATCAAGGTCTAGCCTTCATTTTATGATTGTACAAAAGCATCAAAATAATACACCCTAGGGTCTGATGCTATAGTCCTCTTTTGATACAATTGTCTAGGAGACCTGAGATTTTTAGGTTTTGTTCATGATGTCTGTGTGAGCTTGCCTATGAAATTTTTGACCATTAGATATCCACAAAACTCTCTATAGAGCTGATTTAGTCTTCAAACCCTAGACTCTATTGTGCTTTGACCAAATTTTAGAAAGAGGGGGGGTTAGTGTGTGTAATATTCATTAAACATGTATCCACACCCATTATGTGGGCATGCTACCTACATACTAATATTTCAAAGAGGGATCAAGGCATATGTAGTTCTCCCACTTGATGTGCTTTGTGAAATTATGTGTATGAAGATGAAAAATTCTAAAACTAGGTGTGCTTGAGGTGGATAGGGACTAGTGTAAGGATTTGGATAAGCTTGTAGTTGTATTAGTTGGTTGTATGTAGAGAATAGGGAAATATGCCTAAGTAGTCTTATTTGTATTCTTGCTTGCTTTGTGATATATGAAAACCCCTTCTAAATAAACTTTGAATGGGATTTTATAAGGATTTTTTTATCATGGGTCAAATGTATTCATGTTATGTTGACAAGAAGAGGAATAGGTACCAAAAAGGAATTGACCATTAGAGGTAAAAATTTACATAGATAGGAGTGTTATAAATAGACACCCTATGGTTTGTTGCTATAGTTTAAGTTGGGTGTTATAGTCCTAAAGTAATGGGACCTAGGGGGATGGAATCACTGGAAATGTTAATTAGAGGAGGTGTAATCAATGTCTACAAGGTTATGCCTAATTGGGAATCAGTGAAAAGTATCATATGAGGGTTATGATAGAAATCAAGAAGGACTTATGGATTGGGTGTCACAAGCTACACTCAAGTTACCAATTTTCACATTTTATATGACTAAATTTTCCCCCTCTTTATTTTAGTGATGTAGCAAACCAAAATATTAAGACAAAAAAAAATAGAAAGCATACCTGAACTTACCTGTAGGGGTGAAGCTCATGAAGTTGTGTGATGTTGGGTGTGCATAGAAAGAGCACATTGTGAATTGTAAATATGGAAGAGAAAACAAAGAGTATATGAGTTCTTACTAGATACATTATATATAAAATAAGAACCTAAAAAATCTAGGTAAGAGAGAGAGAAAGAGAAAGGAACAAATACACCTCATTGGGTATGAAAACCAATATAAAATATATCATGATGTTGAGTGATGTTGAGTAATGTTGGATGATGTTATACTAAGATTAATATCATGAAAGAAGCTAAGTTCTCAATTCCTTGAGAGTGGCTCAAGAATGCAAAGGATGGCCCTTTGGCTTCATCATTGCCCACTATGTGAAGCTATGTGATCATGTGTGTTCTAATCAAATTTTGGATTGTGTGTCTAATCCCTCTGAGTAGGTGGCTCAAAAAATATAAAGGCTATCTAATCCTTTGGCTCCATAATTTACCACTAAGTGAATCTATGTGATAATATTTATACTACTTGATGTTTGGACTATGTATCTAATCCCTCTAAGTAGGTGTCTCAAGAATACAAAGGCTAGCTAGTCCTTTGGCTCCATCATTTCCCCATGAAGTGAATATATAAAATGATATAAATATGAATGTGTATCATGTGAGATGGATATTCAAGCCCATGAATGCTCTATAATCTAAAAATGTGGCATGGATAGCTGAATGTATGTTGGAAACTATGCCATTCTTGGTCAATTTGAAAGGTGGATATTAGGCTTGTATGAAAGCCACTCTGAAACTAGGCACTAGGATTATATGAAAGCCATTTCAAAATGGAGGTTAGGTTTGTATGAAATCCACTCAAAAATTATTCCAACCACTTGTAGATAGAATAAGTCATGTAAATACTAAGAATGCTTAGGTAATATGCTTAACTCAAAAAGAAAATAAGATAAATGTGTCATGCACATATCCCCTAATCATTGGTGTTTGAAACATGGATTATAATCTAGAAGTTATACCAACTGACCTATCTAAAATTATAAATAAGAGCCATCATTTTGCACATGATTCCCCCTATATCTAGATTCTCTAAGAAAAATTATACTGAAACTACTGTATATAAACTAGTCTGAATATGCAAAACTATAGTTGAACTTACTTCTCTTCCTCTTTCTAGAAAACCTAGTTTTTTTGTTGTTTAGATAGGAGTGTTTAAAATGGACACCCTGATATCCAACACGATATTCTAATCTTGGTGCTATTGTCTTAGGCTAATTATGATGATTGTTCTATAATTTTCACTATCTATCTAGTCTATTCTGCCTAGTTTGAAGTTTGGTTATTTTAGGTGTTTTAAATGTTGTTTTTCTTATCATTAGGAGTTGTGATCTCTATGAAAAAACCCATGTTTATTTACCCCTCTTTTGAGGTTAGGAATGAATACCCTATAATGATTTCCCTTAGAATAAACAGCCCTATAAGTGTTATGCTACGAAGATACATGATATAACAATGATAAGATATCTCAAGATATATCAATTACAATGTTATTACATTATTATATATATGTAATTACTTACATTACACATGTTATTGTAGTGTTATTACATTGATAATATATCTCAAGATATAGAATGGTTTTTAATGAGATATTTTTAGCTCAATAAGGGTATGCTTGGATAGATATAACAATGTAATAACATGTGTAATGTAATAAATTAGAAATAGAAGTTTGGTTAGTTATTAGTTGTCATGGAGGGATGGAGCATGATGTCCATCATGGAATCCAAGAAAACAAGATAATGCATGATGTGGATCATGGAATTACAAATAATTGAAAAATAATAAAGCAAAAAGCACATAAACTAAGAAGCAAGAAGTGTACAAGAGTGGCCAAGGGGCCAAGCAAACAAGGGACAGGGGCACATGTCACTCAAACTAGAAAGTAAGCATACAAGGCATGTTAAAATGCCACATACACATACAATTAAAGCAGACAAGGTTGGCATAGGGGCCACAAGCACATAAGAAAGTACAAGCAAAGGACATTAGTAAATGTCCTAAGTCACACATAAGAATAGAAGGAAGGGACATTGTCAAATGTCCTAAGGCACATATAAGAGACAAATAGGAATTGAGAAATGCAATCACATCTAGTTATACAAAGAAAGAAAGGAAGGCATGTAATACTAAAAATACAATCAAATCTAACTAATCACAGTAAGACATGAAAGTATGTAAGACATGTAGTACAAGACTAGATATATGCTAAGAAATACATGAGTGTTATATACTAGTGAGTGTTGATAGAGTAATCTATGTAATCTAGTAGGTAATATACATCAACATGATAACTAAAGTGTTTTCTATAGGAATGACATAACCTGGATGGTGTAGTCATATAGAATATTCCCCTAGTGGGTATGTATATCGATGTATGTCTCAAATGTATAAGTAAGATGCCCCCTCAATGGGTAGAGTGAAGCAATCAAGGATTTGGATGTCACTGCATACACTCAAAGAAGATTGAGTGAAGCATGGTAATGTAGATAAATCAATAAACAATAGCATCAAATAATGTAATGTAAGTCTAGTATGGTAGTAGAAATGTAAAGCATGGATGATGTATATAATTGAAATATTTTTGTGTTTTTGAATTATTTGAATTTTTTTGTATTTTGAATATATGCTATGTATAATCAATCATGAGAATACTATGTACAATAAAAATTGAGAAACTATGTATAAGTAATCAAATAGAAACTATGTACAAGCAAGCAAAAAGAAACTATGTACAAGTGAGACTGAGAAGAAACAATAATAATTGATGAGTCTCATGGAATACTCCCTATCATGGTATATTTTATCAAGGAGAGGGATCGTGTGTGATCATGAAGCATGATGGAAGGGCTAAGACTATGGCTCTAAAAGATATTTATGCTATAAATGCTTTGAAATATTTGAATTAGAAACTGACTATGGGGTCTCCTTGTAACTCTGAGAAGTGGATGAAACTATAGGGATCTTAGGGACCCATCTGGTAGTAAGAGAAGCTCTTTGAACATGTGCTTTATGTGTAGAGGTGTGAGACCTTAATGATACTACCCTGGGTGTGAACACTATAGCTAGAAGCTATCTAGAATATTGAAACTATGATTGATTTAAAAGAGACCTCTATGGAAGTGTATGAACCATCTATGTTGGTGATGGAAGCCTCAACTATGTCTAAATCTGAATTGGAGGAAGAACTAAAACTAGTGGAGAGACTAAAACTAGTGACTGAAATAAAATTGGTGATTGCAAAGTAGAAGATGGCTCTGAAATAGGGAATGGTAACTCATATGGAACTCCACCAACTATCACAACCTGATTTGCATGAATGAATTTCATGCAACTATGAACTATAGAAGGTACTAATCAGAGTTTGTAAATCCATGGTTGGTTAATCAACATAACAAAAACTCTTACACTGGGAATAATAGTAAATGGTGTGGCCATGTTGTTACACCAATCTATAGAGAAATTATAATCTCACCCAATAAAATCTATATGTGCCCACTGAATCTGATGATAACTATATCCATCAGGGTAATATCCTGCTCTAAATATCCTAAATGCTGCAATAATATCATAGGATGATTATGAATGTAAGATTTGATAAAGAGTGCATGATAATTTTAATCATTCTCAACTATATCCTACTTTGAGGAGATATAAGGTCTATCTAGAACTCTAGAATTGTATACACCAATCATGTTACTCAAAGGATGTAACTCAACTAAAGGTGTCTTGTATGTATCTGGTGGGGGTTGTGCATGATATGCATGGTGAACATGTGATGTATCTCCTATATTTTGTTTAAAATGTTGTGAAAAAGGATCTAAGAAGATTTTCAAAGCTTTATCCTATGTTTGCTTTGCTTGAATAGGATAGACTATAGTGTCAAGGTCAATAATGTTACCATCTATCAAGTCTTGTATCTTGTGTCTCAAACTAATGCATCTATTTGTTGTATGGCCTAGTGCCCTATGAAACTCACAAAATGCATGTTGATCATATCCTCATGGAAGAGGCTTTGTTAGATGAACTTCTTGAATAAGAGGGAGAGATATGATATTGCATTTCAAAAGCTAATGTAAAACTCTAGCTAGAAGAACTGGTAGATTGGTAAAGGTTTACAGAGGAGGTGTTAATAAAACCACATACTAAGGGGGATCTAAAGTTGTATTAACTGTAGGTTGATTTTGATCCTTTCTATCATTGACCTTAACTTTGTATGGGAATTTTTTGTTACTCCTTTTTATTTCTTTTGATATGGTTGTGTACTTGAGTTTGCCCATTGAAATTATTTTGACTTCCCTTTCTTTTAGTGTATGACATAATTAGTGAAGAAAGAGAACCTTTTGAACATTATTGATTCATGCAAAGCTAGTAGGAGAATCTATTTGAAGAGATATTGTAACTCTTGATCAATTATGGGGCTAGTCATCTTAGCCAAGATAATCTTATATCGAAGAAAATAATCTATGAGATACTCATTTGACCTTTGTTTCTATTATATAACTTGGTTATAGGAAACCTTATCACCAATGTTAATGTTGAAATGAGCTAGGAACATGTTAGTTAAAGGATTGAATGCATTGACTAATTGATTTGGTAGACTATAAAACCATTGTAAAGAATAATCCTTTAGATTCTATAGAAGTAACTTGGTTAGTAGCTAGTAATTTGGCACATAGTCCAAACATGCTATGTGAAAATCTCTCAAATGTGTCTCTAGATCAACCTCACCATCATATAGAGTGAGCTTGGGTTAAAAAAACCTAGTGGTAAGGGTGTAGAAGCAATATGACATGTCAATGGTGTATGCATTAGAGCAAAAGAATCCAAATCCTATCTAGGTCTAAAATCACCTTGCTCAAGATGTAGAACCTTGAATTGAAGAGATATTATCTCTTACACAATGGATGCCACATCGAGAGACAAAGATGTACTAGTTATAGTTGAAAATGGCATAGAGGTAGGTTGGGCTGCTATAGGGGGTTGTTGAGACATATTTTCCCCCACATTATCATTTACAACTGATTTCTCTAAAGGAATGGAAGACTCAACTTGTTTGGCCTTTTTAAATTTCCATGATAGATTGCAAGATAAGAGTATGATCTCTGGGTTGTTCCCTGAGTCTTTCTTGAAAACTTTGTAGGATCAAATTTTTTTTAGTATAACTTCATTTTAAATAATTGGTGGAAGTGAATCAAGACTCTAATGTGGTGGGTCATGAACATCAGTGTTTGTATCATCATTGTTATTCTCATATTACTCTTTGTCAAAATTATCCTCATTGAAATTGGTGTAATCTAGATGTGTAGAGTCTATAAAAAGAACCTGAGTTGGTTGTTTATCCATGGTATATGGTCAAGTTGAAGGAATTTGGGTGAATTAAATAGGCTTACCACTAAGTCTTTCACTTTGTCTCAAAAGAAGAGATGCAAGGATCTTAGGTGGCATAAGGAAAACAACTTGAATAATGGAAAAAAAATTCAACAAATATAATCTAAACAAGGAATTTGAATATGCATAAAAAGAATACGAAGCTCACAAATGTGTAAGGTGATACCTCAAAAATAAAATAGGAAATAGTACATGCAACTAGGGTTTTGAATGAAATTATTTTAAAGTTACTATATAATTTTAAAATTTGATACAAATTTATGATTTAAATATACAAATAAAAAATCAAAAAATTATTCAAAAATTCTTGATTTGAAAGGACCTAGTGTATGCAACTAGGGTTTGAAAGAAAAATAATTTTTTGAAATTAATATGTAATTTTAAAATTTTATACAAATTTTTGATTTAAATATTTAAGTAAAAAATCATAAAAAATATAGGAAAAATACTAGGACCTAGTATGGGCAACTAGGGTTTGAAAAAACATTAGTTTAAAATTACTACAAAGAGTTTAAAATTTAGTGTTGATTTTTTATTTTATTATGCAAGTAAAAAAATAAAAAAAATATAGGAAAAATTAGTAGAAAATTTATCCTAAGGTTTTTAGGGTTTTTATATGCAAACAAAGTAAGTCAGGTTCACCAAATGATTTAACATTTTTACAAATATTGGACTATTATTCTTAATTTATTTAAGGGGTATAAAGTAATAAAATTAATAAATAAATATATAATAATTAATCTATTTATTTTTATAATTTTATTTTAATTTGAATATTTCTAAAAATAGTAATAAGGGAGAGAAAATCAGACTTAGCTAGAAACTGACTGAGACAGCTATTGTCGGGTCTAGAATTTACTGTGCAGAACTGGAATAGTATCATAAATTAGGGTATAGAAAAAAAATTATTATTGGATAAGAGTTTCAAAATAAGACACCCTAGCATATCATTTTATAGTCCTCTTTTATCACTATTGTCTAAGAGACATGAGCTTTCTAGGTTTTGTTCATTGTGTCTATGTGAGTCTACTTATGAAATTTTGATTATTGGATGTCTGCAAAACTCCCTATAGAGTTGACCTAGTATTAAAACCATAGTATCCATTTTGATTTTACTAAATTTTGGAAATAGGGAAGGTTAGTTTGTATAAGATACACTGAATGTACATCCACACCCCTTGTGTGGGCACACTGCCTACATACCAATACTCCAAAGAGGGATCAATCCATATGTAGTTCTCCCAATTGATGTGCTTTATGAAATCATGTGTATGAAGATGAAAAATGCTAAAAATAGGTGTTCTTGATGTGTCTAGGGACTGGTGTACAGATTTGGATAAGCTTGTAGTTATATTGGTTGGTTGTATGCAGAGAATAGGTAAATATTTTTGATTAGTCTTACTTGTATTCTTGTTTGTTTTGTGATATTTGTCAAGACATTTTAAATGAAATTTGAATGGGATTTTATAAGGATATATTGGTCATGGGTCCAATGTATACATGTTAGGCCAATAATAATAGGAATAGGAACCAAAAGGAACTAACCATTGGAGGTAAACATGCACTTAGACAAGAACACTAAAAATGGACACCCTAGGATCTAGTGTTATAGTCCAAGTTAGGTGCTATAGTAATAAAGGAATGGGACCTAGGGGGATGGAATCATCACCATAAATATTTCATGAAGGAGTTGGAATCATTGTTTATAAGGCTATATATGATTGGGGATTAGTGAAAAGATGCCTATGAGGGTCATGAGAGAAAGAAAGAGGGACCTATGGGTTGGGTGTCACAAGCCACACTCAAGTTACCAATTTTCACATTTTATATGACTAAAACAATAAACTAATATAAATAAAATGATCAAATAACTAATATAGCTATTTTTGTATGTGTAATTTATGTGTTATGATTTGTCACAAAGGTTTCCCCTAAGATATAGGGAATAATTACATAGTCAAAAATGCAAAGGTTGCCCCTAAGCTATAGGGAAAATATCATTAGAATGGTCAGAGGGAATAGAAGAATAAAGAGGGGGTTAATAAGATGTCTCCAAATGCACTAGGAAATTGTAAACTTCATACATATTTTGATGGACATGAGTTCCAACATGGACTTCAGGCCAAATGTAGCTCTTCTAGGATGTGGGATAGAATAAAATCGATGATAAGGACAAAAAACATTAACTTGTAAAATAAAATAGGAAAAATATCACAAAATGAGAGGGTATGAGAGAGGCCTAGAGTTGATTAGTGCATTAATTTGTAATGTACAAATTCCATAAAAGTGACTCAAAAAATGGAAAGAGCATGAGAGGTCTATGACTCAGAAAATGGCAAGTATGTGAAAGGTATATGACTCTCAAAATGATGAGAGAGTAAAAGGTCTATGACTTGTAAAATGGTGAGCATGAGAGGTATATGACTTGAAAAGTGGAAATATCATGAAGGATTTATGGATCATAAAATGATAAAATCATGAAAGGTCTATGACTATAAAAATGGTGAGAGCATTAGATTAAGGGTGGCTAAGTTGACCTCAAAAAACATTGAGCACTACCTAAATAGTCAAAATGGACCTCAATCCATTGTAGTTCACATATCATGTGGGAAGAGAGGTAAATTGATGACAAGTAAAAGAGATTGATCATATAGGAAAATAATAATGGGATCACAAAATGGTGAGAGCATGAAACAAAAAAAGTTAATGCTCATGATAGTGAGAATGTCAAGCACAGGAAATCATGAAAACTTGTGAGAGTGTGATTTAAGCTAAAACCACACTAAAATAGAAAATGTGAGTGTTCATAAATTAAAGAGGTTGATATTTCATTGTGTTTGCTATGTCTAATGCTTGGAACAAGAATGATCCCATCATCACTACAGAGTGCCTGTAACAACTGTAGGCTTCACCTATAGGTTTCCTACAGCCACTATAGAATACCCACATCAATTATAGGCTTCATCTAAAATTTTCCTATATCCACTTTAGAGTGCCCAAAGTAACTAAAGGTTTCACCTACAAGTTTCTTGTAATGACCGTAGAGTGCTTACAATCACTATGCAAAACAAAGTCATTATTAAGGAGATCTTGTAGACACATCTAGCTGTCTTGGGGAACCAAATGGATGATTGGGAAGAATCATAATTGTTTCATGGATTCCCTACATGTGAGGATACATTAGATGTGTTTTCAAAGATGAGAAAAGACAAGGATAATGAGAAGAGACAAAAGAGATAAAACAACAAAATAGTCTACCTTGTCTTTAAGCCAGTCAATCCTAAAACAAGTAACTATGGTTACCAACCACTTGAAGGTTAAATGGGGTAGTTTCTAAAGTATTTGTATTTTTTATTAGTTTGGTGTATTTATTTAAGTTTCAATAAACTACCTTATGTATTTAAGGTAGAACCTAGATTAGACTAGGAGTTAGATAAATTTGATAAGGTAATAGCAAAATTTTTTGAACTATAACATTTATATTGAAAATTGAGTAATGAGAAAGTTAAATTTATAAGAATTTTGTGAATTCTCTCATAGAGGGATTGGAGATCAATTATAAATGAGAAAAGTCCCCCTAAAAATGAGCTACTGTGAAGATCCTTACCTTCTTTAATTTTAGTGTGTTGTGTAAGTTGATTTTATTGTTAAGTCTAATTATATGGGTGTGATGTATGTATGGTACATAAGTGTGGAATAGTTTTGTAAGGATATCATAGTAGTTTCATAATATATATGCCTAGTAAATTTAGTATAAATTAATTATAATACAACTAGAGAAGCAAGTTGATTTTTGAATCAATAATGCATATACAGTGTTGACACTCCTGAAAAGTGTACACACCCTAGGTTGATAATTAATTTTTAATCAGACTTGTGAATCTGATAATCATTGAGTAATTAGTTTGCATAATATTTTGGCACTATTTTCAAGGAGGTTTTTTTCTAAAATCAATAATTATTTTTCTAAAATTTGTTAATTCACTATTCTACCTAGTTGGGCAAGTCGAGTGAGGACACTATGGTGTCTTATGCCAGATGTCTAAGTTCCTAGACATATAGTTCTAGTCAAACAAGTCAATTAAGGGCACGATGGTATCTTATGCTAGATGTCTTAGTTTTTAGAATTAAATGGTGCATAATTTATCTATCTCATGTTCTAGAATTTATTTACCACAAGAGTGATTTATTTTCTAAAAAATATGATTTTAGTTTTCCTACTCTCATTTCTTGTTTTTTAGGATAGTTTTCCTGCTTTCATTTCCTATTTTATAAAATAGTTTTCATATTTTCTAGGATATTTTTCATAATTTCATTTCCTATTTTTTAGGATAGTTTTCTTGCTTTCATTTCCCACTTTCTAGGATATTTTTTCCTTCTTTCAGTAGATAATCTTTACTTCTTTCTAGAAGTAAAATTTCAATTCCTATTATTTTGATTACATCACTCCTTTATTTTTGCATTATTTTTAAAAATTGGTCTGAAACAACCCCCTTGAACACATGAAAACAAAAAAATCAAAATCTGTGTAGAAAGGGACATGATAGTTTAAGGAGTTGCATACCATTTATGTAGAGAAAGAGATTCTTGAGGGAGATTCCTACCAAACAAGCCATAAGTTGTTGCTGGAAAAGAACCAGAAAAACTTACAAAAATAATAATATTGTTGAATAATATACCATAATTTAGAATGCTCTTGAAGAAGAGAAAATTATGAACCAAAAGAGGCAAATTGAAAAATAAGCACTATTGGATCTAAGAAAGGAAACAAAATTAGAGGAAGTGTTAGCTGAGCTAGTAAGAAGAAACGAAGAAAAGGAACTACATGAACTAGACACTCCAGAGAGTGACATATTTACAACATTTCAGCAAAGATTTCTTGATCAAATCAAAGGAATCTCATGAGAATATTTAGACCCTACATCCAATAAAAATACTTAGGATCAACAGATAAATGTTTATTATCATTCTAACCAAGGAATTGACATAGAATTTAAGGATGAGATCTTGAGTACTTTTGGTATCCATATCACAAGAAAATCCATCATGATCAGAGAAGGAGACTTTGTGGATGACAATGGGACTCTAGACATAGTTACTTTTGAATTTCCTATTCTAGATGTAATAGGTGTAACATAAATGGAAAAACATTCTACCCTCAACCTTGCCCAATTTTAGAGGTACATTACCAAAAGACCTAGACACATTCTTGCTCGAATTTGATATAATTTATAGAATACATGACTATAGGTAGGATGCACAAAAATTGAAACTTTTTCTAGCTACTCTACAGGACTCAACACTTCACTAGTTTATAGGATTGGGTAGTAATTTGGTTTGCACTTGGGAGGACATGAAAAAAAAATGGCCAAGTATCAGGAATATGGAAGAGGAAGAAGTTATAGAATAAATGGCATCTTTAGGATGACTCAAGAGGGGGATGAATCCTTAGAGGACTATATTGAATGGTTCATGTTCAGTGTAGAAAAATTCAAGCAAAGTGCACTTGGAGAAGAACCTTTAAAACTCATCTTCATGAAAGGAGTTAGAGAAGATTGTCTAGAATCCCTAGACCTAATGAGTGGAGGGGATATTTCTCACCCACCATTATTAGATATCAAAGAGATAAGCAATAACTATTTTAGATTTTCTATAAAAAAAGTTAGGTGTAGTAAGCTCCCATTGGTAGCTACAAATGGTCTATCAAGAACTAAATTTAGAAACCTATTACAAGACATGAAATAAGATATCATTAATCATTTGGCCACCAAAATAGATAACCTATACTCAAGACAAAATAAAGTAGGATTGGATCAAGCTTTGACCATTTACTATCCTAACTCTAAGAAGAAAAAGATAGATTATATATGTCATGAGGTTCGGGTTAAAGTAGCTCACATCACAATCGAAAAACTAGAAATAGTACAACTACATGTTTTAAGACAAGATAGTGATCAAGTTTTCTATGTTGCATAAAGAAGGCCATGGGCTCAACAACCACCTTATCAAGGAATGGGATAAAATCCACTTTTTGTAAATTCTACCTCCTTTAATTCACAATTTACAAATGCTACTCCCAATTAGACTAGTCTTTGGATGAACATTCCATCTCCTAATTCTAGCTGGTAGCCACCTCAAGAAAGCTACCCCACCACCTCTTGACATCCTCCATAAAATTTATCCCCATCTTGGATGTAAGATGGCAACCACCCCAAGGCCCACCCTTCACAAACCAGTGGCAATAGCCCTGGAGACCTAACCGACCATAGGGAAACTCTTCAGGAGGATTCCCTCCACAATAAAAACAACATGCTACTCTTATGCCCAATATAAAAATTTCACCCAAGCCTAACCAAATACCTACCAAACCCACACATAATTTTGAAAATAAGCCAGTGTAACCCATATTTAGTACTAAACCCATTCAGTACCTGGTATACATGATGAACATCAATGAAGTTCACCTCCATTTAGGAAAAGTTATACCACCCCCAACACCACCCATAATAAGGGAGTTAGATGATGAAACCCTAGAAGAACATGCTAACCCACCTCCATCACCTCAAGAACTCTTTGAACCATTCAATAAAGTTGTTGATGAAATAACCCCCCCATTTCTAGAACATCTCATCCTTTAATGCCATATAATTGAACCTGAGTTTGATTTCATGGGATAACTTAAGAAGCTTTATGTCAAAATATCTCTTTTTTAGGCCATCTAGGATGTACCCATATATTATAAATCTATTAGAGACCTATGTCTATTAAAATTAGGAAGGAAGAAAAAAGATCCCAATACTGTGCATGTGATCGAACAACTAGAAGATATCATGCTAGGGAACACCCTACCAAAGAAATATTTAGATCCAAGATGCCTATTAGTAACAATCCAGATCCATGACCAAAAACTATCCAACACATTGATAGACCTAGGGGATGTAATGAATGTAATGATAACCAAAACTATGCACAAGCTACAACTAAATAATATTCATCTCACATCTACAATGTTGCAAATGGATAGTAGGTCTACAGTCAAACTAGAAGGAATCATTGAAGACCTTGTCGTTACTGTAGATTCTTAGGAATATCCTATAAATTTAATTATTCTATAGCCAAAGTCTAATTTGGGTAGATATCCTATGATCTTAGGATGATATTGGCTTACCACAGCTAATGTCTTCATCAGTTGTAGATCAAGTAACATGATGATCTCCAATGGAAACCACACTAAGAAGTTGGTCTTTTATCCCCCAGCACAACCAATTTTTACACTAGAGCCTACATTATGAGCTAAATAAGATGAGGTAGATTATACTCCCTTGATTCTTGTATTTTCCATAGACCATGCATGCACATTAGCTGATCAAGAGGAAGATACAATTATCTGCAATGTTCTTCAACATAATTAACAAACTCCTATAGATCTCAACTACTTGCAATATGTTGAGTGCCCATTTTCTAGCCTCTAGGAATCAAATAATTTTGATGCATTTGTTTAAGAAATATTCCACCAACTACTGACTCATATCTATAGCCACACAAAATCCATCAACAATATATAAATGATGAAATCACTCTCAAAATAAATTGAAATCTCTCTAGGAAAAACATTGCTTATTAATAGCAAGTTGGAGCCAAATGAGGAAAAGCACCTAGTCAGCATGTTACATGCAAACCAACATGATTTTACATGGAATTATGAGGATATGCAAGGAATCAACATATAAACATGCACACATCATATCTACATCAAAGAAGAGTGCCAACCAATCAGACAACCATAATGTAGGATGAATCCAACTCTTTAAGAAATAGTTAAAATGGAATTACAAAAAAATTTGACTACTAGATTTGCATATCCCATCTCAAATAGTGAATAGGTGTCACCTTTGTTAATTATACCAAAGAAAAATGAAAAATAGCATGTATGTATTGATTACAGGGAACTCAACACAACAACCATAAAGGATCACTTGCCTCTACCCTTCATTGACCAAGTGTTGGACACACTAGCAAAGAAGAAATATTTTGCCTTTTTGGATGGCTTCAGTGGTTATAACTAGATTATAATTTCTTTTGATGACTAGGAAAAGACCACCTATACTTGTCCCTAGGGTACTTATGCTTATTTTGTATTACCCTTTAGTCTATGTAGCACTCCTGCAACATTCCAGAGGGTTGTCTTGAGTATCTTTGTAGCTATGGCTAATGAATGTGTATAAATCTATATGGATGACTTCATTGCCTATAGAAAGACATTTGATGAATGCCTCAACAATATAGAAAAAGTTCTAAAACACTATCAAGAGCACCATATATCTCTCAACCATAATAAATGCTACATGCTTATGATAGAAGGAATTGTCTTAGGTCACCATGTATCTACTGAAGGAATTAATGTTGACCCTGCAAAAATTAGCATCATCAAAAACTTGCCTATTCCTCAAAAATAGAAAGATGTTAGGATTTTTTTAGGACATGTTGGTTACTATAGTAAATTCATTAACAATTTTAGTAAATTAGTAACATCATTGTTCAACCTTCTCTCTAAAGATGTTGAATTCCTCTAGACTCCTACCTATGATACAACCTTCAAATAATTAAAGGAATTATTAACCACCACCCCTATTATACATGGTATTGATTGGAAGATTCCATTTTATATTCACATAGATGCTTTAGATACTACCCTAGGAGATATGCTCGAACAAAAACAATAAGTACTCAATTATATCATATATTTTGTAAGTAAAAACTTATAGGCAGTAGAATTAAATTACATAGTTACTGAAAAAGAGTTCTTGGTAGTAGTTTATGATATCAATAAGTTCCATCACTACATCATAGGGTATCAGGTATTTGTTCATATATACCATACAACCATTTGGTACCTTATGAATAAACTAACTATTCCAACCAGAGTGATAATATGGCTAATCTTATTACAAAAATTTGATATCACCATTGTAGATAAGCCTGATAGGGACAATGTAGTGGTTAACTTCTTATCACACCTATAATTTATTGTAGAGGATATCATAGTGGATGAATCATTTTTAGATGATCACATATTTTCTCTCACCCTTACCATATCCTGGTATGTTAATATTATTAACTAACGCATAATAGGGTTACTTCCTTAATACTTCCTCCCCAAATAAAGGTGAGCATTGATTTACAAAAGTGATAGATATTCATTATTATCAGATTCCTTTTCTATATTGGGCCTAACTCTATCATCAAAAGATGTTTTAGAGAAGATGAAGTTCCAGATATCCTTAAAGCCTATCATGATGAACCCTATGGAGGACACTTTACAGCCAAGTTTACAATAGTCAAAATTTTGAATACAAGATACTATTGGCCCTCACTCCATAAAGATATAATTAGGTATACTACTCATTTTTATAGATGTCAACATATGGGGAAACCCACACATTATAATGAAATACCTTTGCAACCTCAAATGGTGTTTGAACCATTTGAAAAATGGAGCTTAGACTTTATAGGACCTTTTGACCCAAAATTCAATAACAAAGAGTACATCCTTGTATGTATTGACTATGTTACTAAATGGGTGGAAGTAAAGTCTCTTATAAATTATAGGGATAAGAAGGTGGTAGCTTTCCTCTATGAATAAATATTTACTAGATATGGTGTGTGACATGAAATAATCACTGATTAGGGACCCTAATTCATTTCTAATTTAATTATTACCTCAGTCCAACAATATGAGATTAGGCATAAGAAATCAAATCTATATCATCCACAGTCTAATGGACACATGGAAGTCACTAACAGGGAGTTAGAAAATATTTTGACAAAGACTGTTAGTATATATCATAAGGATTGGGAGACTAGGCTTCTTGAAGTTGTGTGGGCTTACCAAATCACATAGAAAACCACTACAAGCTTCACTCCATATGAGTTGGTCTATAGAAAGAAACCTATTTTTATAATAGAATTTGAGAACAAGACCTTATGGATATCACTAGAACTTATGATGGATATATCTGAAGCACAAAAAGAAAGTCTACTACAGTTGAATACCTTAGATGAATATAGACAACAAGCATGACAAAACACAAAGCTTGTACAATAGTAGCAAATTGGATGGCATGAAAAGTGAATTAAGACCAAGTAATTCCATATGGATATTAGGCCCTTATTTTTTACTCTAAATACAAGGACCACAAGGGTAAACTTTAGACCAAATGGCTTGGTCCTTTTGAGATTGAGCATGTTTTTGATAATGGATCGGTACAACTCCAAACCATTGATCCAATGAGATTCCATTTGCTAGTCAATGGACATAGATTCAAGTTATAAAAAAATCCACTTACTTAATAAGAATTTACCAGTCACATACACTAATAGTTATAAGATGGATACAATGATGTCATGGATATGCATGTTTCCTCACCAAACAATGAGAGCACTAGTCCACACTCAAATGAAGAAGGAGAGGAGGACATCCTTGCCCTCTACTGGTATGATGAATGAGATATTCACCTAGTCTTTGACAAGTCACATTTATAGGTGACTTGGTTAGAACCCTAAATAAACATTCTACTACAAGTAATAGTTATAGTTTAAAAACAAACCTAATAATGAGAACCCATTTTTGGGCATTGTTGGTGGCTTATGGGTAGAAAACTAGCCTGTTAGCTACATAGATATATAAAGAGGGCCTAAGTAGAAAACCAACTTGCTAGCTATTTAGGGGTGAAAACAAAAATAAATGAAAAAGGGAACGTGAGAAAGGAAATAGAGAGGGAAATCCCTCAAATCCAATTATTCACATCAACACAAGTTTTCTCTAGTTTCTATGGGCATTTTTGTAGCTATTACAAGAACCTTCTACATAGTTGGCCATCAATTTATAGATTTTTATGGGCACTTCTATAGTTACTAAATTTACCCTCCCATGCTAATTCTTTCCTTTATAGAGAACATGCAAGATAGATACTCCCACAGCTCTCACCTATGGCTTGGTTATTAGCTTTTGGGCATTGCATGAAAATCATTAGAAAAACTCATGGAAGAATGAAAAAGGATTGGGGTAGCAAATTTCATATATATATCCTTAAAATACCCCTAGATACCAAGCTATAAATCCAAAACAAATCATACAACTTCCCTTTCCATGTGGAAGTATTGTAGATCAAAATTTATGCCTACATGGACACCCATGATTTATTTTTAGTTTTTGGTCATTTTATGAAGATCATTTCACTATGTTGACCAGTGAGATCTCAGATTTTTTTGGCACATAGGTTTCATGTTTGAAGATCCTACTAATTAATACAAAAAATCCCAACAAGCAAACCTCCAAGGCATAAGCAACATCCAAACACTTATCAACCAGTTCATACAGATGAAGGTCACTAGGTAGTAATGACCTCAACTACCTACTTAGGATCTTTTATCCCATCACTTGGATCACTCATTTTTCAATTATCACCTTATGGTAAAAAATAAATTATTTATCCTCTAAGTCTTAGACCCTTGTTCCATACAGATTGTCCTACATCACATGTACATGAGCTATGGGCATCATCAATGCTTAACCACTAGTGATCTCCAAATCACTTCACAAAGGTTACACTTCACTCTAGTTCCAAATGCCATCCCAATTATTGCATCCATTAATCATTAACATGTAAATATTTTCATACCAACACATGTGTGACTCCCTAAGCATCACATCAAGAACACCATTATTAAAAGGTATGTCATATCTTTCATCATTGAAATTATAATTCTTTATTCTAATATAGCATGTATGGTTTTAATCAAGAATATTCAATTATGACTTTAGTCATTCATTCAAAATTCTATCACATCACCTCTAAACCTGCACTTCTATTCCTCATGATGACTCATCTTATCCCATACTTCCTACTCATTCCACATCATTTGAGGTCCCATGATAGCTCAAGTGGGGGGAGAATGCTATAGGTTATAACCTCATGCACCATGAAAACCCTTGATATGCCATAATTTTCAACCTAAAACCTTACACACACTATTATTGAGTCATACCCTATAACCTACAACCTCAAATTTGCCATTCATGAACCAAACCCTGCAACCTGCAAACCTCACATTTGCCATTATAGAATAAACCCCTACTTTATTATAGGTAGATTTCCATAGGTCTAAAGAATGTGTAGCTGAATATTTGTTAAGGGAATAATAGAGAAGTTAAAATAGTAGGGTCAATAATGTGGAGAGAGCCCATAAACCATAGGCACTTATAGGGAGACCAAGCCAGTTGGGATATCTTCCATAGAGCTAGTTGGACCACCTACTTTGGATGATTGCAAAATTTTGTAGAGCCTCTTTCTAGGGTATTTGTAGGTTATTTTAATATAAACCAAACCACTATATGTGTCATTACATTTCTAGTTAGTAAGACCTTGGTGAGCCAAGCAACTAGGTTACCAAGCATGGGGGAAAATTGGCAAGATAGACCCAATAGAGAAGAAACTAGGCAACATTTTTTGCTAGACAAATGAAAGACTGGTATTAAAGAAAGGAGGTATGGAAATAATTATCCTACCTATAGAATGGAGAGAGATATCATCATATATTATTAGGTACATGACCCGTGAGGGAAGTTATTCCCTCATTTACACTCTCCAATTCAAATTTTTAAATCATTTGAGGTATAATACAGTCATTAATGTTCTAAATTTATTATGAAATATTTTGAAAAGAATGTCTAAATAATATAAAAATTGAATTGAAATAGCCCTATCTCACCACTACCTAATATGACTCATAATTAAACAAGGAGTAGATTCTGTTAGACATGACCTCACTTGGGAGTAATTTTTGGCCCTAGAAAATATTTCACCCCAACAAGAAGAGGGCACTAATGAGAAGGAATCCCATGAGGGGCATCCCAAACAAACTATTTAGGAAGATGTTGAGGGCATTAGTGTTGTTGGTCAGCCTGTAGCCACTGAAGGTCCATCTGAGACTACTATAGTAAATAAGAAGAGGAGAAGACTAGTCTTATTCCCTTCTAACATAGAAAAGGAAAGCCTATAATATCATGTCCCTTATTCCATTATTTCCTCACCTCAAAATTGATTCCTCCACACTGTCTCTTGTTGGACAAGAAGAAGTTCCCCTATTAATCGATGCATAAGAAAAACAAACTCCATCAGTTACCCCTCCTACAAGGAAAATGAAAACCAAGGGGAAGAAACCCATTGTGTCAAAAAGGAGACATCCTTTTAGGAGATCTCAAAGGATGAAGAAATAAAATATCACTATAGCCTCCTTAACCATAGATATCAATGATGATGAAGAACCAAGGAAATAGCCTAAGATTAAGAAAACCCTTGATGGATTTGAAAGAGAGGAATGGTCTACTGATGAAGGATCTAATAAGGTAGAAGAAGAAGAATGATCACCCCTCCCATCTAGATTCACTAAGGAGGAAATTCATCTCCTCAAAAACATTGGATACAGAAAGGAGGAATTGAGAGAGGTAGAGCAACATGCAACAGAAAAAGAGTTGGTTAAAGAAGAGGTTATGGGAAAAAAGAGAATAAGAAAATTTTTCTCATGATCAAGAGTTCCAAACATTGAAACAAGCTATGGAGGAAATACACAAACTTAGAAATGAGATAAAAGAACTGAAAATAAAATGAGTCATTGAAACACTTTTGGGAGTAGTAGAGTTTTTAGAACCATCTAGGGATAAAGAGAAGATAGTGGAGGAACTTACAGCTACATTCATGGAAGAACCTATAGCATCCTCATTCACCTTGGCCATAAAATCCCCTACAGAAGAGTATGCTCTAATTTTGGTACCCTTCTATGATGGATTTCTTCCTCCATTTTCCACTACACCAAAACCTACTATAAAAGAAGTTATTGATGTGGATTTCTCAACCATCAATCCAATAGAGACTAATGATTTTTAATTTTTTTGAAATAAAAATTTAGTAATAATGAAGCCTACCAAAAAGAATTGGTGTACATATTCAAGGGATATATTAAATAAAAAGAAAAACATGATGAATTACAATAAAAATTAGAATTTTCTGACCTTAGGATTAGATATATAAAGGAAAAGATTTGTAAATTATATAAAACTACTAAACTATTGATAGAGTGTAGACCCCCTTCTAGGGTGTATGTTATGTATCTAGAAGAGAAATGGCTTAAATTTAGGTATGAAAGGATTTATAATGATCAATATTACATGGTTTGTGACCCAAAATATTTATTTGAAGAATATAAACATGCTAATCCTGACCTCCAAGCTTAGCTAAGTGAGTTCTACATCCACCTATATGATATACCCAGTGATACAAAATACAATACAAACATATATATGGGGGATGTCCTGTTAAATGCATTCTCTTCATATGTCTTGAATGAAACAAGAAGAAGGAAAAAATGGAAGAATATCAAGCAAAATAAAAAGAAGCAACCTTGATGACCAGGAGTGAATCAAGAGATCCAAATATTATAATAAATGAATGAATATCCTTTATGAACATATACACTCCATAAAAATGGGTTTTTAGAAAGTAGATAGAAGTTTAAAACCACTATTTGAGTCTTATGGAAGGAGATGGTAAGGAAAATTTTGTTGCCTATTCTCACAAATGGGTAGAACTCTTGGATGCCTTGAAAAGAAAGGAATCATACTCCCCTCAAAACCTTAGAGAGACCATCCACAAAGTATACTTATATATTGAACTTGTCAAAAAGTGGAGAATATAATGGTTGGTATTGATGTTTTAACCCCCTATATTCTAGATCCCAATTCATGACTTGGAAGAAAATGTTATAGCTAACAGAGAGGTAGAGAAGAAAAGATGGGAACACATTGAGAATGCTAAAGTTTTTTACATCTTGAAAGGGTTAGGCTATCCTAAACCCCTAGAATTTAGAAAATTTTATGGTTTTAGTATGCAACCAAGGCTTACTCAAGGTCGAACAAGAATCTAAGTATGAGGGAATGACGAGGCCACCAATTTCTTACTTTTATAGCCTCATCCATGCTTTGTTTGTATTTTTCCATGTAAATCCCATAACTATCTATCACTAATGCAAGTGAATGAATGAAGTTATGATTTTGTATGTACATTGATATATATATATGTGTTATGTTATGAATTATTTATGCTTTTCCTTGATTTAATTATATTGGTGTGCCTTTATCTAACAAACATTTGAAGGTTCATGAAAGGATGTGAGATCTTGCTAAGCCATAACTACTATAGAATGCCTATAGAGACTATAGGCCTCACCTATAGGTTTCCTATAGCCACTATAGAGTGCATATAAAAATTACAGTCTTCACCTATAGGTTACCTATAACCACTATATAATACCTATATTAAATTTAGGCTTTACCTATAAGTTGTCTATAGCCACTATAGAGTGCCCATAACAACTGAAGGTTTCACCTATAGGGTACTTGTAGCTACTGTAGAGTCCCTACAGCTACTATGTAAAACAAAGTCATTATTGAGGAGATTTTATAGACACATATATCTATCTTAGGGAATTAAATGGATGATTGGGAAGAATTAGAGTTGTTTCATAGATTCCCTACATGCAAGGAGACATTAGATGTTCTACTAAAGATGAGAAAAGATAAGGATAATGAGAAGAGACAAAAGAGATAAAATAATAAAATAATCTACCTTGTATTTAACCTAGTCCATCCTAAAATAAATAAATATGTTTACCAACCACTTGAAGGTTGATTGGGGTAGTTTCTAAATCATTTCTATTTTTTCCTAGTTTGGTGTCTTCGATTAAGAGTCAATAAACTACCTTTTGTATTTAAAGATAGAACCTATATCAGACTAGGAGTTAGATAATTTTGATAAGGTAATATCAAAAGTTTTTGAACTATAACATTTGTATTTAGAATTGATCAATGATAAATTTAAATTTTTAATAAGTTTTTGAATTCTCCCAGAGAGGGATTGGAGCTTAGTTTTAAATGAGAAACGGACCCCTCAGAATGATCATGACCCTCTTTAATTTTAGTGTGTTGTGTAAGTTTATTTTATTGTTAAGTTTGATTATATAGGTGTGATTCATGTATGGTACATAAGTGTGGAATAGTTATATAAGTCTATCATAATAGTTTCATAATATATCTATTTGGTAAATTTAGCATAAATTCATTATACTACAACTAGAGAAGCAAGTTGATTTCTAAATTAGTAATGCATATACAATGTTAACCCTCTTAAAAAGTGTATGCACCCTGGGTTGATAATTAATCTTTAATTAGACTCATGAATCTAGTAATCACTAGGTAATTATTCTACACAATAGGAACATGGATGGCTGACCTAAAAAAATATTGAGCACTACCTATATAGTCCAAATGGACCTCAAGCCATTGTATTCATCCTATAGTGATGAATCTAAATAAGTAACAACATGTTCATGAATAGGCAAATGACAGGTATGAAATAATGGTAAGGCAAGGCATGGTAATAGGTTGCTCTTAATATATAGGAAACAACAACATAGATAGGTTACCCCTAGGCTATAAGGAAAAATGGCATAGGTAAAAGATATAGAATGTTTACTAAAATTAAGGATACAATTTATAGACCACTATCATACTTCCCCTTTATGAAAGAATGTGCTCAAAGATTTATAATATTGAATCATCCACTAAAATTGCATATGAATCCAACCATTAAAGGTGTCTAAAGTATCAATGAATCATAACCAAGGTCAATGTGGTAATAGGGGGAGTAAAAAAAACTTTTGCCAATAAGGAATGTACAGGTGGGAAGGTATACTACCAAAGAGAATAGCTATGACATAAAATGAATGATCCTTATAGACAATACTTTAGGTCACTCAAGAAAAAAAGTGCTTGAGATGTATTATTTTCATTGGTGCATCAAGTTCATATCCTTATGTCATATCCAACCTGTATGCTCTAAAACCATAGTTAGTGACAATCACATAAGGTCCCAACCAATCAGGTTTAAACTTTCCCATTTTCTTGCATTTGGCATTGGTGTTCTTCTAGTTTTATTTGAGTAAAATATCCCCAAGCTCAAATTCTCTATATTTCAGACACCTATTATATTGACCACAATTGATTTTGGTATGCTTGAATACTATTTACATCTTCCATGTGTTTTTCATCTAGTAGTTCTATCTCTTACAAACAATCTACTCATTAATCCTCATCATCAAGGATATATTTCAATGATATGTTTAAATGAAATGCATAAAGAAGGAAACTTGACTTTAATAGGAAGAATGACCTTAGTGCCATAGACTAGGGAATAGGGTGTGGTGCCTATTAAAGTATGAAAATTGGTTTAGTAATCCCAAAGGGTGCAAAAGAGATGTAAATGTCAATCATGACCAACATCATTGATAATGTTCTTAAGAGTTTTGATAATAGTTTTTTTATATGCCTCCGTTTGGCCATTGCTTTGTGGGTAATATGTAGTGGATAAATGTTGGGTGATATTGTATTCAACATAAAGGGTTTCAAGATCCTTGTTTTTTAATAAACCACCATTATCATATATAATATTAGAGGGGATACCATAACATCAAATGAGGTGGTTGAAAATGAATTTGGATACTTGTTTGCCTATCACATAAGTGAGGGGAATGGATTCTAACCACTTCGTGAAGCACTCAGTGGTAATAAGGACATGTTTATGGCAATCTAAGGAGGTAGGATTAATATTTTTTATGAGGTTGAGTCCCACATTGAAAATGGCCATGGCGTAGTCATTGGCTTGAGTGTTTGGAATAGAGCATGTATCAAATTGGATTACTTCTGACATTATTTACACATTTTAACATAAGAAATTGCATCTACTTCCATGGTTGGCCAATAATAACCAATATGTAGTAAATTTTTGGTAAGGATGACCCCACTAGTATGGGCCCCACAACTCCTTTGTGAACTTGCCTTAATACTAATCTATATTTTATCATAATCAAATAATGAAGTAGATTTCCATCAAAGCTTCTACTATAGAGTGTAGGTCCAAGTAAGGTATATGAAGAGGCTTGTTGGATGAAGGATTTTTGTCTTTTTTGAAATAGGTTAGGTGGAATTAGTTGATCATGAAGGTAATTATAAAGTTTAGTATATTAGGTAGGACTAGGACCAATAATATCATAGATCAACTTGACAGTCGATGGTTCATGGGCTAGGAAAAGAATATGTTCAACAAGAAACTAATAATCTCTTGCCTTATTTGTGATGTAGATCATATAACTAATTATATCCATGACATCTAATATTTTATTATTGGCCATAAGTATTTTCTCAAACTAAAGGTGGGATCTATTGTTTAAGAGTGTTCACCATGGATTTATAAGGTATACACTTCTCATCCTTGGTCTAGATTTGTTCTATGACCTAATTAATGATAAGCTTGGAATCTCCATAAACCATTAGATGTAAAATTTTCCAATGTAATACTAAATAAAGCCCTGTAATAAGTGCTTCATATTCAACCATGTTATTGGTACAAATAAAGTTGATAGGAAAATATTTGGGAATGAGATTCCCCTATGGGGTTATGAACAATTGTCTTAGTCTTAACCCATGAAACATGAAAGAACCATCAAAATAAAGTTTCCATCATTGCTCTTTAGAAGGTGTTTTATCTACACTCATGATAGACTCATCCAAAAACCCAAAGATGAGTGGTTGAGTATTGGTAATGGGTGAATTGGAAATATGATCTATAATTACCTATCCCTTCATGTCTTTTTGGTTAGTATATTCTATCTTGAACTTGATTAGAAGCATAATCCATTTATCCATATGAACTTGTAAATCTATTTTTGAAATTAGATACTTGAGTAGATCTAATTTGGCAATGACAATGGTCTTATTATTTAGTATGTAGTAGCACAAATTTTATGTTGTAAAGACCATAGCTAAACAATATTTCTTGGTCAATGTACAATTATTCTCATACATTACCAATGTGTATTTTAGGTAATAGACACATGTCACCTCCCTTGCTCATCATGTAAGTCCAACATTTCCCCTAGGGCATTTTTAGTTGTAGAGAGGTATAGTAGCAATGGCTTATCTAGCATAGGTGGATTGGACAAGTATTCTTTTAAATGGTTTAAGTCCTATCAATCTACATTCCATGATAAATTAGTACCCTTATTCAACAAGTTGGTAAATCGATGACATTTTTTGACTAGTTAGGATATGAAACATCTGATTGATTATATCTTGCCTTGAAAATTATGAAACTACTTCAAAGTGGATGGAGCCAACATTTCAATAAAGACATTGAATTTTTATGGATATACTTTAATGCCATTATGAGAGATAATTAAACCTCGTAGTTTGTGGGAAGTTGTGCCAAAGATGCACTTTTCAGGATTGAGTCTGACCTTGTATTCTAGAACTCATTCAATTTTTTTTGCAAAGCACATCTAGATGTTTTACATAGGTCTTGGATTTACCCAAGATGTCATCAACATACTCCTTAACCATATCATGCATCATATCAGGGAAAATTACCATCTTGTATTGTTTTTATGTTTCTACTTCATTCTTGAGGTTGAAAGGCATGACTTGATAAAAAAATATTCCCCAAGGAGTGGTTTTGACCAATTTTGACCCCCAAAGTTAAACGGTTAACCCCTATAACAAAACACTTGCTTATCATGCTTTCATACCTTATTTATAAGTCTTTTTCATGATTTATGAGGTCTTAAATGGTGTTTTAAAAAGTCTTGTTAGAATTATTTAAGGTAGTGTCTTTACCAAGAATTTTAATGCCTTTAAAGTTAGTCTAGTGGGTCCTATAAGTATGACATGATGTGTCAAGATGTCATATGGTCTATTAAGTAAATCCTTTCTCTTGGTCACTTGGTTTAAATCATGTTAATCTTGTTTGATGAAATTAAGGTAATTTAGCAAATTTTAAGGTTTTTAGAGAAACTAGGTTTCTATGGTGTCCAAATTAAGCCTTCTCATGGTACTATTCTTGCATGGAGTATTAAATAAATTTATAAATAAGCAATTTGAAATATTAAAAGGTCTTGGATTGATATACTTTTTATACTGATATCATCCAATATACAATAGATTTCTATGCACTTGAAAACACTTTTTAAGGGTTTAAATCCACTTCCAAATATGGTCAAGATGATATACACATATAATTACACTTTTCAAATCTTGAAAATGAGTTTAAAACATACTAATGTTAGGAGGTAGTCATAATAATGGTTTGAATATTAGAATAATTTAGTCTTTACTCCAAAAAAGGAAATTATAGGCACTTGTATGGACTTGGGACATCCAGTTGTAGGTAAAAACATCTTCAAAGTGTCTTTTTGCTTTCTATAAGTGATATCCATGAGTTTCAAGCTCTCACAAGTCTAGATAAGGCAAAAAATACATTTAAAACTCCATCAATATCCTTAGAAAACCTTTAAAGGTAGTTTTATTTTTCTCACTCCATATAATACAAGGAGAATCATGACATAATATCTTAGGTAGAGGATGGGGGCCTATTGGTCTTCAAATCCTTGGCATTGGTATTTAGATTAAATCCTCAGCTCTATGAATAATCACTAAGAGTTTGAGGGGTTAGAAGGTGACCCAAAATAAATTGATGATGAAGAGTGCCACTTGTCCATTTTTAAGTCAAAGAAAAGGGGAAATTTTGAATAACAAGATCAAGGTGTCAAGAAATTTTGAAACTCCTACACCACTTGGAAGAGGAAGGCATATTCAAAAGAGAAACACATGTTTCATAGATCTGTTGGGATATTTTCATAACACTTTATTGATTTTAAATCCTTATAAACATTTGTCACCTCTCTCTCCTATGCCCTTATCTCTTCTTCTCTCTCACTTCTCTATACATTAAACCTTGATGGGATATGTATGTATCCTCCACCTAGGTATGGGTAAGCCCTACCCATTTTCAAGCGTTTGATCAATGGGAAACTAATATTTTGCCTCCTCCTTTGATTGGTTTCAATGTGTGTTCATGACTAGTTGGCCTTTTCAAGTGGTTAGCTTAGCTTCATTAACATGTTGTCTTTTTATAGCATTCATATTCAGTTTAAAAGATTTTTTTTAGGTTTTTTTAAGTGTGTAAGTGAAGCATGAAAGGTTGAGTGAGTTGTTTATTCATTAGTGTCATTTCATGACCTCTTGACTAGTCCTCCTAACCCAAGCATCTTACAATACCTCTATAATGAAGTGTTGATGTAGAGAGGTAGATTAGGAGAAGTGTTTATTTAGGATAGTCTCATGATTGATGTGCAAATGCAACTGGTCGATAGTGGTCAACTTATTTGGTGTATCACCTCCATTAGAATATGGTTTCCCTCTCTTTTCCTAATAATTTGCTAGATTAGTGAATGAGACTAAGTGATACATCAAGGGGAGCTAGATATTTAACCTAGAGATTAAATCCACCTAAAGGTCACCCATAACCTTGGATTATCTCCATGTTATCCCAAATTTGAAAGGATTAAACAATTTTCCAAGGTATAAATTTGGGATATAACAAGTGGTGAATGATATCTTGTGTTGGTATTTTGGTGTGATAATAATTTGATTGTACCCTAATAAACCATCCATGAGAGAAAGCATTTCATACTCAACTGTGTAATTAAAAATCATGTCAATATTTGGTAGAGGAAAGTCATCCTTTGGGTAGGCCTTGTTAATGTCATAGAAACTATGCATAATTTGATACCTTCTATATTTTTTTTAACTATCATAATATTGGAGATCAAATTCAAGTAATAAATAGGAATAATGCATCTTAAATATAATATTTTATCTAGTTCTTTCTTGACTAAGATGATAATACAAGGATGCATTTTCCTTATTTTTTACTTAACTAGCTTGGCATTAAGATGTACACCAAAATTATGTACAACCAAGGTGGGGTCCAAACTTGGCATATTATAATAGGCCCATACAAATATATTAATGAACTCCTTTAAGAGAGGAGAAACGACTTCATGTTCCTCCTCAGTGAGAAACATGCCTAGTTTGATCTACTTTGGATCGGTGATGTTCTAATGTTGACCTTAGAAGTATCCTCCATAAGAAGTGTATAACCATATTCTAAGAGAGTTGACAAAGATATAAATTGGTTGGGAAAATCAAAGTCCTCTAGTTATTTTGGTTCATCTAGTTCCCCTAAATAGGATGAATCATAATAACCCAATGGTGGAAAGGGCCATGTAATAAATACTTCAGGACATTTTTGGACAATTTGTCTATAGGCCCACTATTCCTATTCATTTTTTAAAACCCAAATATGATTTTGGCATTGGTGGAATCTAGAGCTTCATTCGAATAAGGGTGAACATTCTTATTTAATGGTGTATGAAATGATTTTTCACTTTTAGTCATTAATGTTTGATTTTATTTTTATTTTTGGAAAAGGAAGTTCAACCACTCTCTAAAATAGGTATCAAGATCTAATCTAATAAAAAATATTATTTATGATCTCCAAGTGAAATATGGTGTCTTAAGCCTATAAATTTTCAAATAGCCTCATCATGTTTAAACTCATCAAATGATACTTTGGATTCTTGTTAGTCCCAATTGATGAGTTGTGGATGATGAAAGAAAAGTGGTGAAGGATGAATAAAAGGTGTAATGATACATACAATATGAGGGTTAAATAGTTTGGTATTGAATAAGTCCTCGTATACACTATAATCAAACTCTACATTTCTACCAATATCATTGTCATTAGTGATTGGTGTAGGAACATGGATATAGTATGTAGGGTCACCCTTAGGTGGTTTAAATCTAGTTCCATTATACTTGGTTATGGAAATTAGCTCAAAATTACCTTGTTGATCTTCCCCCATGCCTCTACCCTTATAAGCTTAATTATCCATGATCTGGTTAAGGATGGGATACCTTTTGATTTGGTAATAATCAAATAAGTTATCATTATAAAGCCATGAATCATCTTCGGCCAATGGGTCTTCTTCTTGCTAGTAATCAACATGAACATAACAGGTTTTAGGGAATTAAACTTGCCTTTTTATCACCATTCCATGCAAACAACCTTGGATTTGGGTCTTCCATAGGACTTAGGGGCCTATATAAGGTTAGCTAAGTGGAATGCATTATGTGTGAGGTATTCTCTTGGGCCTTTGTTAAATATGGTAACATGATTAGATATCTCAAGAAGTAACATAATTAAAGTAGATGCAAGGCTATTAGGGTCTATATAATTAGAATTTAACAATTCCAAAAGTATGTATTTATCCTTCTTAGGCTTAGGGTGTAGGCTAAAAGGATAGTTATATATTTCATTCTTAGCCTCCAAATGTTTAAAAAATTGGTATGGATGTAGGTCTATATAAATAGTTACCTTCATCCCAAAATGAGGGAAATTGATACATTGGTATAATGTGGAAGGTAATTTTTAGATTTCATGTATCCATGGTTGGCCCAGAAGTAAGTTATATGATAAATCTAGATCTAGCACATGTAAAATTGTGTCATGGGTTGAGGTCCCAATGAAAATTGGAAATTAGATTTTTCCATATGATTATCATTCTTCATTATCATAGGCATTAATGGTAATAGTCTTTGGTTGTAGGTTAGTTATTATGTATCATAGATGCTTAACTAACCATAAAGATACAATATTGAGGCATGATCCATTGTTTATGAGGACACAATTAAATTTGTTCCATGTTATGACAAATTTAACATATAATGGGTTATTGTGTTGAGGGCCCAAGGATGACATATCACTTTAGTCAAAGGTCAATTGCTCACTAGGAGCTAGGTGTCCAACCAAAGCTTGGAAATTTTTTGGTGTAATGTCATTTGGTACTTGGGATTTTATCAATATATCTATAAGGATATTTGTGTAGACAGTAGAGGTATGAAACAAATATAAAATAAAGATTTTTGAATGTGTATTTTGTAGTTGTTCCACAATATCATACATTTCCCCCTTAGAATTGGTGATTGGATTACTCTTAGCTAGTATGGTGGATTAAATGGGCTCAATGGTACTAGAAGGTAGTTTTGGGCTTAGAATGGTGAATTTAGTCTTCCAAGATATTATTACACAATCCAAATTGGGTAAAGGGCCATTATAACTAGATGAAAAAGGAGAAGATCCCAATATGGTAATCCTTGGTTACTATTGTCCTTGGTTATGTTTATAGGTCAAAAGAGGATTACCAACATAGGGAGGTTGATATGAATTATTAGTTAATGGTCATGGTAAATTGGAATTTGGTATAGGGTTGATGGTAATGGTGGTTATATGATCACCTAAAATACAACCTACAACTTTTTTATATTCATATATGGTGATGTGATAGACCTCTTGGTTAGATGCATTATTTTGACCATGGTTCCAACCATTTTGTTACTATTACTATCATTTTTGATACTATTGGTATTATTGTTGTTGATATTATTATTTTTATTATATAGGTGGCTTTCATGTTTTTTTATTCTAATTGTGAACGTTATGTTGTGAAAAAGGATCCTCGTAAATACCTAGGTTCTAATTATAAGTATAAGCCTTATTATCCAATTCAATCTCTTCATTTTCTAACATGTTTTGAATGAGTTACCTTAATTATACACATAAACATATGTAATTCCATTTTACTCAATGATAATCATAGAATTCATTTTATATATACTATTTAAGGAAACACCTTTAGGGAATGACTTTATCATGGGCCAACTAATGATATTGGAAATGGTTAATTTTTGGAATACCAATTCAATTGTTTCTCCAAGATCACTAAAGATTCTATCATTAGGTCTTCTTCTTGGAGGAGGGTTTTGCGAAAGAGGATGTGGGAGTTATTACATACATGAAATTTGTTACATTTGTGGATTTGGCTGAGCTTATGGAATTGGTTGTGTATATGGAACTAGTTGCGTACATGGATCTGGTTGAGTAGATGATGTTTGCACCATTTGGACATGGCATGATTTTCCAACTCTATTATCAATAAAATTCTTGTTATAGTTGTAGGCTTTATGTTTTTTAAAATTATTGGCCTAAGGTAGCATAAGAGCTTACATCTAATTGGGCTTTGAATTTGGTTTTGGACTTGATTTTGGTTTTGATTAGGAGAGGATAATTTTATTATCCCCTTATTGATAAGGATCTTCTTAATTTGTATACCCTTTTCAATTTTATCCTCAAATGTGTGAGCACACTAAACCTCAGGGTGATAATAAATATCACTATGTAATTTTTTGGTAAATACAAGTGTTAACTATTTATCAGCTAAATTGTACGTGAAAAGGCTAACAAGTGCTCTCCACCATTGTAAGTAGCTTGAAAAATTTTCACCAATCCTTTGTCTATCTTGACCCAAATAAACCATAATAATATTGTGTTCGATATTATAAGAGAAATGTTGTATAAATTTGTCTAAAAGGTCATGAAAGTCAAATACATAATTCTTTGGTAGTTTGAGAAGCCACTCCAAGGCATATATAACTAAGATTCTAGAGAAAAAGAGAAATAATTAAATATCTCTATAGGCCATTGGATGGAAAACAATAAATAACTCTTTCAAATGCTCCACTAAATCAAAATAGCCTTAGTATTTATGTTAATAGATCTATTATACTCCACCTCTATGGACGATATAGAAATAACATTTTATTTCTTGATAGACCAACTGAGAGGACCATAACCCAAATAAAAATAATAACATGAAGTGGACTTGTGATTTTGAGTATCACCAGCCCAATTTGAATCTAAAAAGCCAACCAAGTCAACCTCTATGCCAAATCTATATTGAATCTTAAATTTGTAAGAGACCTGAATGTAGTGGAGTATCCACTTGGATGGTTTCTAGTGCAAATCAATGGGATATTAAATGAATCATGAAACAATGTCTACTACATATGAAATATCAATCCTAGTATGAGTTAAATAAATGAGGCTACCAATAAGCTATTGATATTGAGTGGCATAACTAAAGGTGTATAATAGTTAGCCTTAATCTTGACTCCTAATATAAATAGGTTTAGAGATGGATTACTATCAACCATGTGAAACCAAGATAAAATATTGAGAGCATACTTGGGTTGTGCAAGTGAAATCTCTAAATTAGACTGTGAAATCTTGATGCCAAGAAAGTAATTATAAAACCCAAGCCTATCATGTCAAATCTATATTGTAGAGTTATCTTCACTACTACAAAAGATGACAAAGAACTCTTGGTGATCAAAATATCATCAACATAAAGGACTAGTATCAGTAAAGAATCATCTTACTAGACATTCCTATCAAAGTATGATCCTAGATGTTTGAGGAAGTAATTGGTTGAGGAGTAGTTTTTTGTTGCATTTATGAACTAGAAGTTCTTATCAAAGTATGATCCTAGTTTGGATAAAGAAAATATGATGTTAAATGGTCACATGAGATAAGAATCAAATGCACACCACCAAAGAGATGTAGCAACATGAAATTATAAAACAAGTATTCCACAAGATAACCAAAAATGGAGAAAACCCAATATTCATTAAGTTGGAAATCTTATCAAGTGAAGCATAAATATAGGAGTGATGAGTAATACATACATAAATGGTGGTAAAAGACCCTTGAAATAGACATGTAACTCCTCAAAAAATGTGGTAAAAGGATCCCATAATAGAGGTGTAACTCCTCCATAAAAGGTGGTCAAAAGAGTCACATCCTAGTCTTTCAGTCAAACCTATGAAACATTAACTCCACCTAAATAATCATATCCCCAAAATGTAGGAAAAATCCATGTGAGAAAATATAATATTCCCAAATAAATAAATCTAGGAAAATAAATACCTACACTAATACCCCCCATAAACACAACTTAGGTAGGTAGTGTAAAATGAAAATCTGTCCCAACAACTAGGCTTGATTAGGTACCAATATACAAAGAAATCTCATAAAGTAGAGAAAATGAGAAAACTTATAATAAAAAACTCCCCCAAAAAGAGAGATATAGAAGAAATTAAGAGGATAGAAGGCCTCCCTTAAAGATGATGCTTTTACTAATGTAAACTACACCCCAATAAAATATTGTAGATGAATGAACTTGCTCTTGGTAAAGGGTCTGGTAAAGATATCTATAACCTGCTTTGAATACTGGAAAAATCTCAAGTCGATGAACTGACCATGAATATGCTCTTGAATAAAATACATGTGAATCTTAATGTGTTTGGTCTATTGGTGCTGAACTAGATTCCTACATATCTATATAGTAATCTAGTTGTCACAATAAATGATGGTAGGATACCTAAAATGAATTCTAAACTTAGATAGAATCCACTAAATCAAAATAGCCTTAGTAGTTGTGTTAACAGATCTATTATACTCCACCTCTATGGATGATATAGAAATAATATTTTATTTCTTCCTAGACCAACTGATAGGACCATAACCTAAATAAAAATTATAACTTGAAGTTGACCTGTGATTTTGAGTATCACTAGCCCAATTTGAATCTAAAAAACCAACCAAGTCAACCTCTATGCCAAATCTATACTAAATCTTACATTTATAAGAGACCTAAATGTAGTGGAGTATCCACTTGGATGCTTTCTAGTGCAACTCAATGGGATATTGAATGAATCATGAAACAATGCCTATTACATATGAAATATCAGTCCTAGTATGAGTCAAATAAATGAGGCTACCAATAAGCTATCGATATCGAGTGGCATCGACCAAAGGTGTATAATAGTTAGCCTTAATCTTGAATCTTAATATAAAGGGATTTAGAGATGGATTACTATTAACCATGTGAAACCAAGATAAAATATTGAGAGCATACTTGGGTTGTGCAAGTGAAATCTCTAAATTAGACTATTAAATCTTGATGCCAAGAAATTATTTATAAGACACAAGTCTATCATGTCAAATATATATTATAGAGTTATCTTCACTAATACAATAGATCACAAAGAACTCTTGGTGATAAAAATATCATCAACATAAAGGACTAGTATCAGTAAAGAATTATCCTACCATATTAATTATACATTGGGATTTGAATGACACTGGTGAAACATGAAGTAAGGAGGAAAGAATCCATCTTGGTGTACCAAACCCAAGGGGCATATTTGAGTCCATAGATGAATTTCCTAAGTCTAAAAGATAAGGATGAATCTTAAATAATCTTAAGTGGTTGATCCATGTAAATATCCTCCTCAAGGTCTCCATGAAGAGAGACACTCTTCACATCTATCTAGTACACATCCCAACTATCTACTATATTTATAGCTAGTGTGAATCAGATCAAATTCATATTTTTAATAGGTGAAAAGGTCTCTGAATAGTCAATTCCAACTACTTGTGAAAAAACCTTGGTGACCAATCACACCTTGTACTCATCGACTGACCCATCTATTGTAATTTTTTTCCAATATATCCACCTTTATTGAACCATCTTCCTTTCCTTAGGAAGTGAAGTCAAATCTAAGTGTGATTTTTGATTAAGGAATAATATTCTTATTTCATAACACTATCCCACTAAGGTATTCTTGAAGCTTCTCAAAATTTCTATGGATATGAAATTAAATCAAATAAATCATGTTAACCACTTTGATAATACGATCAAGTACATATGTCATCTACTGGATTCCCTACCCAAGTGCCTACACTCTGAAGCATCTATCTTTACCAAAGGAGTCCAAATGTGGGTGAGTTATGTGTTTACTCCTCATCCTCTAAAACATGACTAGAGGTGGATGTAGAAGACTCCCCATCACTTCCCTCATTTTTAGAATTGAAATAAGAAGAAGAAGACCCTAGCTCAGGAACCTTCTTTGGATGATCTAAATCAGAAGAATAATCATCAAATTTAAGTGAATATAATGAAGGAGAAGAAGTTTCAAGTGTTGAGTCATTATGACTCTCCTAAAAGTGTTAAATTCTCTCTATGAACAACTCATGTGTGGTTAAATGTAGAAAGCATTACCCCTTGAGACCATCTGGATAACTTAAAAATATGCAAGGCTTAGACTAAGGTTCTATATCTTTATGTTTCTTCTTTGGTATACATGCCATAGCTAGAGATATAAAAACCCTAAATTTCTCAACTTTAGGCTTCCTTTCATGCCAAACTTAAAACGAAATTATCTTTTAAAGATTTATGAAGAACCCTATTATAAATATAATAAGTATACTTAATGGCTTCAACCCAATACTAAGGTACCATAGACTTAGAGTGAATCATAAATCTATCCATATCTTTTAAGGATATGTTCTTATGTTCTACAAATCCATTATATGAAGGAATATAAGTAACTATCCACTAAAAATAAATCCCCTTTGTGATGCAAAACTACTCAAATTAGTTTTTAACACATTCACCTCCATTGTTCATTTGAATAACCTTGATGGATTTCTCATATTATTTCTCAACAAGTGCTTTGAAGTCTTAGAAATATTCAAACACTTCAATTTTTTTCTTAAGGAAGTAGACCCATATAAATTTTGAGAAATCATCAATGAAAGTGAGAATGTACTTATCCCTTGTAAAATATAGACTAATAAAAGGCCTAGATACATCACTATGTACTAACTCCAATGCTTGTGAATCCCTCCAAACTTTGCCTTTGTCAAATTTTGCTTTGGGATGATTTATAAGAGATCAACCCTCACAAATTCCATTAGAGAATTGGATTTGAGGAAATCCTATGATCGTGTCATTTTTTCTAAGTTGTTCAAGGTAGCGGTAGTTAAGGTTGCCAAACTACTCATTCCATAATTTACTAACTCCATCTGAATGAGTCAAAATGTGATAAAGTGTATAATGTGGCTTGGTGATCTACCTTACCCACTACCACTATATAATCATTATGTAACTCCCTAATGATAACTAAATCTAGTAAAAAATAAACCTTCATACCTTTGGTAATATGAATAACTTAATACACTAATAAGAGATTGGTTGAAAGAGAAAAAACACTTAGAACATTATTGAATGTTCCTCCTTCCATTGTAGCCAACCCTCTCCTTGAAATAGGTAATAAAGTGTCATCACCAAAACTGATAGAAGACATTTTACAAGGCTCTAAAGAAGAAAACTCAATTAGTGAAGAGATCATGTGGTGAGAATCACCCAAGTTAATAACCCATGAATTTGTTGAGGCTACAACTTCTACAAGATCCTTTCCCTTATTATTATCTTTTCCCTTACCCTTTGCCTTGGTATAATCCTAGGTTGATGAATTATACTTAATATATTTGAGAAGACTTATGTTGTTATTCTCTAGGAGATAAGTTATGTGATATATCTATTTCTTCATGCACTTGTGTTCATCATGCCCATTTTTATTATAGTAGGCACACTTAACCTTCTCTTTCTTAAGTTTATGATTGGAAGAGGAGGATTCAATGTTGGTTTTGGTAGAGGTTGATTTCTTCTTCTTTTCTTGATCCTTATTCTTCTTCTTCTTCTCTTTTTTTTAAAGTCTTTGTTTTCTCATTCCCAAAAATTATGGATTGAGGTTTTTTGGAATTCAATATGCCCATATATATTAACTTGTCTTACTCCCTAGTTAAGTTGGTAATGAAAGCATATAAATAGGGAATTTTCTATGTAGTGCCCAAAGCACTTTTAGTGTCATGTAAAGTAGAGATAAATATTGAATAGTCAGGAGATATTTTAGAGAATATATAAATAATAAGATCATCATATTATTTATTTATCCCACATTATTTCAATGCAGTCTTAAAGACTTGAACTTAGTGAATAAATCCTGAAGGGTGACAAAGTTTCTAAGACTTAGGCTAATGATTTGATTATCAAATTCATGACCTCTCATCACATCTTGCTCCCCAAATAGCTTTCCCAAGATAGTCTATACATTATTTAATGATTTGTTAGGATCTAAGTGAAATAGGAGATCAAGTGTTATAGAAAGACATAATATCCCATAGGTTTCATCACTATGGTTACACCACTTAACTTTCTCTACATATGTGCTAGGTTCAGTTTCATCACCCATGGTTATCCTATATAAACCTTTACTCCTTAAAATGATTGACATCCTGATTTTACATTCATGATAGTTAAATGGAGTTAGTGGATTGATTAAAATTAAATCCATTTCAATATTGAGTTGATATTTAGTAATAATGCAAGTTGTAGTTGTTGTAGAAATGAAAGTGTAAAATAGAATGGAAAAAGTGCAACACCAAGATTACATCCCCCTGAACTATCATCAAAAAATACCCCCCAATTTTCAAGTGCACACTCAAAATAAATTTAAATTAGCTAATGTGTATCTTGGGCAATCTATGCAAGTTAGAAAAGAAAATTTTCAAAAAATAAGGTAAGGATGTCAAGATCTACTGAAAATGCATCCAAGATGAGTATACACAGTGAGAAATTGAGAGAAATAGAAATGTTTTGAATGTGAGGGGGTTTATCCACCTTCAAAATTAGACCTCATCCTCTGATCTTTAACTAATGAGGATAATAAGGGATTAAAATAACTCATTTTTTAATTACAATTATCACACTAATATTGTTTTTATAAGAAAAAATAATAAAAAAGACATTTAAAATTTAAAGTTTTTATAATAATAATAATAAAATAGCTCACTTAGAGTTAATGTTGGCCCCAAAGAAATATATTGATAATATAAAATATCCCTTCACAAAATAGAGGATTTTAGACCCCCCCCCCATTATTAATATGAAACCTTCTTAAGCACTTTTACACTATAATATTTTAAGTGAATTAAAACATGATAATGTAAAAGATTAACATATAAAGGTGATTTAAAAAGAATATTTTTACCTCCATTAAAAATAGAAAACCACATCCTAAATTACCAATACCATGAATTTTCCCAAAACTATTTTGCATGCATTAATAGTGTTTATCATCCAAATAAGACTCACTAGGTGGGAAACTGCATGGGGAAAGTTACAAGTCTATTGAATGGTGATGTGCAAGTAGTGAGAGTCTAAATGTAGTCTTAGGTAGACCAAATGTAGGTAGTTAAATCCAAATGTAGGTAAAGAGTGAGACCTAGGATGTAAACCTTGTAATTAGTACCATGGAGTGGAATGCATCGAACCAACCTTTAATATCATCACCCAAGGAGATGAGAAACTTACATGCAGTTCTAAATGGCATTGACAAGCTCCAAAAAGGGACATGGAAGTAGTATGTAGGCTAAGAGTGTGACCCAAATTGTGAGAGGAATCCTAAAGAGGCCATTGACACCTCAAACCTTATCTTTGAGCCCTATTACATAATAAATAACTCTAGTGCCTCCACCAAAAAATAGACCAGTGTAACATATCATAAACCAACAATATGTTATATTTTATGAAAATAAGCCACCTAAAATTATTTTTGGTAATCCATGTTTTTTATATTTCAAAAAAGACCCCAGATTAGTTTTTAAACCTTCTTAAAATTATCTCACAATACAATCAAATAAGTTCTATATTTTAAATGAAATATAATAACTAATAAGACTAGATAAATGTTTACTGGGTCAACTCTAATACCATATCAGAGTATGATCTAAGTCCAGACAAAGAAAATGTGTGACTGAATGGTCACACAAGACAAGAATAAAGTGCACACCACTAAAGACCTATAGCAACATAAATTCACAAAATAAGTATTGCACAAGATAACCAAATATGGAGAAATCCCAATATTCATAAAGTTAGAAAGTTTATCAAGTGAAGTGTACATATATGAGTGATAAGTAACTCCTCCATAAATGGTGGTCAAAGACCCCTAAAATATAAAATTAAATCATCCACAAAAATTAGTCAAAGGATCCCATAATAGAGGTGTAACTCTTCCAAAAAATGTGGTCAAAGGAGGTACATCCTAGTCTCCTAGTCAAACCTATGACACACTAACTCCACCTAAGCAAGAATATCACCCAAATGTAGGAAAAATCCATGTGAGAAAATATAATATTCCAAAATAAATAAATTTGGAAAAATAAATACCTACACTAATAATTATTTCCCCTATTGTTGTGAACCACTTAAGGAATTTGTAAGGGAAATTTGTTGTCAGTTTCTCTATTGTACATGCGACCTAACTTGGTGTGGACTGGGATAAAATTGTTTGTTATCTACCACATTTTATAAAGAGTATTATGTAGGAGCCATAATTTATTTCTTAATTATCTGGGTATTAAACATGTCCCCAACTTAGGTATTTTACATGAATGGGTTTGTGTTCATATTGGTATAACCTGATGAGTCAGTTTTCACTCCAGTTGATGGATTTAACTCTATTATTTGCATGTTGGAAATGGTCATGGAATTTAAATTCCTATCCAAGTTAAGGTATGTTTGGTATTCTTGTTACAACTTGACCCTTTCCTTTAATAAGTGCATTAAGCTCAATGTTATGCGTTGGTATAAGGGCTTGGTTATGGCTAGATAATTCCTACTCAAATGGTCTAATGAGAGGCATGATACTAGGTGATATAATCGAGATAGGTAAAACTTCATGTGGACAGTCAACCTATAATTTAGTATCTACCTCTATTTCTATATCAAGGATTTCATCTCTATTCTCCAAGAGATGGTGATCAAATAAGTAAGGATCGTAAGTGGTATAAATTAGAACATTTACATAGGAAGGCTATTATTGTTAGACCTTTTCCATTTCAGATGGTATGCTATGAAGGTATTGTGTAGTTTGGTCTTGGTATTTCCCTAGATAGTAATGTGTGTTGTTAACATAATGTACTAATGGGTCTTGGCCCTACTCTATATAATGGGTATCATATGTGGGATATAGATATATCTCATACATTATGTCATCTCCATAAGGATCTTTAATAAAAGGATCAATTATGATAGTGTTTTTGTTCTCATAATTATAGATGGTTTTACTACATGTATAGAAAGGCATGGTTGAATCATTGGTAAGAATCTTGAAAAAATATTGGTTTATCATTCAAAAATTTGAAACTTGGCCTAAAAGGGAAACTTGAAAAACTTGGTCACAATCTAAACTATCCTGAAAAATACACTTAGCTCTTGGAAATAGGTCTAAAATTGAAATGTGAACATGGTCTTGGAAAATCTTTATGTTAATTTTAAGGAAAATTTGGAATGAAAATGTGAAATCAGTCTTTGACAAAGGTCTTGAACTATCTAAAGGTAAAATAAACTTGGTCTATGTCTAAGAATGAAATTACACTAGGTCCTTGGAAAAAGTTACAAAGCTAATCTTATAAATGAACTCAATATAAGCACAAATCTTGAAAATTAACTTAAATCTAAGGCAACTGGTTTGAAACAAAGAGTGTGCTTGGTTGAGGTAAACTTGGAAACTAGGTTAAAAGTGAACTTGATACAAAAGAAACTTGAAATTATAAAATGAAGGTTTGAATTTATTATATGTAAATGTCTCTAAACCAATTGGAAAGCGAACTCAAGTATCACAAACTAAGTGAAAAAAGTAAAACATTCAAGCCCAAGTGGTAAGCAAGACTCAAATGTAAACTAGTTGCACTTAGGTCTATACTTAGAATTAGGTTTCAGACTTGGTTCGAAAGACAACTTAATTATTAGAAAAAATATTGTAAGTCTATGTTAATGGCATAAAAACACTAGATTTGAAATCAGATCCACACTTTTAAGATTCTTAAAACTTGGTTGAGAATAAATCCAACTTATCTCAGAAAAAACAACCAATGTAACAATGTTTTTTAGAAACAAGGGCATAAATAATTTTGATCTTATTTTGAACAAAGAAAATAGTTTTGAATAATTTTTATATCATAACACTTGTTTGTGTAAAGTGGTGTGTGTAGCATGTGTTTATTTGATGTTATGATTCATTTGATTTGGAAAAGTAATTTTAGACTCAAATAATACAAGTAAAAGAAGTAGAACCTAAGTGTCTAATCCTAATCTAAAATTGACATAATGTGTATATAATATCCACCAAAACTTCCACCGATATACTAGTCTTGAAAGGAATTAATTATTAATCCAAAAATAAAAAGTTCATGTAGGTAGAGTTTTTAAATCCCTTCTCTATCTCTCAAGAACTGATACATGGAAAAGAACTTAGAGTTCCAAAGTAACTCAACATTCGGTAGGATAATTCATGGAAAGTGGGGTCTATTAATTTAAATTTTTAACTTGGCTTATATAGATGGTCCACAAGTGCCTAAAAACATTGGGGCATAAAATTCACGTTAGTTGGATCCAAACCATCTAGCTTGTCATGAAAGAGTATTATCCCTTACACAATAAATTCATCCATGCACTACTTAAGGAATTTTGATTTATATACCACTACGTGGCTCAGAAATCCATTAGACTTGTCAAGATAATTGCTCAGCCATTATCCAATCCAAAAATGCACCTAATTTATATACCCCATTGGATTAAGGTTGGAATGATACTAAGATATGAAACCCCATGTCAACACCCACCTAAATAACCCATGAGGAGATGATGAAATCCGACTCACAAGCCAAAAAATAACATAAAGGAAGATCTAGGTCATTTATGTGTCACCTAAGTCCCTAGGATTAAGAAGAGATCATAAATGACATTTCTTCAGGTTTTACTCAAAAAATCAAGGAAGATAATGTGTTTTTGATCACCCAAGTTACCTAAAGGGGACAAAGGGAGAGCATATGTTCAAGGCTTTACTAAAGTAAAACTATTTGAGTGATTTTCAAAAATAAAAAACAAAAATAAAGTGCTCTTAATAACTCTTAGTCTAAATGTGAATGTTATTTTTAAGCACCTATTGGAAATGTGATTGAAATTTGGCATTTGTTGAAACTTTGAAATGATAAAAAGTTGTTGGCAAAAGTGTTTTAAGCATAAAAAGATAAGTGAAATGATTTTTATAGCATGTAAAACCTCTTCTCTTTTTTTATTATTTTTATAGAATGTTAGATAAATGATTTGTGCTTGTTTAGATTGCCTTAATAAAGAAAAAATTTAAACTTTTAAGGTCTCAACTTTTTGGTCTCAGGGCAAACTCAATATTTTATAGACAAGGTGAAGTCACCAATTATATATATATATATATATATATATATATATATATATATATATATATATATATATATATATATATATATATATATATATATATATATATATATATATATATATATATTCTAAAAAAGTGGTGAAGTCACTAGATACATAACAAAATATTACCTAGAAAAGTCATTAATTTTGAGTAATGAAGTCATTGATTTCTCAAGTTGAAGTCATTATTTCCTAGAAGGAGAAAGTTATAGGTCAAATTCACCATTTTAAGGTTATTTCATTATTTCCATAAAATCCATTGATACACATTAGTGAATTCAATGATATCCTTTAAAAATGTAGTAACACATAGAATACATAAAAATGGCAAAGTTGCCGATTTCTTTGATCAAAGTCATTGATTAGTAGTAAATTAAAAACACAAGAACTTGAAGGAAAACTTCTAAAACTAAGGTCTCAAATGATTTTTTCTTAGATCTTAAGATGTCTAAAAATACTTTTATTATGAGTGTGGGTTGCACAGTCCCACTAGGTGTGTCATTATGTATGCAATAGGAATTTAAGGGGAAAATGCATTAGTCACTAGTTAGTAGAATAAACATAAAAAACAAGATTAAGATATGCATTCCAAATCCTAAATACTTGGGGGATAAATAAAAAAAAATCAAACCCAATATAATGATAAAATAAATGAGAAGTTACATTTACCTTCCTTGCAATGAGAGCTTACTTATTGGCATAAAGTTGGCTTGTGCTCAGCTTGTGTCCAAATGGAGTATTCATCAACACTCTTAATTTGTGGGTAACATATCTCCTTTGTTAATTTTGGTTTTGGATTTGGAATTTATTTTAAATGAACCTCTCTCTTCAATAATTTTCCATTATAAGTTTGGATTTTAGAGCTTGTTTGAAGTGAATGTGAGACCTTGTATTTATAAGTTTCAAACTAACACTAACCTAGGTATGATTATGTTTAGAATAACCTTGGGTTAGGATTGGGAATCCAAATTAAATAAATACTATCCTTAATAATGCATTTATGGAGGCATGGCTCAGCATTTTTATTTTTATGGAATTTATGTTGATATTTTGTAATTCATGACTTTGAGGATGATGAGATTATCATGACCTTATTTTCCTTTGATATTTGTTGAGTTTTGATTTTTATAAATTATAAATTCACTAATTCAATATGGATTATATAACTAATCATTTAATTTTATTTACTTATTTAATTAATCCTACTTAGGCTTTTTATCATTTTAAGAATTGGATTAAGTGCCCTACTTAATTGGTCAAAAATGTCAATTTACTAGGTCACAACCTAACTAGTGATGAATCCACAAGAGGTTATCATTTAAAACAAGGTAATACCTAAAATAAGGATGATTTGATGAAATTATTGGCACTTACATCCAACATGTAGATGAATTTGGGACGTTCAGTGATTTTTAGGCTTAATTTACATAGTTTGGTAGAAACTAATCTGAAATCTATTTAGACATGATTGTGGTTGAAAAGGAGTATCTACAACTATTAGTTTGAATTTTATCCATTTGAATCATTACTTGTAATATGAATCGGTTAGTATTATGAGTATTTTGGTTAGAAATAGAGGCTTGAGTGGTCTACTAGGATGAATTAGATGTGGAATTAACATTGGTGTTAATGCCATAAATTTGGGTAGGCCCACTAAAATAAATACCTACAATGTTAGTACATATACTAGGCATGGTGAATGAGGAAGGAAATAGGTAAGTCATAAATTGATTTTACCCAAGTCACGTTGAAAAACTATGACTAGTGGAAGGGGGAATTCTATGTGGGGTGTAATCATGATGTGATACACAACCACATGGTCTTTACCTCTATGATTGGAATGTTATTGGAATATATTTTCATCTTATTTATATATTTTAAGTCACATTCCTCTTCAACATCATAGTCTTGGATTAGGTGACCTCTTCTAGTGTTTTAGGATTATATATCCAATTTCATTTGGATATAATGGAAGTCATATTACAATCACTAGTAACTTAATCTTGAGACAAAAAACTGTTAAAGCATTAAATTATTTTTTGAAAATACATTTAGATCTAACATTGGAAATGATAGTGATATTTATCTTTGGATTGGTCCAAGATATGTTCCATTGTGAAATATAAATGATCAACTATATTGATCTAGCTAATGCTTTTGATTATACAATAATTCTAAAAAATTGTATCAAGTTGGATGATGCAATAGGGAATAAGAACATGAAACATAAAATTGTATGAGGTTGGTCAATACACTATGATCAAATTAATAAATATATTAGGTTGTTTGATGCATTTATAAGTAAAATTGAATTATATTAGGATAGATAATGTAGTTGGAATAAAACTCAAAATTATATTGGACTAGCTAATGTAGATAGAAAAAGACATAATGTTTTATAAAATTTGGGATTAAGAAACATATATAATCTAATTTAGACAAATTTGGGATTAATCATTTTTTATTTGGAACTTACCATTTATGTAAATAGGCTAAAGGGGGAAAGATCAAAAGACAAAAAAAATTAGTCGACACTTGGATCTAGATGACTATAATAGTAATTTTATAACTAACTGTGTGATTGTGTGAGATGACTATGAATCAAAAATAGGGATTCACTTAAATTTGGGATAAGGCCATGCTATTCAAACAAATCTAGCTTCCATTGTCATATGTAGGGAGAATTAATGTATGGTAGGATTTTTGTCTTTTATATAAACTTGGATTAGTATGCCTTCACCTAAAAATCCTATGTGTGTGATCGAAGTCACTCAATTCCATGCAAAATACATTGCATACCTTTTTATTCACTTAGAACCCTAAGATAAAAGATAACAAAGATAAAAAATATATATGGAGAAAAATGGGTTAGTATTTAAATTTTTGCTTGACCTCAACACCTCCAATGTTGAGTGTTGCATACATATTAATACTATAAAGAGGGATCAAATTCCATATAATTATCCCATGCTATGGTGGTGTGTGAAATATTGATGTAATGTTATATGCTAGTGTAATCTTGGTGTAATTAAGTTTGTCAACAATGGCTTGTGACCTTGGAGGTTTATTCAAACTTAGTTCATGGATACTTGGGATGTATAGACTCATAATTGAGAAGAATAGTTGTTTTCTTCTCAATGTTCAATTAGAATAATTTTAGTGTTTTCAATATGAAAGACTCTTTCATATTATGAATAAATGAAAAGAAAATATGATTTTATAGTGGTATTTTTATAAATTTCTCAAATTATAATTATGAAATGTGTGGGATGACCTGTTAGGTGAATTTTAGTTTGATAAATTACTCATTATTTAGGGGGAGGATGGGTCCAGTGGATTTAGATACTACCAACAAGCATGATAACACTGAAGGAGTGGCCTTCTTTGAGGAGTAGAGATAATTAAACTAGAAGTGTGGATTATTATAATATTGAGTTTAGGCTACTTGTAATGAATAATAGGAACATCATGTACAATAATTGCTTAAGTGTAAGGGTCATCCACATAGAAGCAGAGGAATGGTTGTTTGGCACTATGGAATTGGGTATGAGATAAGTATGTATAAGAGGATGGTCAAAAGTGAATTGTTTTAACATTAAATATTAATTTTCATGACTACATCCTCCCCCAACCACAATTTTATTTTAGTAATGCAACAAATTGAAATTACTAGAGTAAAATAAAGATAATTATACTTGAGCTTACCTATGTTGAGTAAGATTGGATATAGGCCACTACTAAACGATAATTCATATGAACCTACAATGAAACATGTAAAAATAAGTCCTTACTTAGGATTAAAATATTAAAGGAAAGACAAAAAATCATATATTTTAAATAACAAGGAACAAATAAGCCTATTTGGGTATGTGAACCTTTGTGTTTTTCTGGTATAAAACTAGCAACTATAAAGGTAGGACTATTGGATATTTTTTCATTGAAACACCAGGATTGGACTATACATTCCCTAATACTCATTGGAAGGAGAATGTGATTAATAAATCAATGTGTTTTTTAATCCATCATTGAAAAATAAATGTATTATATTAACATTAAATCCATGTAATAATTCTAATAGATCATTTTAGTGCAAAACTAGTGCAAAAAAGTGAATCAACCATTGCAAATGAAATAAGATTCATTTCTAGTGAAAAATGGTGAAAAAATAATGTAAAAATGGTATGATAAATGAGTTATGTTTTTAAAAAATAGATAATGACATGAATTATCATTTCTTTTATGGAAACTAGTGAAAAAACTATGTAAGAAAGTGACCATGTGTTGCACACATGCCCCCAATCTATTATCTAAACATATGAATTATAATAACAAATTAAAATTGATATAATTGATAAGTCAAACTATGTAATTTTATGAAACACATGACACAGATGGTTCCCCTAATATAATAAAAATTCTATGATAATAGATGCATAACTTTGAAAACTATTTTTGAGTACATACTGAAAACTATTCTATATACTGAGTGAGGTTTTGATAATTTTGAAAAATAATGTTTACAACTACTGAGATAAAAATGCATTTTTATAGACATGGATATATTATGCCATTATCTAAATTGATAATTTTTTTTGTGTGATCATAGGAATTTGAAAATAGAGAGGAGGTTAGATCAAGTGTTAGTTCATAAAACAATGAAAAGAACACACTAACATGCTAACATATCTAAGCCTAGATCTTAAGGGGAGCTTAATGGAAAAAATAAAATTGATAACCAAATTAAAATGTAAATAAAAACAATCTTTATCTTCCTTAATATTTCTAAGTGATTTATACATGGATTTCTCAGTTTGTGCTCAAAAAATCTTTGGAAATGGAGTTTTCTTTATTACTTCTCTCCTCGGCACCATTGTTGTCTTGTGGCTTGATATGACTTATTTCTTGTGATGGATTGGCTCAACATTTGGGAATTATAACATTATTTTTATGAATACTATGAAAAAACTTGTATTATAACTCTACAATATGCAAGCTCTTAAATGAAGAGAAAAAGGCTTGTATTTATAAGCTTAGGAACTAACACCAACTCAAAGTGAGTTAAAGTGTAGTTTAAACATGGAATGGGTTCGAACCTAACCTAAGTGAGTTAATTAATCATAATAGAGTTAAAAGTTGTCAATAATTAATTATTTTTAGTGAATAGGCATGGGTGATATATTTTCAAAGGCTTGACAACTCACAAAAGATAATCATAAAAAGCTAAGATATTTATATTTTTTGAATTTCATTTTTTAGAATTTCATTTATTGCACATGGATAATTCAAATAGGATTTTAATTTGATTTAGATTGTTAATTAATATTTATTAGGATTTTAACATTTTTTATATTTTATTAAAGTGTGTAAGTGCCCCACTTAATAGATCTATAGGCCTAATTGCATGTTGTGATGCCGTAGGGTGCTTAGAGATGAACCTATGTGAGGTTTTTGTTGATTACAATAAGATACCCAAATTATGGATGTATTAAAGATATTTTGAGCTTTGATGAATGATTCACAAGAAAATTTGGGATGTATAGTGATTATTAATCTTAATTTGTAATGGTTGGTAGGAATCAGTTTGAAGTCTGATCAAAAGCCAGTGGTGGTCAATTTTAGGTGTTTATAATTTTCCCCTATTTGGGAAGATGTTGAAAGATATAGGAATATTAATGTCTTCTCAAATAATGAAAAAATCCAAAAATAATAAATGATTGAAGAAGAAGCTCTAAAAAAATGTTTGGGAATCCTATAATGATGTCCCCTTGAGGGAGTGGTCATCACATATGATTGATAGACAGTCCCTAAAAAGAAGAAAGAAGAAGAATTAAATTAACATATGGATGAGATTAATTCAATTGATAAAATGATTACATGCATTGATTTAAAAATTATTTATTTACCCTAAGGTGGTTATAATTGGTAACAAAGGTTGAGATATTGATTTTCCCACATGTGGTTATAATTAGTGGCAATGGCATATGCCCCAATTAGGGCCAATGAGTCAAAATAATGATTTACCCATAGGCAATTATAATAATTAAGATGACCTAAAATAAAAAATTATTTTTTATTGTTCCCTAGTAGGGTAAGTTGGAAAGCATAAATAAAGGATATATCCTATTATAAATATTAAATATGAGTGGGCACAAACATAGATATTATGGTCTGTTGACTAAATAAGCCACAAATAACCATGCATACAAAGATGCACAATGTGATAAAAGAGATGATTGAAATAATAAAGTTTTTGATCAATGTGAATTATTAAATTATTCTTTCCATTTTGGATATGCTCATCCATATTAGCTTTGATACAACTAGAACAGTGAATGGGTTGATTCAAATAAATAGGGTGGGAGGATTGGCCAAGGTTACTTAGGAGAAACTTCTATGGCTACATTGATTTTAATAATTATTGAGTTGATTTTTGTTGTAGTACATGATGGTATGCATCATGATATAAAATACCATGATAACTTGGTTGAAATATACATAAGTATTGAATCCTAATCTAATAAATAATTAAAAATAATTTGCCAATGATAAAAACCATGATGACAATGTTAATGTATGAATATGGATGGACTCAAGAATAATGTTCAAGGAATCACCCAATGAACACATATTGACTAATTCGAGGCATAATATTGAAACAAAACAAATAGGAAATCAAAAAAAAATATACAAAAAATCCTAAAATAAAAATAAAAATAAAACATCCTAACAATGGATTTACCCTCATAGGGTGGATTCAGGATGATTGACTAGGCTTAAATAGGACAAATGTTTTTGGATTTTGAAAATTTTGAATGTTTTTGTAATTTTGAGGTATATTAACTCATTAAATATTAACAAGATACCACTCATAAAATGGTAAGAGCATTAGCTTAGGTTACTCATAAAATGGTGAGAGTGTATGGAAAAGAGGGACTAAGTTGACCTCAATATGAATCATGCAAAACCTACATAGTCCCATTAGAACCTCAATTCATAGTAATTTCATCCATACAAAAAGTGGGGAGAATCAACTAAGTCATAAAAAGTTCTAAAATTTAGGCAAATGTCTAAAAAAATGAGAATAGTAATGGTAAGGTAATGCAATAATGTATGGTAAAAGGGTTGTTCCTAATTTTTCCATAGGTAGTTATAATTAGGAAACAACAACATAGGTCAATGATACTAATTTTCCCATAGGTAGTTATAATTAGTAACACAAGGTGGACTATTTATTTACCCATAAGTAGTTATAATCAATAGCACTATTCAAATGTAAATGAAAGATAACTTTCTAGATCTACTATCACACTACTTTCATAAACTATCATTTAAACACAAAATTCTAAAACTATTAAAACTGGGTCAGAATCCCCCCATGAAAGGTGTGGAAAAAAAGAAAGTAACCAAGATCAAAAGGGGTTGGGTAGGATGGATAAAAATAGGCTTTGGTCTAATAGGAATGGTATGGTAGAATGACATATAGTATGGCATTTTTTAGGATGATGATGGTATGAATATTGGGTAAAATGGTAAGAGGGTCACCCCCAAGTGATAAGGTAAGGTAAATGGTAGGGTATGAAATAAAAATAAAGGAATGGAAAATAAAATGGCAAATGAAAATGGCATGGTAAGTGTTTTTGATCTAGGGAAAAAGGTATGGTTTTATGATTCTATTGTTTCTATTGATGTGGAGATACACATCCTAATCAACATATGATACACCTAGAATAATCAATCATGAAAATATATAGCTCACACCTCTTTTGAATAGTTTCTCTATCAAGAAATTGATACGAATTTAGATGAAAATGATGTTATTGTGATCTTTGTTGCTCATTTATTTTGTTTCCTTTAAATGTTGAGACAAAGTGTCTTTGTAACCTCTATAAAGGAAAGTGTGGCCAGGGATGGTAAATAGGGATAAATAGTGGATGATAAGTTTGGTTTGGTAATGTAATTATGGATGATAATGGAATGTATAATGGTTGAGAAATAAATAGAGATTAGGGGTTTTAAGCACACATAATATTACTAATTCCAAATTTGAAATAACTTTGGATGTGGTAGGGTCGAAGACTTCTAAATATGCTCTCGATAATACCACCAAATTTTTATATTGTTTGAGCCCGAGAGTAGCTACCATATGATTATGTTATATATTAGAAGTCATACTAATTTTATCTTCATCAAATAGTGAAAATTTTTTGTGCTCAGCTATTGGCACCTTGAAGAGGTTTTCACCAATGAAGTTGTCTTGATTTTCCCATAGCACCTCTGAGAAGGCTTCACTAAGGAACATTGAATTTTGAATTTGATTTATCTTCTAGCACCTCTGAAAAGGTTTCACTAGAAGATGATGAGTTTAAAATTTAATTCTCTCCTACCACCTCCAGATAGGTTTCACTAAGAGATTATTCTTCTTCTGCATGAATTTGGTCTTGGTCTCCCTGATATTTTGCAACTACTATGTCACCATGGATGTATTTAAATAAGCTATGATTATATTAGTCCCAATGTATACTTATGGGAGGTGGATGGGAAATATAATGTCTAGGTTGGTTGGTGGTAATGGCATGTGGAATGGTAATGGAATGAGGAGAGACCACACAATCCTCTTAGAAGATACTAGGATAACCTCTATTGAAACAAAAGTAACCATCCTAAAAAACCATGTAAGTATCAAAAATGTATTCAAATTGATATGTAAGGCATGCATAACCAATTTTGCAACAAATATGAATATATTATGATTCTAAAGTTGATTCTGACTTAATGGACTCTAAAATTGATGTTGAGACTGAGGTTAACTCTACTTCTAATGTTAAATCTGATGTTGGTTCAAAAATAGAACCTAGATTCAATGTGATATTCCTTTACGATGGGAAAAAGGTCAAGAGACAACTACTCAAAGATTCGATTATCAAGGGGAAGCTCTTTAAAAATAGGCATATGGTTAAGACAATGATTTTCCCAAAGGAATTTATAATCATTAAGAAGTAACTCAACAAAGATTGGCTTGTCAAAGTGAGACTCCTTGATAAAAGGTATAGTAATAAGAGGTGATTCATCACATGTTGAATTGTCACAAGTAGGTGTTTCAACAAAAACATTATATCTCATTTGGTTCTCTTAGCCTTGGTTTACAAGTAGTTGTAAAATACTAGTTTTAAATATACCTTGGTTTTCAAATGATTGGTTTGGTTGGAGAGGTAATGATTGGCTTGATTAGGGATAGAAAATTGGCAAAGGCTTTATAAATTTAGGAATGGTTAGAAATTAATGAATAACAATCAAAATTTGGATAATGATAGGGCATCATGGAGCTTGGTTTCTCACACAAGCCAAAGGATAAGGTCCTAGTATAGAAATGGTAGGGCATCATGGATCTTGGTTAATTACATGAGTAAAAAGATAAGGTATTAGAATATAAATGGTATGGCATCATAGAGATTGTTTTCTCACACAAGCCAAAGGATGAGGTCCTAGTATAGAAATGGTAGGTCATCATAAATCTTGATTTCTATCATGAGCCAAAGGATGAGGTTATGGAATATAAATGGTAGGGTATTATGAAGCTTATTTACTATCATGAGCCAAAAGTATGAAATATTGAAATGGTAATGGTAGGGTGTTGTGGAGCTTGGTTTCTCTCATAAGCCAAAGAGTGAGGTCCTAGAATATAAATGGTAGTGCATTGTGGAGCTTGGTTACTTACACAAGCCAAATGATGAGGTCCTAGTATAGAAATGGTATTCCTTATATGTTGTGGAGCTTGGTGACTTGTGAAATCTAAAGGAGGATTAATGGTATAGGTGGTGGATTTGGTGGTCAAAAAAGTTTGAGTATCATACATCAACCAGCTAGAAGGGATCATCAAACATGGTGCTTGGCTTTGTTTCCTAGATTGAGGACTGTAAGAAGGATATGGATCCATCTCAAAAACCACTTATTAACCATAGGGGTATTGATCAAAGTCAATTTGTTCAGCCATTCTGTCATAAATTAGATTGTATATAAATCCACTATAAGTATAACTAGACATATCTGCATTAATAATTAAAAATTTGTAAAAAGGCCTAGATTTATGCAAACTCCTAAATATGATGTCCAAAGGACAAATGGTTCAAACTATGTCTAACTTGATCTAAGGGATTTGTATCTCCAAAATGGTTTGTGTTAAAACTTGGTATAAAATAGTCTAGCATAATACGTCTAATTTCAAATGTCTCACACACAAAAGGTCAAGTGGATGAATAAAAATTTACATGCCAAAATCTAGATTCAAAGTGTTATAAATAGGTCTAACTAGGAAAATAAAGTTTGTTATGTCTTTTAGCCAAATGTGGCATCAAAATCTAGGGTAAAAAAATGCATGTGCTAGGACTTTTGGCCAAACACAGTGTCAAAAGATAGAATTAAAACAAATGGGTATTTAATCTAATAAACTTGGAACACTTTGGCATAGACTAGGCATAAAGAATTCAAACATGAACTTAGTCAATTGGTATAAGGTATAAGTAAAAAGGCATATGGAGAGATAGGTTATTTATCCCAAATAAAAGGCATAAATAATAATGAAAACTAGGCCACTTTAAATATACAAGATAGACAAAATTGAATGACATAACAGTACTAGGCAAAGATCCAAATGGCATACGTGGATTAGTTTTGGAAAAAAATGGCATTTGATGTAAGGTAAAGAATTATATGAAACAAATTTAAGCAGTGTGACAAAATTATCATGCTCTAAAGGTATGATCAATGGTTTATTTCAATACTCCAAGGCATAAAACTTGAAATGAATTTGGGCAGTGCAACATTACTTATTTCAATCAAGTGACACACACAATATCTTTAACATAAAGTTTTAAGGCAAAAATCATGATGTCAAACAAACAACATAATGCTTCCTTAAATAAAAAAGTGATGTTGACATAAAAATCATTATTACATGGAAATACAAACAAAGTTTGACTCAAATACCAATTAATAAAGGATGAAATGAGATAACATCTAAATGTAATGTCCTAGATCCTATAACTGAAAAGGTTGCATCGTATCATTGAAATCAATCTATATATGTGTTCTTGGGAGGATTTTAAGTGTTAATACCCAAATAAAAGTGCATGAAGTAGTAGGTATTTTACACCCCCCTTTTCTTAAGAGATTATATGGTGACATGGACCTTCAGGCTACTCACCTTACATTAACAATATGTCCACGACAAGTGGGGTTGTTCTAAAACTTAAATTTTTGACCATCTAGATGGTCCCAAGTGTGGCTAACACTAGAGATAATTCATATCAATTGAGTTCATATCGATTAAATTACTATGCAAGGGTCTATTCCTTTACATAGAAATTACATTCATTTAATACTTAGTGGAATCCTTTGGTTAACTAAACCTAACTCGAGTTTTCATTACGAAATGAGAGATTATCCACTCAACCCCTAGATCTCACAATATGCATACCCTGATTTGTATACCCCACTATGGAATAAGTTTAAAACAATGTTAGGAGATGAAACCCCAAGTCAAATCTTCCCTAAATAATTTGTGAATAAGCTATGAACTCCCCTTCACAATCCAAGTTGCATAAAATGAATAAAACTAAGTGAAAAGACTTTAGAGGTTACTTTTAGATCACCCAAACCATACATGTTTTGGGAAGAGCTTAGAGAACATTCTTTCCATGCCTTGGACTAGGCATAAAATTCAAGTGAAAAGGTGATTTTGGTCACCCAAGTTCCCTAAATGGGATGAGGGGAGTATACAAACATTCTTCATTTTGAAAAAACAAACAAACAATTATAAAATAACACTTCTAAGAATTTACAATCTAAGTGTTAATTTTATAGCACCAAATGAGATGTTTGATGAAGTTCTTTGGCCCTTTGGCTTAAGTTTGCAAATAATGTAAGAATTTTCAAAAAAAAACTTTAACACAAAACACTTAGGTTCCTTTTAAGCTCTTAAAACCAAATGTTCGAGACTTAACCATTATTTTTATGCACCAAAATGAAGTGTTCAAGAGTTTAAAATTAAAAATCTATGTCTTATTCCTACCTTAGCCCTGCACATGTTAGATAGTTTATTTATACTTTGAATCACATTAATGAATGAGCAAAAAAGTTTTTAAAATATAGCTCTCAAGTTTCTCTATATTTTTTACATAGAGACCAATATTAGTTAGTAGTGAGTGATGTTGATTATAAGGAGACCAATGCCAGTTGGGAGTGAAACTGGTGTCAGTCAATAAAGATTGATATTGGCTACTTATGAACTTGAAGGAAAAACCAAAAGAGTCTAAAATTTTTAGTTATCTCAAAATATCACAAAAACTCCACAAAACCTATTATTAGATGATTCAAGGAATATTTAAGTGAATGAAACTAGGAAATAACACAAATTCAAAATCCAAGTTTTCAAAACCATATATTATCCTACATCCTAATTGATGATGGTTACCCAAAACCAATGTCAGTTAAGAAGAATTGATGATGGTTTAGTTAGAACCAATGCCTGTTATACCTGACCAATGTTGGTCTCTGTATAAATCTGAGTTAGCATAAAAAATAAAATATGGCAAAAGGCAAGCTAAAACTCTAATTTTGAATATATTCAGGTATTCATTTGAAAAGTTAGGAATTGCACCTTGGTCTCCTTGGTATATAGGATTTTTATATGGTCCCACCAAGCATTACATTTTTGATCATAGGAATTTGATAATAAATAGGATGTTAGATCAAGTGTTAGTTCATAAAACAATCAAAAGAACACACTAACATGCTAACATCTCTAAGCCTAGATTTTATAGGGAGCTTAATGGATAAAATACTATTGAAAACCAAATTAAAATGAAAATAACAACAATTATTACCTTATTGAAGAGTTCCAAGTGATTTTATCATGGCTTGCTCAATTTATGCTCAAGAAATCTTTAGTAATTGAGTTTTGTTTGCTCCTTCTCTCCTTGGCACCATTTTTGGCTTGTGGCTTGATATGGATTATTTATTGTGATGGATTGGCTCAATATTTGGTCATTATAACATTATTTATATGATTCCTATGAAAAATCCTACATTATAACTCTACAATATCCAAACTCTTAAATGAAGATTCAAAGGCTTGTATTTATAGGATTAAGAATGAACCCCAACTCAAGGTGATTTAAAGTGTACTTTAAACATGGAATAGGTTAAAACCTAACCTAAATGATTTAATTAACCCCATTAAAGTTTAAAGGTGTCAATAATTAATGATTTTAAATGAATAGTCATGGGTGTTATATTTTGAGATATTTTCAAAGGCTTGACAACTCCCAAAAGATAATCATGAAAAGCTAGGATATTTGAATTTTTTGAATTTCATTTTTTTAGAATTTCATTTATTGCACATGGATAATTCAAATAGGATATTAATTTGATTTAGATTGTTAATTAATCTTGATTAGGCTTTTAGCATTTTTAATATTTGATTTAAGTGTGCAAGTGCCCCATTTAGTAGGTCTATCAGCCAAATTGCATGTTGTGATGCTACATGGTGCTTAGAGATGAATCCATGAGAGGTGTTTGTTGAAAAAATAGGATACCCAAACTAGGGATGTCTCAACAAGATTATTAGATTTGAAAAATTATGTAAAAGAAAATTTGGGATGTTTAGTGATTCTTAGGCCTAATTTTCAATAGTTGGTAGGAATCGGTCTGAAGTTTGATCGAAAGCTAGTGGTTGCTAGTTTTAGGTGTCTACAATTTGAAATTAATTTTTTATTAAAATTTAAGTATGAAATATGATTATTTGAGAAAATACTATCTTTTAATATCTATACAATGAACTATTTAAACTTAGTCTATAATACAAGCCATTGTGTATGTCCCCCCTTTTGAGGTGAGTTGTGAATCCTTCGTAATAACTTAGCTCAAAATGAGAAAATTATGTAAATGTTTCTATATAAAATATTGAAATATGGAATAATAATGATAAAATTAGAGATCATGGAATCATCATGGATAAATTTTTCAATATAGTAATGTTATATGCATGTAGAACCAAGCATACATAGTGTCATGTTGAGATAGATGTTATCAATGATAAAATTAGTGAATAATGATCATATACTAAGTAATTAAAACTAATATATATTAATTCAAGTAGGATTCATGATATCCATCATGGAATTAAATAGATAGATGCATGATGCCCATCATGGCAGAAAAAACCTAAGCAAATTGAGCAAATAAGAGTCATGGCCATGACACACATACACAAAGATTACATGCAAAATAAAACAATACACAAAAGAATAAGGCCATGGGACCACATACAAGGGACATGTTAAAATTTCACTCACATGCATAAAAAATACAATAAGTCTTGGATCTAAAAATAAGTACATGTTCAAATGTACACAATCTAAATACACATAAGACATGAAGCAAGAAAGAAAACATGAAAATAATGCATGAATAAGTTAATTTTGTCTACATAAGAAAATTTTAGCATTAATATATTCATTAAATTAGCTATCTATTAATATAACAATTGGAAAATAAGTGAGAAATAATGATAATTTTTGTATAATATATTAAACTAAAGTATGAACAATAGGGCTAGTGATAGAATAATAGAACCTATGTAAGAGGATGCCTATAGTAAACTTGATGAGATGTAAATAATATATAGAGGGCTATTGACTGGTTTGAATATGAAAAATTAGAGCCTATGTTTAGTGGGATAATTTTAGTGGAATCAGAGGAATATAGGGTGTGATTTTTTGGGTTAAAGAATTTTTTTTGTGTAAAAACCTAGACAATATTGCTAATTACAACTATACTTGTAAGTGAAAACATGTATGTTATGTAACTCACTAAAATACACTTGTGAATCATATTTGATATAAAATTAGATATACAAAAATACTAGATATACTAAACACAACTTGATGTAAATGAGCTACACATATGATGTATAGGTCTTGATTTTGAATATTATGATTTTTTATTTTTATTTTTGAATATAGGTGATACTAAAAAATAAGGGAACATATTAACCAATGACTCCTATAAGAGCCTCACAATCAATAGGTCTTATATCTAGCATAAAAATTATGACCTCTCAAAAATGGAAAGTATCATGCCATTGTGAATGAATGGGTCTTAACTCATAATATGAAAACTGATATGAGTATATAACATAGGTGCTAGTATCATGATGATAATATGTAGCATGTTGCATATGTTGTTTAGTATTGTGAACTCTAGGAATTTTGAACCCATAATGGAGTGTATGAAATCTATGTCAGTGTTCATTATGGAACAATATTAATGCCATGTAATGTCAATTTATAACATACTAGTGTTGACAATGGCTCTCTAGAATCTATGATAAAATACTGATTGAGTGGATTTTCAAGCATAAGTCTCCTTGGAAAGTTGGCTATATTTTTTTTAAATTTCTATATAGGTTGAACCTTTTTAGGTTGTGAAACTAAAATCTATTGTGTAATAATAATAATTATTGGTTGGAGGGGGTATCCATGTGGAATACTATGAAATATGATGACTTCATTAGAATAAATGTATTTAAAACATTTGTGTACTATATATGTAACTATGTAAATATTTTGAATCCAAGGGTACCCCAATAACATATCAAAGATTCCCACACTAGTACTACTATAAACTTGGTGGCCACATGTGCTAGAATAACCTATAGACATAATGTGATGTCACTAATAGAACTCTGAATATGGCCATTTAATCCATTAATGACCATTATAGTATGATGTATATCCATATATGTGTATCCAATATGAGAGAGAAGTGTGATAGTGAACATACTCACACTTGAACCACTATCAACCATGACACTTTAAATAGGTTGATAATTAATATAAGCTCAAACAAACAAAGAGTTAAAGTTAGAATCATCATTGACTAGCTAATGCTTTATGAATGTTATGAGTGGTCTAGATGGAATTAAAGTATGATATGTAATAATGATAACATTTTTAGGATGTTTTGCCTCTATATGAGGATGATAAGAAGTTGGTGGAGGGTGTGCATTGCATGTGTAATGCACTCCTGATGCATCTTCTATTTCTAGAGTTGTGTTCTTAGGAAAATGATCACTAAAAATATTCAGTTTTCAATTCTCACTTGGTTGTGATTTTTAAATTTCAATACATATACCCACATCAATTATTTTCTCATCTATCAAATTTTGTATCTTATGCAGTAAGCTAATGCATATGTTTTTAGTAAAGCCCTGGTGCTCTATGAAAATCACAAAAGGCATTTTGATCAAATAATTTTGGAAGAGGCTTAGTCAAATAAACCTATTTAATGAAGGATATTATTATTATGTTAAATTATAATAACTTTTATAATACCCTATATGGAGCTTCTAGTAAATTGGTAAATTATCTCCTTGGAGGAGTTGATATTACAATGTGTGGAGTAGGTTCTAAAACAACATTCACTATTGCATTTTTATAATTCTTATTGTCACTTGTTCTCACCTTGTATGGTTAATTACTTGGAATCTTAACTTTATAAGTAGATTTTGGGTTGGTTTCATACTTTCACTTATTCATTTCCAATAATTTGACTTGTCTTTCCTTTACTATGTGAGATAAATATGTGAATAGAGAAACTTTTTAAACATAATGGATTCATGTAGTGGTGGAATTAAGCATTGTTTTAATATGTCTTGAAATTCCTTATCTCTTATATATCATGTCCTTGTATCATAATAAATATTTTGTGATAAGCTCATTAGATTCTTGTTTGAGATGAGCAATTTGAGCATATGAAATATTTTAACTTATATTGATTGAGAATTATGCAATGAAAAAATATGTTAGAGGATTGAACACATGAAATTACTGATGTGGTAAATCATAAAACCATATGAGTGTGAATTCTTTTAAAATTATTGGAAAAAACTTGGTTAACAACCTATCGTTGGATGCATATTCCAAACAAGCTTCATAGAATGCTCTCAAATGTTGTTCTGGGTCACCTTTTCCACCATACAATGTAAGATTAGGTGCCAAAAAAAAAATTGGAAAAGGATATCATGAAATATGTTGAGCCAATGGAGCATGAAATAAATTTTGTGAATCAAGTGTGTGATTTAGTTTCAAATCACTTTGTTCCTTTTGTAACACCTTAATCTACAAATATGTAATGTTTTGCAAAGAGGGCTTATACATTAAAAATAGAATGCATGCTAACCAAAGGTAGTGTAAAGATTAAACTAGTAGAGATGGGAATATTTATCTATTAAAACCCTTGGTTTTCCCCTATAGTATATGGTGGTTCAAAATTTGTATCGAATGATATAGAGAAAGGTAAGGATACCATAACCATAGAAGTATCAAATTTATTAGCCATGATTTCACATTTTATTTCCATAAGAGTTTGAGTAATTGTATGATAATATTGAGTTTGATCTTACATTGTATGGTGGAAAAGGTGACCCAGAACAACATTTGAGAGCATTATATGAAGCTTGTTTGGAATATGCATCCAACGATAGGTTGTTAACCAAGTTTTTTCCAATAATTTTAAAAGAATTCACACTCATATGGTTTTATGATTTACCACATCAGTAATTTCATGTGTTCAATCCTCTAACATATTTTTTCATTTTATATAGTTTGTGTATTAATATCTAAAGGTTATGATATATATTTGGTATTATCCATATTATATGTTTTATCAATATAAATCTGAGTATACTCAACTTGAGTACCACTTAATCTATCACTTCTTCGAAGAGAGGTAGAAACACTTTTTTTTAGATTTTATAAAATATGAAATAGAAACTTGGAAGATTATTATTAACAAATAATTTAATAAAATTAAAAACCTAATATAAAAAATGGAAATAATAATAAAAAGGAAATAAACCCTAAAAATGTCTATGGTTAGGTCTTATAATCTTCAATCAATAGATAGGTTCATGATGTAGAGATGTTCAACTAATTCTCAAAACTCCTTGTCCAATGTTCTCTCTTGACACTAAGGTTTATAAGACCATTCACAAGTACATTGATATTTTTCTATCTAATGAATTTTTTTAACCTTCTCAGGCTCCTTTTTATTTCTTAATACCTTCCTTGAATCAGCAATACCCTTCTTGGTTTATTCATTAACCTTTGTATACTTCTCCTTTGTCTCAGTCAACTCCTAATAGCCTTTTTAAGGCTAAAATGGCATATATGGATGAAAAAGGAAAAAAAATAATATTTTATAGTAACCTTTATTATAATTTTTCTCTCCATGAATTTTTAAGCCTAAAAAACTCTTCTAAACCCCCTTTCTACTTTTGTAGAGGCCACTGTTAAGCCTAATTAGGTCTCTTGCACACCAATCTTCCTACAGCCCTCTCTAGGTGCACCTACCAGTATGGAATAAAATAAAAAACACTTGAATATATTAAATTTCATGTAAATATATCTTATTACCAAATTTTATGTCATTATAATTTTGGGAGCATTTTATACATTTATTTTTCTTGCATAACCCTAGCTCAGGGTTTGTAGCCTTTGTATACACGTAAGAGTAAATAATTGATCATTCCTCATTTATTACAAGGATTAAAATCACTATGAGAATATTTTAAGGCCTATTGTATATATAAACACATTTTACAAACATTATTTCATCATCATACTCCCTTTATCCAACATTTTAAGTCACTTTCTTTATTCCCCTGTGCACATTGTCACATTATCTAGGGTCTGCAAGTGTTCTTTAAGGTTTTGTTTGATCTAAAATGGTTTAGACTTATATAAATGATTTATAATAATACAAACCATATTAATTCACATTAATCAATCATTATAATTCATAACAACTCCTTAGTTCCATCTTCTTTATGGCTTACTTGCTAACACAGAGCACACAGTCACCATTTCTAGGTTAAGAAACATTCACTTAAGGCTTAGATTTATTAAGGGAAAATTTCCAAAAGTCTATAAAAAAATAAAATGGGATTATAAAAACATATAAAACATATAATCACTAATAATAATTCAACATCAAATCTTTGTGTCTTTTATTCTCTCATTATGAGGTCTCACTACCTTTTCATGTATAGTTACAGTAGATAGGGATTACTAAGGCTTTATTTAAGAATTTTATTCTCTATTTGGGATTTAAAAATATCAAAAATTTAATAAATATCCAAAAAATAATAATTAATCCCTTTAAATCAATAAAATCTCACTCTAAATGCATTTATAAATTCTTTATCACACTTTGGTTCTCACTGTCTGAAGATACCTTGTTCTACAAGCCTGTAAAGCTAACCAAGAAAAGTAACATGAAAAGAAACATATGAATCAATAAAAATATATTAAATAAATTTGATAAAAATTTCCCAAAATAAATAAATCACAAATACACCATACATATATTCTTTCCTCATTGGGCAATCACAATATAATCAATTTCTATTATGCATACATAGGAATAAAATAGAGTACAATAACATCTCTTCAAATTTAAAACTATTTAATTGTTTATTTGGATTATTATTCCTTAAAATAAAAATAAAACATCCAAAACTTAATTCAAAACCAAAAATACATGCTTTTATATTTTCCCTAACTACCCTAACTACCTATCTATGGTCACCACAAGTAAAGTTTACCCTTGACACAAACATCAAGGTTGATGTCACCATAAAGTGTGACTTAAGACTATTTGTATAACCTTAATGGTATTTATTTAATTTAAATTTACATATGAAACCTTAATGACCTTTTTACAAACTCCTACAACCTTATTTCTATGCCAAAATATTCAAATTTTCAAACTGTGCAAATTGGTGGGAAAACTCAAGATTTGAATTTCAAATATCCCTAGGCACTCTTAGTGCTTAGAAATAATTAAAAGGTAAATTTTTAGACACTTTATACTTTAAAAAAATCATAAACATGTTTTAGACCCCTTATTCCTTGTTTTATACAAAAAATACAAACATATTGCTCTCGTGAGTGATGTCCCTACATCATACTCCCAAGGGAAGAAGAAAATGAAACTCAGAGAGAGTTTACTATCCAGGAACCTTTTTATATTTCTCCTTGTGTCTTTGATTTCATCATTATTATTATTTATAGCAACTTCAATAAAATATGGATTTGTAAACTTTTCATGCTTCTAGTTCTAATTCTTTGCTTCTCTTACTTGTCCAAAATGCACTTTGTTTTAACTCTTAGCCTGATATGATTTTTTTATTACTTCTTCCTCTTTCTCAAATTCCAAAAATGTTTCTTATTCTATATTTTTTTGACTGGTCCTATTTCTCTTTTTTTCATTGTTTATATTCTACCAGTCTCACACAAATCTTCTAAGGGTAATAAAGAACAATATAAACTAGCACCTTGTTCAAAAGGGCTTCCCTCCTTGTATATATGTGTCTATTGACACTTGTCTACCCTATATACACTTGCTTGAAATTTGAGAAACTTTTCCATGTTTTCACTCACCTTATCAAATTTATATTTGTCATCTTGTACTTATGCTTTAGCTAGTTATTTCACTTTGAATTTCTCATCCTACATCCTAACCACTTCTCTTATTTTTTACATAACTACTACAACCTTACATATTTCACCCAGTGCTTCAAATGGTGATTTCACTTCCATGGGCATGGTTATAACATGAAATTTTAAGTCACTCCTTTCTTTCATCTATTTTACCTGATTCTTACAAATGCCTAGAAGACCATGATCATGCTTTGAACAAAAATGTATATTTATGTCCCATACCTTGAGGTGCTTCAATTATTTAGCCTCTATTAAGGATGAGTGTTCTACCATTTTAATAGTGTTCTAGTTAAGGACTATTTCCTTACTATCTCCTTCATCATATAAGGATTTATTAAACTACATTCAGCTTGACTCCTATCTCCTTGTCTATATGTTGCTTCTTCAAACAACAAACAATATAATCATGTATGCAAATCAATATGTAAGGGTTGTAGGTCTCTATTTTGATACCTAATCTCACCATGCAATTTATTATTTATCCCTGATAATCCCCTAGATATTTATTCCCTTTATTCAAATGCCTTTGTCTTAATGTCTTGATGTTGTCTTGTCAAATCAACTTGGAACATCCTCCTTGTTTATCTACCATCAATCTTCTAAATTTCACATTTGTCCATGATGACCTTGTTAACTCTTGAAACTTGAACAACATGAAAATCCTTACCATATTATTGCAAGGATTAATGCTCATCTTGATTATGGTTTCTCCTCACATCACCTTTATATGCTATAGACACATCACTAGTCAATGGATTAAAATTCACAATATGAGATTCAAAAGCTTTTATGAATGTACCTTGTTCATCTTCTTATTTCACATACAAGTTTAATTCCTTGGCAATCCTTTCATGGTCTATTTTTATCTTCATATCCTTTTATGGACCCTCTTCATACTACCCATCTTCCTGATTTGATCTTTTAGACTCTTGACTTGCAAGATCATTCCCACACACACACATAAGAATAAAAATTCATCAATGATATTTACACTACTTTGAGTGCCACATACCTTCTCCCATACATCCTTTTCTTTTTTCTTGAATTTTTATGGAGTTTCTTCATTTAACATGCTCTTAACTGCTCCTTTGTACTGTAACACTATAATTAAACTATCATTCTTGTCTTCACATTATTTGAGATTTTTAATACCACCAACTTGTTCTTCCTTCTTCACATGGAACTCTAGTGAGTCTTGATGTAATGATCTTGATATTCAATATATGCCTAAATACCCTTAAGGTAGGGAAACACCATATAATACTCCTTTAGGAAGGAATAACTCCACAATGTCTCTTCGAGGGGACAACCTCCATTATCCTCTTACAATAGAAGACTCAATGCTTACTTGATATATTTACAATGATATTCATCTCCTATATATATACATATATCTAACCCATGGATGGGTAACCTCCTAATCCAATGTAGGCTGACCATTACCCAATGTACTACTTCCACAAGTTACTCTATTATCCTAATATATTATACCCATATAACTAACTAAGGGGATGTGTGCCACATGTCAGAATCTCCATCAACCCATATATCATATCCCTAGGTACATAACATTACTTCCCTCTTTGACATGTTTTGTCCCCAAAACATAAAAAGAAACTAAATAATGAGTGTGCTTCAAATCATTGTACACTTATCTCCAATCTCGATCATCTAGCCATCCAAATGTGATCTTGGCAGGTGATAACTCTCCAAGCTTGTTTTCAAATTCCCTTATGCTCCTCTAATTTTGTTCATGATCATAATTATATTGCTTTGGTGTCCTATCATAATTACTTCTCTTTTTGTTCCATGTACCATATTCTGTTGTGCTTCTCTGATTCCAACCATGACCATAGTAGGTATTCTTCCATGCATAGTCATAATGATTTCCCCATTCATTCCATGTGCCATAGGATTTTTTCTTTGGATTCTATACATATCCATAATTATTGGAAATTGTATTCCTTGTATAGATAAAATGATTGTTATTATGACACTTCCTCACTTGGTTCCATGATTGTTTCCTCTCATGATAATGTGGGTGTCTATATACCTCAACCTTTTCCAATACTTTGACATTATCCACCTTTACTTCTACCTCTTCCACCTTTTCCTTCTTTGTCTCTTGAGCAGATGAAGTGCTCATTTTTAGTGTGTCATCTAAATCTTCATCATGTTCTTCATCACCTGTTTCCATCTCATCCTCACAATCTACCTGGATTGTTATTGGTGCCTTTTTCACTATGATATCTTGTAAAGTGATCTTATTTTTCTTATACCAAAACTTCATGAACTTTTTCTAAACATTAATATTCATTATTCCTAAAGTCTCTAACCATGGATATCCAAGAACTATATCCACATCATCCATATCCAAAGCATAAAAATCTGAATGCAAAACATATTTTTCCATAATGAGATTTAGATCTTCAAACATTGAAATATTCTTACCATCTACTTGAACCTCTTTGATATTCTTTGCTTGAACATGTAGATGCTTGGACACATTCATGTTGATGAAGTTATACTTACTGGTAGGGTTTATGGACACAATAACCTTTTTCTTTTGAATGCATCCATGAAATTGAAAAATTGACTCAATTTTTTTTGGAGACAAATAATTTGAACCTTTATCATCCAATTCTTCTTATTCATCTGCTTCTTCTTCTATTGCATCTTCTACTTCTTCTTCTTCTTATTCTTCTACTGATTCTTCTATTTCTTCTTCTTCTTTTTCTACTTCTTCTTCTTCTACTGCTTCTTCTTCTTTTACATCTTGTTTTATATCCCAATGGTCTAAAAAGATCTGTTTCATTTATTCCATGAAGAAAACCTTTTTGTATAGCTCAATTGATCAAACCAATGTAGTGCAGGCCCAGACAAAAAAGGAAGTAATCATCTTTGCCCAAAATTTTTTATAAAATGATTATCCAAAAGGAGCCACCATTCTCTAGCATCAATATCATCTTCCCCTAAAAATTTTTGCAACTCCATGATCCACAAAAAAAATTATGGTTCATGAAACCCTAAAATATCAAAACTGATCCATAAAATCACAAAAAATCACTCCAAACAACTCAAAAATTTCTAAATTTTTGATTTTACTTCTCTTATGTCTTCTTACATCTCCAGTAGAAATGTCAAATAAAAATTCCCTATATTTTGGAAGATATGACAAAATTATTATAAACCCTAAAATAGCAATAACTCCCTCAAAATGAATCAAACAATCTCTATTTTTTTACTATAACTTATTTGAAATATTTCTCATATCCAGTAAACAATTTGTATAAAAATTCGCAACCAATAAAAAGTTATTGATGATTAAAAAACAACTAGGGTTTCACTCCACAAATTGCCCAAATCAAAGCTCTGATACCACTTGTTAAGAACTTGATATTGAATAGGTACATAACACTTGAGCTTGCATTACTATGTCTATCTTTCCTTCAACCTTTGTTTTCAGCTATAAATCAAAATTTCTAATGCACATTACATCTTCTCTTTCACCTTATTTCCTTGTTCTATTTTGACCCTTTAGGCAGGGTTCACCCTCCTTATGATACACTTCTTGATGAGTTTTAGGCTTTATATAATCACTCTTGTCTTTATTTACCATAAATGATTCCATCTTCTTTGATTCCAAGACTTGCTTGGTGGTTACCTTTGTATCACCTATATACACATCACAAAACACATTGTTAGCATCAAAATTTGGAGCCTTCTTGGCTCTCCCTTGTGCTTCTTTCTTAGACACTTAATTTTCCAACTTTCTCTCTTGATTTATGTCATTCCTAAGATACTTATTATCCATCTTAGTTATAATTTCCACTCCTCTTCTTCTAGTATACTCTTCACCTTCTTGGTTTTTGAACCCCTAACTTTTTCCTCTCATTATTACTACCAATGTCTTCTTAAAAAGATCACTTTCACAATTCAAATTAGTGACTTCATCCAACAATATACTCTATTGTTAGCTATATTCCCTATCCGACCTTGTGGACTCATACTTATCCATATACATCATTTCAAGATAACTTATCTTCTCTTCTTTCTTAAGGGATTTGATCAAGTTCAAACTCTCCATAGATTTACCAAAGTACTATTTGGTTTCCATCCACATCACTCTTTGTTCCACTCTTTTTGCATCACCTTTCAATGGTAAATGAACATGTGTCAACCTATCTTTCTCTATTGTGTAAGTGTTCACTTGCCCATCATGAAATGTCTTTCATTCTCATAATCAAATGTGAAATCAATTGTCACTTGGTATACCACATTTTTTACCAAATCTTCTTGATCTATGGTACCTCTATCCACTCTTTACTTTATGAAACACTATTCTTGGATCCCTTTCCTGTAATTCACATCTAGACACATGGTGTCCAATCTTTCTATTTGTCTTGTCAAGTCTTATCTTTTTTGCATCTATCAAAAAGTACCCACCACCAAAAGTAAACCTGCTCTGATACTAAATGATGCAGAGATGTTCAACTAATCCTCAAAACTCTTTATTTTCTAATGTTCTCTCTTGACACTAACGTTTATAAGATCATTCAAGGGTACATTGATATTTGTCTATCTAATGAATTTTGTTAACCTTCTCAGGTACCTTGTGGTATACTTCTCCTTTATCTTAATCAACTCCTAGTAGCCCTTTTTAGGCTAAAATGACATGTAAAAATCTATATAAATGAAAAAGGATAAACCAATATTAGATTATAATACCCTTTATTACATATGTTCCCTCCATGAATTTTCAAGCCTAAACACCTCTTCTAAAACCCATTTCTACCTCTACCTAGGCCACTGTTAGGACTAATTAGGTCTCTTGCACACCAATATTCCTACAATTCTCTCTAGGCATACATACTGGTATGGAATCAAATAAAAAACACTTGAATATACTCACTTGAATGTAAATTTGTGGTCATTACAATGGTGGGATCATTTTCTACACTTATTTTTCTTCTAAACCCCTAGCTTAGGGTTTGCAGCCTTTGTATATTCCTAAGAGTAAATAATTGATCTTTCCTTGTTTATTATAGAGTTCAAATAATTGTGAGAATATTTAAAGTCCTATAGGATCTATAAACACATTTTCCAAACATCAATTCATCATCATACTCCCTCTATTCAACATTTTAAGTCACTTTATTTACTTCCCTATGCGCATAGTCATAATATCTAGGGTCTACAAGTGTTCTTTAAGGTTTTGTTTGATCTCAAGTGGTTAAAACTTCTGTGTAGTCATGTAAAATTTAAAATTTAGTTACTTGAATGTGTCTAATGATACCCAATCCATAGGTCCTCCTACTTACTTGTAAAACCCTCATAGGCTTTTCTTTCACTGATTCCCAATCATCCACAGCCTTTCAAACTTAACCTTTATAAACCCAGGTAGCTCTTTTAGGCCCAGATCCATCCCCTTAATTATTATTCCCTCTAGATAATAGTTCCTAACTTGGATAGGAGCATTAAAACCTAGGGTGTCCTTTTTTTGGCGTTGTTGTCCAAGTGAAAATTAGGTTCTAACAGTCATATTTTCCTGAATCCTTATCTTAATGCATGTCAGCTTAACATGAATTAATTTAACCCATGATAATTAGGTTTCCTATAAAATTCCATTTAGAAGGGTTGACACTCATTTACAAGACAAAAGTAAGAATACAAGAAAGTACACTCAAGCACTTTTCCCTATTCTCTACATACAGTCTTCCAATATTATTACAAGCCTATTCAAACCCTTAACCAATCCCTAGCCATCTAAAGTACACCTATTTTTGCATCTATTTACATTTTCATACAGAATTACACTAAGTACTTCAATGGGAGAACTACATTTGCTTGATCCCTCCTCAGAGTATTGGTATGTAGGCATTGTGCCCACACATGAGGTGTGAAGTGCATCCAGTGTATCATTTACACACTAATCCTTTATCTCTATTTCCCAATTTTCCATTCAAGTTCAAGTACAAAGAGATCTTATGGATTTTAAGATTAAAATAGATACACAATGAGCTCCATAGACTTCCAAACTTTGATATTTCACTGATAGGGTAACATAGACCTATCGAGCAAAACCCAAAAAACTTAGATCACCTAGACAATATCATTATAAGAAGAATAAAACATCAAACAATAGGGTGTCCCACTTTCAATGCTCTTATCCAATTAGAAAATGAAGTTTAAGAACCTATTTTTGACACTTCCTGGTCCTGTATCAGAATTCCTAGACCCTATCTCTGACTAGACAACTCAAAATAAGATAAGTCATATTTTCTCTTATTTATTAAAATATTTAGAAAAGGAAAAAATACAATCTATTTATATAAATTAGTGGCTTAATTATTGCACATTATTTACTGATTTACTTTACTCCAAACCTATTTATTATTTAGGAATAAAACTCCATTATTCTAAAAAACAATAAAACACTTTGGTGAACCTGATTTACTCCAAATTTTACACAAAAAACCCTATAAACCATAAGATAAATTATTTATAATTATTTTCCATAATTTATTTATTTTTCCTATATTTAAAAATAATAAATCTACAAATTAATTACAAAAGTATCATATATTTTATTAAAACCCTAGTTTGCACATACTAGGTCCTTTTTGCATACAAACACATTCCAAACACTAGGAAAAATATATTGTTAATTTTATAAATATTTTTTAATTTTTCCTAAAGTTTTCAAGAAAATTTCTAAAAATTTTCTATAAATTCATATCAAAAATTTAAAATTAGCATAATAATTTTAAAAATTCATTCAATAATCCCTAGTTGCATTAACTAGCTCCCAGTTATTTTCCAATACTTTTCCAATCATTTTCTAAATTTTTAGTTGAATATCAAAATCAAATTCAAATTCAAAAATTCATAGTATTTTGCATAAATATTTTTGAAAAATACCTAGTTGCATATAATAGCTCCTACTTTGCTTCTTGAGGTATCACCTTACATCCATAGCCAAATTACAAAAATGATGCTCCTTTATTTACAAACTTTTCTTACATTTTTTGCAAATAATAAGGAAAATATAATAGGTCCTATCAGGTACATGAATGATGAATTTTATCATATGTTATTAGAAATTTTCATTCTTTGCATTTCATGCTTATTTTTCATTATAAGGGATGATATTACAAAATTCATTACAAAAAATGCACAAGATTTCAATATTCTTTTTACATATTCTCTATTGCTCATATGGAATAATTTCCAACTCTCTTTTTCTAACCACATTCAAAATGTTATGTTAGATGTCAAAAGTTTCTATGCCTACAAAAACTCTTGTTCTCTATCCTTTGCTTTCTATTCCTCATGTAGATTTTTTTTCAAGTTTATCATGCTAAACACATTAGAAATATCATATCACATGCCAAAGTTATTTATGAATCCTTGCACAAATTCATGTTATCTATCCCTTTCTCTCTATCTCTCATATGGAATAACTTTCAAGACTATCTTATGAAACATATTAGAAATGTCATGATTCAATTCAAAGTTTTCTATGCATTAATGCATAATTTCATGCTCTCTATCCCTTGTTTGTTATTTATCATGTGGAATGTTCTTTATAATCATATTTATATACATGGTTTCTACTTATATGTATCTAACTCTTTGGATACGTTTAAGCATCTCCCTATCACTACTAGACACAAGCAAACACTAGTGGTTATATCTATCCCTCCTCTCTTTAAACTTGGTTCATCTAGATTCCATCTTGTACTTACTAATAGCTCTATGCCTATATTATATCATGAGGTACATGTTATCACCCAAGTTTACAAATATAGGTAGGTTGATTACACCCATAGTTATAGCTTTATCACTCAAGTTAACACCCCTTCCAATCCACTTTCAACTCCACCTATTACAGTTCTTCATATAGTCTAGATTCAGCCACAGTCAAGACCTTCATCACCAGTATAGTGGGTTCATATACCTCCATAGCTTTAGGATTCTAGATAGCTTTTAGCTATAATATTCACAGCTAGAGAAATTTCACTAAGATATCATGCATCTACACATAAATCACATGTTCAAAGAGATTCTTATACTTCTATATGGGTCCCTAAGAGCCCCATAGTTACATCTACTTCTCAGAGCTATAGGGGGACCCTACAATTAGTTTATAATACACACATTTCAAAGCATTTATAGCATGTATAGCTTTTAGAGCCACAATCTTAGCTTTTACATCATGATTTCAGATCATCCACGATCCTTCTTCTTGATATAGGATAACATGATAGGGAGTTTCTTATGAGACTCATCAGTTAGTATCATATTTTTTTAGCCTTACTTGTACATATTCTCTTATGCTTGATTGCACATAATTTTCCTATGATTGATTGTACATAGTTCAAATATTCCAAAATACAAAAATAATATAATATTTCAAAATAAAAAAACATTCAAAAATGTCAAAAAACCAAAAAAAAATGATATTATGCATCATCCATGATTTACATTACTACTATGCTAGGACCTACATTTATTGTTTCATTTTATTGTATGTGTATTTATCTACTTTACCATGCTTCACTTGATCTTCCATGAGTGTGTGCAGTGACATCCTGATCCTTGATTGCTTCACTCTACCCATTGAGGGGTTATCCTACTTATACATTTAAGACACACATCAATATACATCTGCCCACTGGGGGCATCTTCTACATGACTACACCATATATATTATGTCATTATTACACCACACACTCTAGTTATCATGCTGACATACATTACTTACTAGACTACATAGATTACCACATCAACACTCACTAGTATCTTACACTTGTAAATTTCCTAGCACATACTTAGTCTTGTACTAAATGTGTCTTGCATACTTTCACTCTTGCTTTGATTATTTAGATGTGATTTTACCTTTCCAATTTTTACATGCTTTCCTTTCTTGCTTTGTGTAGCTAGATGTGATTGCATTTCTAGTTCTAGTTTTGTTTCTTATGTGTGCCTTAGAACATTTTATAATGTCCTTTTATTTTATTCATGTATGTGTAACTTTGGACATTTGTCAATGTCCCTTGCTTGTACTCTTATATGTGCCTGTGGCCCTCATACCAATCTTTAATTATTTCAAATTTTATATGTTTGTGGCATTTGAACATGCTTTGTATTCTTGATTTATAGTTTGAGTGGCATGTGCCCATATCCATTGTTTTCATGGCCCCTTGGCCAAATTTGTATGCTTCTTACTTATTTATTCTTAATTTTTATGCTTATTACTTGATTTCTTGTCCTTGTTTTCAATGTCATGATCCATATCATGCATTTACCTTGCTTTCTCAAATGCCATGATGGACATCATGATCCATCCCTCTATAAAACAACTAAAAACTAACATCTAACATTTACAGTTCTAGTTCAATACATTGCACATGATTTTAAATTACTATATCTATCTAGGCATAGCCCTGTTGATCTAACAATCTCTCAATACAAACATTGCTATATCTAGAGATATCTTGTTAAATATCACTACTATATCACATATTTATATAAAAATTGGTAGGACTCTTTCTTCTAAGGGAAGTCATTGTAGGTTCATCATTCCCACCCTCAAAAGAGGGGGAAATAAATATTGGTTTTGTCACAAAGATTAAAGCTCTTAGTAGACAAAATATTAGCATTCAAATCACCCAATTCAAAATCTAGATGTCAGACTAGTCAGAACAAAATAGAAAAATAGTGACAATTCCATATCAACAACTAGTTTTCACATAAGATAATAGAGTTAGAAATGAAAAAAACACCAAACACAAGGGTGTCCTTATTTTATCACTCTTGTCTAGGAAAAAAAACCTAGGTTTTCTAGTAACAAGCAAAAATTTTAGATCAGTTATAGTTTTTGCACATCTAGATCAGTTAGAATCATTAGTTTTAGTATAGTTTTCTCAAGGAATCTAGATATAGGGGGTATCATGTGTGGCATGATGGCTCTCACTTATATTTTCATATTATGAAGTTGGCATAACTTTTAGATTAGAATCCATGTTCTAGACACTAGTGATTGGGGGTAATGTGCATAGCATATTGGTCTTATTTTGTTTTTAAGTTTAGTTTATTACCCAAGCATTCTCAGTAGTTGTGTGCCTTACTCCATTTGTAGGTGGTTGGCATCATTCTCAAGTTGAAATTTCATATAAGTTTAACTTATTGAGTACCCAAGTTCTTGAGTTGGATTTCACATATTCATATTTCATAAGTTTTGGAGTGGATTTCATACAAGCCTAACCTCCATCTTTTAAAATGGCTAAGAGTGGCCTAATTTTCAGCATACATTTGGATATCCACACCTGTCAAAGTTTTATATCATCCATGGGCTCCATAAACCATATCATATGACATCTATTTTATATTGGTATCACTTTATAGTTTCACTTCATGAGGAAATGATGGAACCAAAGGGCTAGCCTTTGTATTCTTGAGCCACCTATTCAAAGGGATTAAACACATAGTCTAGACATTGATTATCACATGCATGATCATTTAACTTCACTCAATAGGTGACGATGGAGCCAAAGGTCTAGCCTTTGTATTCTTGAACCACTTTTTAAGGAATTGAGCACTCATCTTTGTTCATGATATAACTTTTGGTATATCATCATCCATCACAGTCCAACATTACTCAGACTTACTCATGATCACAATAGGTTTTGTATTGGTTTGCATACTTAGTTAGTTGTATTCAGTCCTTTCTCTTCCTTTTTATTTTACTCAAATTTTTTATGTTCTTATTTTGTATCACATATAATAAGAACTAATCTACTCTTTATTCATTTTATAGATTCACACTTGCACAATGTGCTCTATATGCACTATCTAACATTACTCAACATTACACAAGATTGATGGGCTTCATCTTTGTACGTAAGTTTAGGTATGATTTCTATTTTTTTCCTTTATCCTAGTATTTCACTTTGCTACATCACTAGCATATAATGTTGTTATATTTAATCATGTAAAATGCAAAATTTGGTTACTTGAGTGTGGCTAATGACACCCAATCCATAGGTCCTCCTACTTGTTTGCACAACCCTTATAGGCTTTTCTTTCATCAATTCCTAATCATCCATATCCTTTCAAACTTAAACCTTATAGACCTAGGTAACTATTTTAATCCCAAATCCATCCCCCTAGGTCTCATTCCATCTAGACAATAACACCTAAATTGGATAGGAGTGATGAAACCTAGGGTGTCTTATTTTTGGTGCTATTGTCCAAGTGCAAATTAGGTTCTAATGGTCATATTTTATTGAATATTTATCTTAATTTATTTTTTCCTATGTGAATTCATTTAACCCATGATCATTAGGTTCCCTATAAAAGACCATTTAAAGTCCATTTACAAGGGTTAACACTCATTTATAAGAGAGAAGTAAGAATACAAGTAAGTACACTCAAGCACTTTTCCCTATTCTCTACATATAGCCTTATAATATTATTTCAAGCTTATTTAAACCCTTTCACTAGTCCCTATCCATCTAAAATACACTTAGTTTCACATCTAATTAAATTTTCATACACAATTACGCCAAATAATTCAATGAGAGAACTACATTAGCTTGATCCCTACTTGGAGTATTGGTATGTAGGCAATGTACCCACACACAGGGTGTGAAGTGAATCTAGTATATCCTTTACACACTAACCCCTTCTCTATCTTTCCCAAGTTAACATTCAAGTTCAAGCACAAAGAGCTCTTAGGGCTTTGAATATTAAAATAGACATAAAATGAGCTCTGCAAACTTTCAAGCTTCAATATTTCACTAACAGGGTAACACAGACCTACCAAGAAGAACCCAAAAACTCAAATCCCCTAGACAATAGTGTTAAAAAAGGACTATAATGCTGAATAATAGGGTGTCCCACTTTTGATGCTCTTATCCAATTAGAAATTTAAGTTTAGGAACTTATTACTGACACTATCTTAGTCCTATACTTAAATCCCTAGACCCTGTCTCAAACTAGAAAACTCAAAATAAGTTGTCATGTTTTCTCTTATTTGTTATTATTTATAGAAAAGGTAAAAATACAATATGTTTACATAAATTAGTGGCTTAATTATTGCACATTATTTACTGATTTACTTTACTCTAGACCTATTTATTAGTTAGGAATAAAAATCCATTATTCTAAAAAATAATAAAACACTATGAATGATTTAAGACAATCCAAACCCTATTCATTCACATGAATCAATCATTATAATGCATAATAACTCCTTAGTTTTACCTTTTTTGTGGTTTACTTTCTCATATAGAGTACACAGTCACCATTTTCAAGTTAAGTGACATTCACCTAAGGCTTAGATTTATTAAGGGAAAGTTTCCCAAAGTTTATAAAAAACTAAAAGGGGATTTTAATAACAACTAACACATCTGAGCATCAATAATCATTCAACATCAAAACTCTATCTTTTATTCTCTCATTTTGAGGTCTTACTACCTATTCATGTACAATTACAATAGACAAGGCTTACTAAGGATTTATTTAAGAAGTTTATTCCCCAATTAGGGTTTATAACTCTCAAAAAAATTAATCAAGATCAAAAAATTGTCATTCATCCCTTTAAATCAATAAACACTCATTCTAAATCCATTTCTAAATTCTTTATCACACTTTGGTTCTCACTGTTTGAAGATACCTTGTTCTATAGTCTTGTATAGCTAGCCAAGCAAAGTAACATGCAAAGAAACATATGATTCAATAAAAATAAATTAAATAAATGTGATATAACTCACCCAAACCAAATAAATCATGAATACACTAGACATAGATTCTTCCCTCATTAGGAAGTCACAATATAATTAGTTTCTGTTATGCATACACATGAATAAAATGGAGTATAATAAATTCTCCTCAAATTCAAAAATATTTCATTATTTCTTGGGATTAGGATCCCTTAAAATATTAACACAACATACACAACTTAATTCAAAACCAAAAATACATGCTTTTATATTTTCCCTAACTACCCTAACTACCTCTCTATGGTCACCACAAGTAAAGTCTGCCTTGACACAAAATTCAAGGTTGATGTCACCATAAAAGTGTGACTTAATATTATGTTTATAAAAATAATGGTATTTATTTAATTTCCAAATCCATATAACACCTTAATGACCTTTTTCCAAACTCTTACAACCTTCTTTCTATGTCAAAACATTCAAATTTTCAAACTATGCAATTTGGTGGGAAAACTTAAGATCTAAATTTCAAATTTCCGTAAGCACTACTAGTACTTGAAAATAATTCCAACATATATTTTTAGACACCTTATACTATAAAAACATATTAAACATGTCTTAGACCCCTTATTCCTTACTTTAGACAAAAATTGCAAACATATTACTCTCATGAGTGATGCCCCTACATCAGTTTACCAAATATGTTTTAATCAAAATTGGGATTATAAAATAAATATAATCTAATTTAAATAAACAAATAAATAAAATTAGAATGTATAAAATAGGCATAAAATAAAAATTTCTAATTTGGAACTCATAATTTATGGAAATATGATAAAAGGGGAAAGTAAAAAGACAAAAAATAGTTAGCACTCAAATATGGATGATTGCAATAGTAACTTGGAACTTATAATTTATATAAATATGCTAAAAGGGGAAATAAAAAAGACAAAAAAAATAGTTATCACTCAAATATGGATGATTTCAATAGTAACTATGTAATTGATTGTGTGAGATGACTATGAATCAGGAACATGGCTTCACTTGAATTTGGTACAAGGTTGTGTTATTTGCACAAGGTCAGTTTGCATCATCTATAAGGAACATCAATGTATGTTAAGGTTTTTTCCCTCTGTGTAAATATAGATTAGTGCACCTTCATATGTAAGTCTTGTTTATGACCTAGGTTGTTTGACTAGAAGCTATTACGTACCTTCTTCTTCACTTGGAACCCTAATCCAATAAATAATTAAGAAAAATGTGATAGAGGGATAAAAAGGTTTAGTGGATGAGTTTGTGTTTGAAATCAACACCCAATACCAATACTCTAAAGAGGGATTAAAATCTATGTAGTTCTCCCATGATACAATGGTGTATGTGAAATACTAGTGTAATGTTATATGTTAGTACAATCCTAGTGTAATTAAGTGCTTAAAAAATGGCTTGTGATCTTGGAGATGTATTATGACTTAGCTTAGGGATACTTTGGTGATATATAATCATAATTTAGAAGAGCATGTGTTTACAATAGGAAAGCCTCTTTTAATCTAGTGAATAAATGAATGGAAAATATGATTTTATAGTGGCCTTTTGGGAAATTCCTTAGATGAGACTTTGTAAATGTGTGGGATGACTCATTAGGAAAATTTTAAATTAATAAATTAGTCATTTTTTGGTATAAGGACATATTCAATGGATTCAAATAATAATATAATGTGGGAGCATACTAAAGCAGTAGCCTTATATGAGGATAAAAAAAAACTAAACTAGAAGTGAGGGTTAGTATAATAGTGAGTTTAGGATACTTGGAATAAAGAATAAAAACATAATTTATTAAGAGTAAGGGTTATATGCATATATGTAGATCAATTCAAATTTATAAATAATTATGATACATCACCCAACATGTGTCATAATTTAGAAAGGATTATGAAACTATAAATTGTATTATGTTGTGTGATATAGTTTCTAAAGAATTAAGAAATGTATCAGGCTAATTGATATAATTATTATAACTAAGAATATTGTATTAGGATGGCCAATATATCTAGACTAAGACTATATGATATTTTTGAAGATATTTTTAAGAATAAAAAGGATAAAAGTGAAAATGATCAAACCAAAGGTGGGATACTATTCATGCTAGGTTCACCCAAATGTATGCACAAGAGAGGATGACCTATAACTATCCTATTTCACTCAATATATTAGGAATAAAATAAGGTAATAAAAATAAATCCTACATATAATTAAAGGACTGGCTAGGGATATTGAATAACTATACACCTAAACGAGGGTAATATACACTCAAATGTCAATATAAAATGGTTTCAAAGCTTAAGCCTATGACATGAGGTATAGATTTCACTAGGGCTCAATGATGGGTAAATATATGTAAATAAGGTAAGGTGAAATGATAAATCACATGGAGGTTTATGAAACCTAAGATGATAAATGAAAATTTTAATAAACCCTATATATACACTAGTTTATGTGTTATAATGAAGAGAGTAAGCAAGTATATACACATATATACAAAAAACAACAAACCAAACAATATTTAATCTACTAAGTAATTAAAGGAAATAACATATTGATAAGGATACTTGCATTTGGGTGGACTTGTTAACATTTAAATCTAAACCTTTGTCTCAACTGGTACTTTTCAAGATATGTTGTAGGTTCAAGATCTCAAATGGTAAGATGTAGACCTAGATATCCTTAGTTAGTAACTCCAAAGACCTATCCTATTGAAATTTAATGACATCACAAGATAAAACCTCCAAGATAAGGTTTTAAACTCAAAATATCCAAAATAATACTTAGGGGGAGAAATGTGAGTGCAAGTAGAATGTATTAATGCTATATATTTTTGGGAATGAAATATGACCCACATATATATGGCTCTAATACTTAAAACTAACCCTCAACTCTAAATCTATGGTATCACCCATGCTGATACAATACAAATGAAATAAAATATACTCAAACCTATATTGGGATAGCCAATATAGTATATGGAATAAAAAGTATGAAACAAACTATATCATTTAGGTTGATATAATAGCATATATGGAATCTAGTAGATCTAGATGAAAATTAGATGGATAAGTAAGATGTAAAGAGCATTTGAAGAGGTCATAATAATAGTAATAATGATATTATAGAATCACATTTGAAAATATCTCAAAATTTACCATGAATCAATCATACCCCATTCTTGGTGCACCCTTTAAGGTGTGTACTTAGGGAGATTGATGTGTCGATGTGATGCTACAAGAGAAAGTGTCAGTAAAGTGATAAAGTTAAAAATATTAGTGTATACAATGTCCACTAGCTTATAAAGACTATGAAAGACATTTTATTTTTCATCCTTCCCCACCCTAACTATGCACATGGTCATCTATCACATTAATTAATCCATTGACTTCTAAAATTTTTACATGTGCACCATCATATTATTTTATTTTAAACAATATGCAGTAATTATCTTTGTGAATTTTTCTTTCATTTTTAGTGTTATGTGACTATTTACAAATTATTCATTCTATTTTTTTTCATATAAATGTACATGATAAGAAAAAAAATTATTATCTTAAAATACCCATGTAAATTTTTTTTGCAACACAACACTTGGTGAAAAATGTCACTTATTAACAAAAAATCTATTAAAAAACAAGTTGACAGAAATGACTAGTAAGGAAATATTTTTTTGATAAATTTTCTCTAACATATTCCTTATTTTAAATATCCCATTTATGATTAAAAATATTATGTATTGAGCATACTTCTATTAAAATGTCTAGGTAGAATTTATCCATTTAGAGTATACAACTTGCACACACCAAATTCTAGTCTATTATAAAAGATATTAGGGCCCATCCACTCAATACACAATTTTCTAGGATTTTTCACACACCATGAGTGATAGAGAAAAACATGCACAACCTTGTGTAAAACCTTAATCCTGACATGTTTATCATGCCACACATCTTTCCTTGATTTATCTAAACCTTGAATCCATCTTGGTAAAAATATATTTTCATGTAATTTCATCTAAGACTTATTGTCATCTAAATGCCTAGTGCATGTAAAGGTAAATGAAGTTATCATGAATTATATTGAAAATATAAACTATTTACAAACCTCATGTTAAAATGGAGTAAACTTATTGAGCCTCTATAAGGTCAATATTTTTGCCTAAAACATTACTAAGACTTGGCCATCCAAATATTTGAACCTTATATCACAAATACTGGTCAGAGTTGTGCCCAAAATATTATTAATATCTTTTACCATAATATTGGTTTACAGGTGGTATGGAGTATTTTCATGGTGTGTGACCATAAATTTTTTAAGAAACACATTCACCTTTTTGGATATAAATTGGCTACCCCTATCACTTGTGAGACTAAGGGTGAATCCATTCCTACTAGTGATGTTTTACCCTAAAAATAATGCATCCATATCCAGAGTGCAATAATTTTGTTGGAACTACTTCTACCCACCTTATCAAATAATCCATCATTGTTATAATATATAATGCATGATTTATATACATAACTAGAGTTATTGGGCCATATAAGATGTATCCAATTGATCAAAGGCTATTAAGATATTATTGAGATAAATGCAATTTCATCTCTCTTATTTGTCTTCCCAATCCTATATAAAATGTTTCCTTTATTTGAAAACTATTTTACATTCTTGTAGATTTTAGGCCACCATAGTTCTAAAACTAAAATCTTTCATGTGATAGCCTTACTAACATAATGACCACCTAATATTCCCTCATGAATTATTCACAATATGTTTTATACTTCATGCTCCATAAAACATAAAAACAACACCTCATCATGCTCAATCTTACATAATTCTATTCTAACAAGCTGATAAGGTTCTATGCATACTACTAAGTGTTTCTTATCCTTGGTTTTCTAATCACTCAGTGAAACCCATAAAGTGATAAATTATACAACCTCAAATAAATATTTAGGAAATCATTAGATATTTAATACCTACGTATCTCACATGTCATATTAAACATTCCATGTACTCTAAAGTATATTAATTTATGACAAATGATACAACTCATAATACTAATTTCTAGGCCTGACTACTACTAAAAAATAAAATTACTAGAACATAATTATCCACTTGAAAATATTCCCATACAAAATTGACTTGTTTAATAAATACTTAAGTGTCTTATGGTCCACGAAAAAAATTAATGGAGTATAAATAAATTATTTTTTAACTTCTAGAGTGTGTAGACCATAGCTAACCCATCCTACTTTGTTGTGGTGAAATTGCACTCTTTAAGAGAGAGTCTCCAATTTAAAACATAGATCAAGTGGTTAATCTTAACATCAAATTGTTTTGAAATTATAGTTACAATTTTTTTTAAGATTCCTCTAAATGGACATGTAAGGGTGTCTTCTAGTTAGGGAATTGAAATAATGGCATGATATATAGCTTCTTTTTTAGTATCTAGAACACGTCATCCAATTTTTGGTATATATAAGGAGACCATATTTTATAGAAATATATTCCATAGGCCTTATGATATTTTCATACTTTTTTATGAACTTAAAATATTACCTTTCATGGCCAAGCCACACACATCCCTTTGCATGCTTGAGGCTTTTTACTAAAGTATAATTGTATCTTTTATGTGATCAACAAGAATCCCCTCCTTAAAAGTAACATGTCTAAGTAAAGTAATAAATGGTTTCATGAAGACCCACTTATTGAGGTTGAGTGGGATTTATAATCACCTAAAACTCTCAAGCATTAGACTCAAGTTTTATGAGTAGTCTTTGACTAACCCATAAACCATATAGTCATAGAAGTATACTTGTAATAAATTTTGAATAAAATCCTTAAATACCTCAAATATAATGTGTAAAAATATGGGAAATTCATTTTTAATCCCAAATGGCATCACATTATAAAAAAATTATGCCCAATTGATTATGAATGTAGTCTTTGTCTTATCTTCTTTCTTGATTAACACCTGATGGTACCCAAAGCACTTAGTAAAGGTGTAGATTTTGTATCCCAAAAATCCATCAAGGATTTATTCTATGAAATGAGTTAGTAAAGGGTCATTTATGAAAACATAATTTAACACTTATAAGTTATCATATATTTAAATGTTCCCATCCTTCCTTATGTGAATTACCATCAAACTCAACCATTCAGACTCATCCACTCTATAGATGACCTCTGCTACTAGAATTTTCTTAATCTCTTCCTTTACCCTAGCATATAGGTTATAATTGATTTTATAGGGTATTTTTAACTATAAATATACCTTAATTCAACTTAATCCTCATATTTCCTAGTGAATAATCTACACCCTTCACCTCATTGTAGTTTATTATAAAAATATATAAGAATTCCCTTAGTATCTCAATTATGCATGATAACTCTTCCTTAATATAATAGTATCCAATATTTACCACCTTTGGATATTATTCACTACCTATATTCACCTCCTTAGTTTTTAAAGGATCATTGTTGTAAGTTTTTTAAATTTCTATACACATAAAAATCAATTTTCCCTTGAAAAGTCTTGACATTCAACTAGTCCATATCATCTGTTAGGATTAAGAGCACAATTGATTACCTTGTATAAGCAACTAAACATGAAATTAAACTAGAAGTAAAATGTAACTAAAAATTAGAAATAACACAGAATATGAGAGACAATACAATCTTGTATTAACACTCTTCTAGAAGGAAATACAATGAAGAAATCACACTCTTCCCACACCTCTTGGGCATATCGTAATTCTCCCTCAAGAGTTCTCTCACTCAACCAATTACAACCACAACTCAATAATGAGTTGCACCCTCCACCAGTCAGTAACAATACTTCTAGTACACCAACTAGTAAGTGACAATCAACTCAACCATTGTTGCCTACTTCTAGTACCAAGTACTCAAAGTACTCCAAGTAGATCTCCCTAATCTTGCACACCTACAAATCAACTAATCTTACTTACCATGTAAATCTCCCCTGATCTTTCAACAACCTGAAGATCAACCTAATCTTACAATTGGAAGCATCTCTTCCTTGTCCTTGATTACAATACAACCCCATGGGTCTCTTAAATAAATCCTATACAAACAATAATTAGACTTCCTAATTACAATAATTAGAAATGCAGACTCAAGAATAAAATTAGTATTTTACATGCAAACTGACTGTTCGTCTAAAATTAGACCAGTTTTGGAAGCGCATGTAAATGCACACACACACAAGTTGTCGACATTGATTCCTATCTGATCGATGTCAGCTGACCCATAACTGACATCAGTTACTACGAACACTAAAGATGACCAATGTCAATTGATCAGATTGATGTCAATTGCTCTACAACTTAGTAACCTCCTCCATTTGCATCAATGAAGCTTTTAGCTCCACAACTTAACAATCTCCCACTTGGAGATAAAAAGCTACACTTGTACCTGTACTTGTACATCATCTAATTTTGTTTCCTAGCTTGTATCCCTCTTCAAGTTCAATCTTGAAGACCAACCACCACATATCCTATGGTGCTACTCCTGTCATCCAAGTAACCTACCATATCTGAATCTACATACCCATGTAGAGAAGTGCTTGACCCTACATAGCATGTTAACCTACTGTTGGTCCCTCTCAGATACCTGAGAATCCACTGAATTGCTTTCCAGTGCTTCTTTCTTGAATTGGCCACAAACTTGCTGACAACTCCCATTGCTTGGGTAATATCAGGTCTAGTACACATGTACTCAACCTCATCATGTGATTTGGGACACTATTCTATGAACTATCCATCCATAGGTGTGCTAACCAGTTTTGCATCCTGCATATTAAACCTCTCCACTACCTTATTCACATAATCATCTGGAAACAAAATCAACCTGTGACTTTCCTTGTCTCTAGAAATACTCATGCCAAAGAATTTCTTTGCTACTTCTAAATCCTTCATGGCACACCTCTAAACTAACTTTACCTTTAGCTCAGCAACTCCCTGCATGTGTGACCCTGCAACAAGCATATACACCACATACAATAACAAGATAATGTATCTAATATTATCTAACCTAGTAAAGTAAACACAATGGTCACATTGACATTGACTAAAGCCATGCTTTGTCATACACTTGTCAAACCTTAAACACCATTGTCCTACGGCCTGCTCAAGACCATATAACCTGGCCTTCTGTCTCACGTGTCCATTCTCTCCTTTATTTAACCTAAGAATCCATTCATCTTTCAGTGCTTTCTTTTTAGCTAATAACTCTACCAAATCTCCCATTTGGTTCTCTTCTAAGGAATCAATTTCCTCATTCATGCCATGCTCCCAGTATTTCTTAGATTCTACCTGCTCTGCCTCTTTAAAAATTCCTGGTTCTTAACCATCAGTGAGCAATAAGTAGTGTAAAGAAGGGGAATAATGAATTTGAGGCTTACTTACCCTTTCAATCCTCCTCATGGGTGTTTGAGACTCCTTGACATCTTGCTGTCCACCCAAAATCTATTTTAACAGTGACCAATGTTGGTCACCTCTTAATCTACACCTGACTAATGTCAGTTCCATGCGATCGACCTGACTGTCAATGTCAGTTCCTTGATCGACATCGATATCCACCTGCTTGATACCACTAACTCTAGTCTACACATGATTGATGTTGGTACCTGCCTATTCGATGTTGGTTCTCACCTAACCGATGTTGATAATTGTGTTTTCCTGTGAGTGATGATTTTTACCTGCGAGCTCACTTTGGATCATAATCTTGTCCAAACTACCCTGCTCGAAATTATTTATCCCCTTATGCTAATCTCTGTCCATCATCTTCTCCTTGAAAACGAAGGCTTTCCTATTCTTGTCAAAAACATTAGATTTCTTCTTCTTGCAATAAACCCAATCCTTTCTTGTAGCATACCACTGTGATCCTCTAATAGAAGCTCCCTTCTTTGTTGACCTAGTTTCAAGAAACCTTACTTTCTTATGTTTCTTATAGAAATCTTGATCTATGCTTTCCAAATCTAAACTCTTACCTTTTGACTCAAGAACATGCATCCCCTTCTTACTCATGTGACCAAGCCTACAAAGCCACATCTTCACATCTACATCTGAAGTAGATAAACCAGAAGGAGAATCAGTAATACAAGTAGATAGATAAAGAGTACCTACTTTCTTACCTCTTGTTAAAACAAGTGCACCCTTGGAAACTTTCCAAGATTCTACTGTGAGAGTTACTGTGCATCCCTCATCACCCAACTTTCAAGTAGAAATCAAATTCTCCTTCAAGCTTGGGACATGCATGACCTCCTTCAACACCCATGTGTTGCTCATCAGCAATTTCAGCTATACTTTCCCTTTGCCAACGATTTGACAAGGCTTACCATCCCCTAAATAAATCTTTCCAAAGTCTCCTTGGACATAATCATGAAAAAATTCTCTATTTGGGGTTGCATGGAAAGAGGCACCAGAATCTAAAACCCAAGATTCCACTTTATCCAAGGAACATACAAGAGCATCTTGTGCAACAATACCTACAACATCTACTTATTCATTTCCTTCATGCTGATCTTCTACCAACCAACAATCTTTCTTTACATGCCCTTTCTTTCCACAATTCCAATAGATTTTACTGCCATACCTAGATCTGGATCTCCTACCTATCTTTGACCTTGATTTCCCTTACTTGACCTTCTCTCTTTGTTTTCCCCTACTTTCAACACTTAAAGCAATCCTTGATGATTCCCCTATGCTTTTCCTATGAATTTCTTCATTCAAGATTACACTAACAACATCATCAACTTTCAAGATATTTGAAGCAGACGCAGTATTACTAACTGCCATTACCAAACTATCCCAACTTTTAGGTAAAGAGCATAAGATTAATAGAGCCTTAATTTCATCATCAAAAGCTATATTGACTGAAATTAACTGATTTACTAATCTATGGAAATCACTAAGATGACTATGTACTGATCCACCTTCCAACATTTGCAAATTAAATAATTGCTTCATAAGAAATACCTTATTGGAAGCTGAGGGTTTTTCATATAAATTTGCCAAAGATTCCATTAACTCTACCATTGTCTTAGCCTGTGATAAGTTGGAAGTCACAGATGATGCCAGGCTCAACCTTATAGATCCCAGAGCCTTTCGATCAAGAACATTCCATTCTTCATCTTTCATATCTGTGGGCTTGCATGTAACCCCACCCAACAGTAAGTATATATCTTTTTGATATAGATAATCTTCTATCTGCATCCTCCATAATTGATAATTCTTGCCATTGAATTTATCTATTCTTAGTGTACTTTCTTCTGCCATTGCTTTACTCCCACTCAATCAGAAACCCCTGAGAGTGACCTGTAATCAATAAACACTAACCTACTCCGAACCAGGCTCTGATACCAATTGTCAGGATTAAGAGCACAATTGATTACCTTGTATAAGCAACTAAACATGTAATTAAACTAGAAGTAAAATGTAACTAGAAATCAGAAACAACATAGAATATGAGAGACAATATAATCTTGTATTAACACTCTTCCAGAAGGAAATACAATGAAGAAATCATGCTCTTCCCACACCTCTTGGGCATATCATAATTCTCCCTCAAGAGTTATCTCACTCAATCAATTACAACCACAACTCAACAATGAGTTGCACCCTCCACCAGTCAGTAACAATACTTCCAATACACCAACTAGTAAGTGACAATCAACTCAACCATTGTTGCCTACTTCCAGTACCAAGTCCTCAAAGTACTCCAAGTAGATCTCCCTAATCTTGCACACCTGCAAATCAACTAATCTTACTTACAACCTGCAGATCAACCTGATCTTACAATTAGAAGGATCTCTTCCTTGTCCTTGATTACAATACAGCCCCATGGGTCTCTTAAATAGATCCCATATAAACAATAATTAGACTTCCTAATTACAATAATTAGAAACACAGACTCAAGACTAAAATTAGTCTTTTACATGCAAACTAACTATCCATCTAAAATTAGACCAGTTCTGGAAGCGCATGCAAATGCACGCACACACAGGTTACCGACGTTGGTTCGTGTCTGACAAATGTCAATCGACCCATAACCAATGTCGGTTACTGCAAACACTGAAGATGATTGACGTCGGTTGATCAGACTGACGTTAGTTGCTTTGTAACTCAGTAACCTCCTCTATTTGCGTCAGTGAAGCTTTTAGCTCCACAACTTAACATCATCATTAGGTTTTTATTCTTCCACCTATTGAATAACCTTCTCCTTATCTAGATTATCTATACTAATGCACACAACACATGGATTATTACTTTCCTCACTAGACCCACTACTTTCATTTCCACTACATGTGACATTTTTCCTTGTGCACCTTATAGATGCACTCCTTTATAATAACATCATACTACATGATGGACTTGAAAATTAACAATAAAGGTTTAACGAGTCCAATATTAGTAGAGGAAAATGTGAAAGTATGGATGAAGTAATATTTCATGGTGCCCCATTCAGTTTTTTCCTTTCATATCTCACTAATTACATACCATGCATGTACCAAATTAGTTAAAGTGTAATAGATGAAAAAAACAATATAATGAGTTATAAATAGGTTAGGATTCATGCCTAAACCTATTCAAAAAGTCTCAAGTGTTCCATTGGTGGTGAACCCATATTATATCTTGGTAACCTCTTCTTCACATTATTGTACTCAAAATAGGTGCAAATGGATTCTTTCAAAAAGTTTTAGATATTCATGTTATAGACACCTAAATTTAATTTAGTGTTAAAATGCACTTTGCCATACTTGTAGACACCCTATTCTAGCCACAACTAGATTCTAACCTAATTTTAGACCAATTTCTACCAAATAGTGAAAATTAAGCCTAAGAATCATTGAACATCCCAATTTAATCTACACACCATTCACTTGTGCTCAATAAATCTTTGTTAATGAATCTCTATTGCTCTACCTCTCCTTAGCACCTTAGTTTGGCTTATGAAATTGGCATGGTAAAACTACTAGAAAGGTTTATTGAATCTATTTGTGTATAATAAATTTACACCAAAATAACTTCTTGGATTTATTTTGGCATAATAAAATTGCACTAAAAATCCTTAAAGATTAATAGGTAAGGCCTTTTATTTATAGCCTCCAAAGTTAACTCTTACCCAAGTTGAGTTAGGTTAGGATTTAAACATGGAATGAGTTCAAACTAACCCTAAGTGAGATAAAGTTAACTCTAGTTGAGTTAATAAGGGTACATGTAATTATGATTTTTAACTAATAGGCATGACACATCAATTAGATATTTTGTGAGAGCTTGACAACTCAAAAAAGCAATGATGAAGAGGATTGATATTTTGATTTTTTTAATTTCTATTTTTAGATATTCATCAATTAAAAATGGATTAATTAGATAAGAATATAATTTATTTAATTATTTGATTAATTTTGATTAGAATTCTGTCTCTTTTAATAATTGTTTGAGCACCCTACTTAATGGGTACATAGGCCAAATTACCAGGTGTTAGGTCATAAAGTGACTGAAGATGAATCCATGAGAGGTTATTATTACATATGGGATAATATGCCAAATAAAGATGCCTCAACATGATTCTAATCACTAATGAATGATTTTTAGATGAAATTAATATGTTCAATGATTCTTAGGCTTAATTTGCATTAATTTGTAGAAATTAGTCTAAAGTTTAATCAGAAGCCAATTATGGTCAGAATGGGGTGTCTAAAATAATAACTCTAAATCCTTTACAAATTTAAATTATAATTAAAACCACTTATCTCCAAAATTAAAATAATTTAATAATTCTTAATTACTTAATTATGTATACATTTTATCCAAATTTATCAAATAAATCTATATTTTCCACCTCACCCAGACATCCTCCACCTTTATCTACCTCACATGTTAACTCACCCAACCAATTTCTCAACTTAATCAACCACCTAGTGAGTCATATCAAAACCTTTCAACTAATTTCACCATTTTTTTGGTGACTCACTCAACCAACTTCCCTTTTCTCCTAGTATGTAGAATTGGTGATCATCCTCATGGATGAGAACTGATTCCCCATCATTGATTATTTTAATAATTATAAATATTCAAATAATCCTCCACTATTTGATTGAACTCCCAAAAACCTATAAATATAAATTTTATCCATCACTTTCATTATCCAAACTTATGCTAATGAAGTGCTATCAAATTCATGAATGAATCCCAAGTGAGTCAAAGCAATCCAAAGAGAATACATTGGAGAAGAGTGAGAAACCAAATTTTAGAGAGAAAATCAATTCAAATCATAATGGAGGAAGCTCACATTAATAAGATATAATTTTGTATTTTGTATTTTTTTACATTTGTAGATCTATCCTAGATTGAATTAGTCTAGATTAGATTTCACTTGTTAGTTGATTTCTTAGCTTAGTTGCATCTAGATTCCCTTCACATATTTTGCCATGCCTGGTGGGTCTCTTCCCTCATATTTTTAAATCATAGACATCATAGGTGAATTTAAGATCCCATTTCAATTAATTTCTATAGTTTTTATTGTGTACATGCATTTAACCTTGATCTTAAATTTTTTTATTTATAACTGTGAGTTCTTTTCTATAATTTTCAAGCTCGCTGTATGTATTGATCATGTAACCATGAGTTTTTAAAATTTGTTAATGAAATTATAGAAGTAAATCATGAAATAATTATTTATTAATTTTAAGGGTATTTTAATATTTTTATCATTTCCATTACCTTTCTATTTCAATTCTGGTTTGTCTTATCTTTTATTTTCTATAATTTTCTATTTTTGGAAAAATATGAAATTAGAGAGCTTGGTAGTGAAATCATAGGTGGAAACAATGAAATTGTAAAAAGGAGTATTAAAATCATAGTGTTCAATAGTGAAACAAAAAAACTAACTATAAAATCATTTAGCTTTTTGTTCTATGTCATTTTTAGTAAATAATGAAAAGATATAACAATGAAATTATTTAACCTATTTACAAAATCATTTTCTATCTATTTCCTATTTTTTCCCCTTTTTGTCAACAACAACAAAAATTGAATAAATATTTAGTAAAATTGTGAAAACTATGAGTGAAATATGATATATAATTACAAAATTGGTAAACATATTAGTGAAATCATTTGGTAATTATGAAATTATTCTATTCATGCTTTTCTATTATTTTGTTTATTTTCTATTTGTGACCAACTAACAATTTTGTAATTTTCTTTGACTATGTATCTATGAAATCATCCTAGAGACTTATTTTTCTATGTTTTTTTTGTTTTTCCTAGTTTTTTTAGGTTGCCTTGATTTTCAGCCAAATGCAAACCTTCTAATAGTTTGTTTGTAGATCGCAAGTCAAAGAAAAAGTTGCAAAGAGATAAATCAAAACCATTTTTTCTTTTTTCACTAACATTTTTTTGAATTTTTGTTTAAGTTTTCTAACAAGCTTATTTAAAAGTTTAGTTTTCATTTTTCCTTAGTAAATAACTAAAATTTGGTTTCTTAGAGTTAATAATTAGCATTTGTGTGTCTTTATTACTTGTGTGGTATATGTTCTTCTCTCAGTGTCACATTGGTGATGATACTTGAGAATCATAAACAACACTCATAAGCTATGTTTGTCAAGACAATACTTATGTGTAGCTATTCTCTCAATATCACATTGGTGGCAAAACTTGAGAATCATAATCAAGTTTTGCTCTTTTTATTTCTTTTCTTAGGGGCTCTATCAATTTTGGATTTTATCACCATGTAGTAGGCCAAATTTATATACCAATGGAGTATAAATAGTAGGATTATCTATTTTAAAAGCATAAACGATGCTATCTTTTAAGCACACCATGGTGTGAGGGACTCCATGCTCTAATACCTAGGGTTTTAACAAATCCCTATATGGTTTTGGGCCTCACTATAACAAAATGTATCTCAAGGACTCCCCTAGAAGAACTTGTAAAAACCTTAATCCTAGGTAAGTTTATTTGTTATTCAAATTTAGTGCATCAATTAGTGGTTAAATTTAATAATTTACCTCCCACATACACTTGAAACTAGACTTAGTGGGCCATGGGAATGGAAATTTCCTCCATGGTTAGTGCTTTGAAATATTAGTCAATAACTACATGTATGTGCATGTGAGTGACAATAGAAGGCCCAAAATTTATTCAACACCCAAAGCCTAGATTTTATTTATTTTTTGGTGATTACATGAGTGTTTAGCATAAATATTGTTTCCTTGTTTCCTTGTTCTATACCATGTGCTAAAAATCACTGAGTGTAAATAAAAATACTTTTTATTTTATTATTCAAAAAAATTTAAAATCAAAATTTCCAAAGTAAAACTCAAAAACATTTAGTTTTCAATCAAATTTTTAGTCAATTTGGTTCTTTAGTAGTTTTTCTAATTTTTATTGTGTCAAATTATTTTCCCTACAAATTTCTACCATAACAAGGCACATGCATATGATCAACAATACTATGGTAAGGGTGGAGCCTTTTGGTAATGATCCTTTCCAATTTAGTAGCCAAGACCATCCAACTCATCATGTAGAAATATATGAAATCAATGACCATGAGTAAAAATAAGGGGGAACATACCAATATGAGGTTATCCCTAAATCTATTTTACCCCCTACTTTATTTAGTCAATATATTATCACCAAAAAAGATTAGGTTTTGTTCCAAGATTTGAGCTTAGGATTTAAATTTCCATCTGACTTTGACATCCAAAACTTGTAATATTTAATTACAAAGAAAGAATCTTTATCCCCTATTCATGAACAATCCATTTCACAAATATCTTTATAGGGTATTAATGCTCTCATAGTTTTTTCCAATCCTAATCCCCAAGTCTCTCAAGACAGGGAAAAATCTATTCTTTGTGAGGAATCCTCTCAAGTGAGCCATGGGTTTTCTATGGAAACCCATGCTCATCACATTAGCCAAGATATTACAAATCTCCAAACCCATCACCAGAAAAAAACTTTTGCTTAATATAAATTCCAACCCCCATCCCAATTTGAGTATGGATACCAATTCACCCTCATTCATACATCCATGTAATGCAAACTTGAATCTTAATTAAAAAATTTCTAATGTCAATCTACCCAATCTAATATTAAATTATCATTAAAGTTAACCCATCATAGATCCTTTTAATCCTAACTTGAATGTGAATTCAAGTTTACCAATCTCAAATCCAACCAATCCAACTTGAATTTTCATTCAATTTTACCAATCTAAAATTCATCTAATTCGATCTTGAATATTTGGATTGACAATATTGTGGATTGGTGATTTGTGGAGACTCAAATTTTTATTGAGTGGTGAGATTAAATAGATGTCAAGATTTAATTTTCATTCTAACTTAACAATCAACCAATCTTATCAAATCTAAAATTAGGTATTACTTCATGTACCCATCAATCCAAATCAAAATTTTAGTTTAATAAATTTACAAAATTAGTTTTCCAATTCTCTTATAGGATTCATTCCATCCAATTCAAATCAAACACCACCTAACACCAATCCATTCAAAACCAATCCAAACTCTAAAAAATAATTAAATACTAACACCCTATCTAATCCAATAATTGGTTACATCCATTTTAAAACCAAAACTTACAACAAGCTAACCCAAATCCACCTAATTCAACCAACCCTATTTTTTCAACCAATCTTACCCTAAATTTAACACAAACCCAAACCCAAAAAACCTTAACTTTAAAAAAACCCAAACCCAACAAACTTTAACATTAAACCTAACCAAACCAACACTAAATTTAACACCAACCCTAAATTTAACACTAACCCTAACTTTAACACCAACCCAATTCAATCCAATCCAAATTTTAAATACACTATCAATCCCAATCCAATTAACACAAACCTAAACCCAACAAACCTTAACTTTGCCACTAGCCCAAATAATCCATATAACTTTGCACATTCACAACATTATAACTTTTCTAACCCACTTCCTACACACTTCATTAATAATCCATGCCTTAAGCAATTTTTGAAAAAAACACTAACACACACCAGTTCATAGGTCAACCATCCGATTTTATATCTCTTCACGCCAAATGAATCAAATATCTCCATACTTTATCTAATAATTTAAAAACATGAAAGATAGAGTTCAAGCATTATAAGATGGTAATTTTTCCTATCAAAAATAATATAAATTCAATGAAATTTATTCTTACCCATATGATTTAAGTAACATGACAACACCTTTCCCCATACACTTTGAAATTCACAAGTTTGACAAATACAAAGGTAAGGTATATCCTAGGGATCACCTTAAAGACTTATATCATGCATGTGTATATGTTGCTTATATTAATGAGCACATATGATTATTTCCATAAATTATTAGGGGTCAAGCCCTTGAATGATTTTCATGCCTTCCCAAAGGATCAATCTTCACTATTTAGGACCTTATGATAAATTTGTTTATCACTTTTCATATAATTTCAAAAAGGACTTGACCATAATAGACCTTCACAATGCTAAACAATGCAATGGTGAAACTTTTTCCTCCTCCTTACAAATATGGTGGGCATTGGCAAACTATTTTTCATGGTCCTTTCCTAAATTTGAAATTGTGGCTATTTTTATGAATAATCTTAACTTATTTTTTGGACACCATTTTCAAATCTTTTTCCCAAGTTCAATTTATTAAATTATTTAAAATGAGGTCCAAATTGAGTGCACTTTAATCATTATAAGTGTTGTTAAGATATTTAAACTAGAGAACAATTCCTCAAAAAAACTTGTAAAACCAATTTTTTTTTCCAAGAATAAGATCATTGTTGGTGATGGTGTGACTGAAGTTAAACAAATACAAAATCAACCTACAAAAATTCTACACATAACCCATAAATAACCAATTTTATACACAACTTATTAACAACATTACTATTCCTGGTAGTCAGCTCCATTAAGAAAATTATAAATGTAAGTTCACCCAATTGGGTGACACTTACGAATTCAATTTTCAAAGTTATCCCAAGCTAACATGATAATTTAGCCTAACACCAAACCTTTTGAATTCAACATTCCTAAACATGATTAGTATAAATAAGATGAATATTATGAGTACTATATGATAAAGGGACATTCAAAATAGGTGTATGTGCCTAAAACACTATGTCCAAGACCTCATCGACTGAGGAGACATAGACATTGAAAACCAACCATACATGACCTCCAAAAAACAAAATTGGGGATATACGGAGACCCATTCCACAAACATGAGCAAGAAAAAGGTAAATAAAAGCAAAAACCAACCCAAAAAATTAATGTAAACCAAACCAATCATCCTTTTGACTCTATAGTCAATTGTGTTTATTATGCACATAATAATGTTAATGTCATTAATTTACAACCCCAATATTACACCATTACCACAATGTGTGAAAAATTACCATTCCTAGTGCATCATCATCCAATGGTGAACACAAGTACAATAGTATAGATCATATTGAGAAGACACCTACCAATATTTCCATATTAGAACTTCTAAAGACTTCACTTGTATATAAATACATTTTTTACAAAGTACTTCAAGAGTTTAGTGTCCTAAAATACATTAACCCCTTAAGCTTTCAATCATTAGTTGGAAATTTATCCACTAAATAATCAAGTCATGTTTAACCATATGAATGTCTCCCCTTTGGGATATATTCATAATATTCCATTATATCTATAAGTTATTATTTCTAGACACAAGGTAATGAGGGTTTTTATAGATAATGGATCATCATCAAATATATGTTCATTAAGGTTAATAAAACATTTAGGATATTAATAAATAACATTAGAATCAAACATTATCATAATAAAGACATATGATAATAATGATTGGAAATATATGGGTACCATTTATCTTCCTTTGATGGTTGCGCCTGTCATAAAAGAAACACTGATCCATGTGCTTGATCTTGATTTACCCTATAACCTACTTCTTAGACATCCATGGATACATCCCATAAATTCCATACCTTATAAGTTGCACCAATGTTTGAAATTATCCCATGATGGCATGGAAGTAAATATCCAAGGTGATCCTAAACTCTTCCAATATTGTAAACTATTGGAAGGTCATTATAAATATCTAACTTTCTCCTTGTTACTAAAGACAAATTGAATCTCATTGAGGAATCACCCATGATTGAAAACTACATCCATATTGATATGTTATTTAAATCACCTCCTCTTGGTGATTGGATGAACACACCAACTACCTCCACTTCCATAGAAACACCATCCACTAGTCAAGCCTCCAATAAACCATCCACTTCTGAAGTAACTCCATTCCCTCCATCCCATTTAAAAATCATTGATAAAGGAATGAATTAATACATAATATAATATTTTAATTATATAATCATAATTCATATTACCCCACATAATTATGGAAGGCCTTGCCATTGAAGAGATACTCAAGTGGTTAGAAAAATCAACAAAATAAAATTTGTAGAAGGTAATCTTATTTTTTATGAACACATCAACGATTTTAAATCTTCCTAGATTTAATTCAATGAACTAGCTACTTTATTTAATAATAATAAATACCCCATAGATAAATAAATTATGTGAAAAATAATTAACTACAAAGGTAAGGGCCTTGGTCTTCATGAACAAGGGTCAATTAAACCAATCATGTTAAAAGTTAATGATGCCTTCCATGGCTTTGGGTTTAATCCACTTAATGTAACTACCACTTTTTTGCAAAGTGACTCTTATAGTGAGTTAGAGGAATATTCTTTGGAAAATGAAATGATTCCATTATTAACCACTTCAAAGACCTATCTTTAACCAACATTTTCCATGAAAATGTCATTTTGACACTTGACCTCACATATCTATCTTTAACCCAATGGGACCAACATGCAACACTTTCAAAATGATGAGGTAATTTTAAAATTATTGAGTACATGGGACCACATTCTATTAGGGGATCATAAGAAAGTATTTTTCATTTAGTTGGATAATTCTACATATTTTGGGGAACAATAATCACATAACCAAATAAGTTCAATATCAATATCAAATCACTAAAACCTATAGGAGGAATTCAATCTTCCCCCACCACCCCGAACTATAAAGAAGAGTCAAATATCCTAGTTTAGGATACTATTTCCATCCACATTGGAACAAAAAAAGATCCCTTGTTGCTTCCCTAACTCAAGAAGAAAGAGAATATTCACTCTTTTGCTTTGATAATTTTCCTATGTATTTGCATGGTCTTATGAAAATATGATGGGGCTTGATCCATCACTAGTAGTGAATAATATTGCAGTACATCTAGATGAAAAACCCATTAAAAAAAAACTTCAAAAAATGCATCCTAAGGTTACAATATTAGTAAAGGAAGAGTTAAAGAAGTAATTAGAGGTTGGTTTCATTCATCCCATCAAATATTTAGATTGGATATCCAACATTGTAATAGTGTTAAAGAAGCCAAAAGGAATCAGGGTTTTTACATACTTTCATGATATCAACAAATCATGTCCCAAGGATAACTTCCCATTACTCAATATCTATATGATTGTGGACTCTAATTCAAGTCACAATATATTGTCTTTAAAGAACAATTTTTTGGGTTACAACTAAATTAGAATAGCTCCTGAAGACCATCATAAAATAATATTTACAACACCATGGGGTACCTTTTGATATAAATAAATGCCCTTTGGTATAAAAAAATTGGATCCATATATAAAAGAGTAATGACTATCATTTTTCACAATATTCTTCACAAAATCATGGAGGATTATGTCGATGAAATACTTTCCAAGTAAAAATCCAGAAAAGAACATCCAAAATTACTTCACTATATCTTTAAGAGAATGAGAGAAAAAAGTTTTGACTGAATTCAAATAAATGTATTTTGGGGTGACATCAAGAAAGTTTTTGGGCTTCATTGTTTCACGTCATGGCATAGAAGTTGATCCTTATAAAGTATCAATTATCATGGATGTGACACCACCCAAAAATCTCAAACAACTTCAAAGTTTATAAGGAAAAATTCAAGTAATCAAATGATTCATATCCTAACCTACAGATATTTGTCATCCATTTAGATTTTTGTTGAATAAATACACTCCTTTAAATTTAAATGAGAATTTAACTAAATCATTTGAATATGTTAATCAATATATTTCCAATCCACCAGTTTTAATGCCACCTACTATTTACAAATCTTTCTTTTTATACATATCAACTAATCAATATGCATTGGGGGTAGTGTTGGCACAATATGATGATAATGTTTTATAATAGGTAGTGTATTACCTCAACATAACCTTGGTATATAACAAAATCAAATACTCTCCAATGGAAAAGACATGTCTCACAATTATTTTTGATTCACAAAAAAATCATCATTACGTGACCAATAATCAAATCAAAATCATTGTAGAAATTAACCCTCTCAAGTATATTCTATCCAAAATAACTTTAAAAGGTAGGATGGCTAAGTAGGCCATAATTTCAAGTGAGTTTGATCTTGAGTATGTTAATTATAAATAAACTAAGGGACAAGTCTTAGAAGATGCACTAGCAGAGGTACCTTTTGAAGATAATACACCTCTTGTCACAAAATTTCCAGATGAAGCAATAATGTCAATTAGTGAAACTCTAGTTTGGAACTTATATTTTGATGGTTCCTTCACAAACCATGATTTAGGGGAAGTTATTTTACTGGTCATACCAAATGTAGATTGTATTCTAAAATCATCCATAATCAAGTTTCCTTGTACCAACAACATTGTAGAGTATGAAGCTCTCATAACTAGTCTCAAACTTACAATATAGTCGGGTATCCAACATCTTATTGTCTTTGGTCATTCCAAACATATCATAAACCAAGTAACTAATGAATTTTAAGCTCATGATGATAATTTAATCCCATAAAATTGTATGGTGATTAGTTTAAAGTAATGTTTAACATTTATTCAATTTGTACAAATGCCATAGAAAAATAATAGAGCAATAGATGCCATGGAAACCATTGGTTCATTATTTGATATTAATATAAAACATAAAAAAATACTTGTAGAGTACCTAATGATACCATCATATGACATGCCTGATTATGAAATGGTCTGTAACATGGTTGGTCCCACTTCTCCTTGGTATTCTAATATTGATTCATATTTCCATGATAACACACTTCCACCAAACTTATCCCATAACCAAAATAAATCATTCATACAATACACATCCCATTACACAATCCTTGGAAAATATTTGTATATAAGAGGCTATGATGGAACACTTTTACGTTGTTTAAATTTTGAAGAGTCTCTACCTCAGTTATTAGATAAGTTTATGAGGGAATCTGTGTTGTGCACTCTAGTGGCATAGTCCTAGCTAAAATTATTTTGTATTTAGGTTATTATTAGCCTATAATGGAATATAATTCATGCACTTATATTAATAAATGCATACCTTGACCAAAGCTTGGTTACCTTATATATATCCATTCATAATATTTTTATCCTATTACCACACCTTGGCCATTCTCCACATGGGGGTTATATCTCATTTTAAAAATAAATCCTAATTCTTTAGATAACCATAATAAAATTATTACTTCCATTGAATATTTTACAAAATGGGTTAAAGTAATGCCTCTTACATATGTTACTAGAAAATAGATTTTTAAGTTCATTATAAACCATATTGTTTGTCACTTTGGTATCCCTTCCACTTCATCTCTAATAATATAACATAATTCAAGAACAAATAAATTAAGTCTAATTTAAAAATGTACCACATAAATCACAAATGGTCCACTCCATATTACCCATAAGGAAATGACCAAGTAGAGGTAATAAATAAAACCATTATTTGAATCCTTAAATGAGTTGTTATTGAATTTGGTCATGAATAACATACATAGATTATCCTACCCTTTGGGCATACTACACTAGATCCACATACCCATGGGGGCAACCCCATATTCATTTGTCTATATAATTGAGTCTATTCTACCTATAAAAGTCAAGATTTCATCTTTACACATATCCATACAAAGAATTATTAATGAATAATTCTACTACACTTCATGCCTCACTGAACTTGATCTTCTAGATGATAAATGAACCAATGACTTAAACCATTTGCAAGTATACCAAAACCATATCTATTATAAATATAATAAATAGATAAAATTCAAGGAGTTTTAAATCAAAGATCTTATTATAAAGGGAAAAAATGGAATACTAATGTTGATCAGGAGAAGAAGGGAAAATTTGAACCTAATTAGTTAGGCTCATATGTCATTATTGCTAAATATGGGTCAAGACCTTATAGTTTGGCCACAAAATATGGAGAAGAGATTGATAAACCTATGAACATTATTAAATTTAAGATATTATATGCCTATCTTATTCTAAATGTTGTTGTTTATATCTTAAGTGTCAAAATAATAATAATAATAATAATAATAATAATAATAATAATAATAATAATAATAATAAAGAAAAAAATAGTTCGTTCACAAATAAAAATTAGTTTATAGGAACTTTAGATAAGTACCATGGTGAAAACCAAATTTATGGCACCCTACATAATCCATTGTCTATATTCATCTTAGTTACTTGGGGGCATCCCATTGCATTTGTCACTTGTACATTCCCACATTATCATTTTTGAGTTGTCTCATCATCCATTTCATTATATGTTAGCTTTGGGTTTGATACTTATATTTGTATAGATGAATCCTTGATCATGTTATAGGAACATACTATATATAAACAATCATATCACATTAATTTCCACACCTTCAACCCAACATTCCAAAACCACAAAACACTTCAACTATCCATGTCTACCAACTCCACTATATTTCATACCATTCAACATCATTCATTCACATTTATTGAGAGGGAAAATTATTCATCTATTCATATACACAAAATAATCATCAATCAATCCACTATTCTCATCACTTCCTATATTGGGAAAACTACATCTAAGCTAATATTTCCATACAGACTTTATCCAAGGTAGATTATGTAGGAATCACTTAGAGACATGGGGTATCTAGGGTCAGCTTGACCACCACCTCCATCATCTCCATTCATCCAAAATTTTATTTCATTTTTCCACATTTATATCTGAATCCATATAGTTCTAACAAAACTTCCTCATTAATCATTCCATATGGTCATGGGCATTGGCTACCAAAAGTCTCAACCCTAGCCTAGGATGTTAAGTCAAATATTTTGCTTCCTTTTTAGGTGTGGATTTATTTAGTTTTTATTTTAACCTATGATTTGTCCTCATTGTGTTTAAACTTATATTTTTAATCTTTTAGTATGTTGTCTTTTACATAGTCATTTTTGGTTAGTTTGTTTAATCATTTATGTTTAGTTTGATTAATCTTGAGTGTCTTGTCATGTGTCTTTTTAGTCTCATCATTTAATTTATTTATCTTATGTTATCCTTTTTATTTGAACTTTTTATTTGTCTTTTTTCCAATTATTTTTGTTTTTTTGTTTTTTTTTAATCAAAGTCATTTATTTAATTACAATATAGTGTTATTATAATTTCACATATCATGATGCACTCCATACTGCATAGCTTACAATTTTGTCTTATTTTTAATTATTTGTGTGTCAAAATTATTTTGTGTATAGTGTGGTTATGATTTTTATATATCATGACACACTTTGTTTTTCACAAGTTAATATTTTAAGTCCTTATGCATAAAACATACATATTAATAATTATTATTTCATATCATCATGATTATTGTTTTATGCTAAATTAAAATTTAGGTTAATCAAATCTTACTTGATTATTCATGTTGGAATTCTAATGCAAAATAAAACATAATTTATCTACCTAACCATCCATACATAAAATAATCCATTTCATTTTTATACCATAATAAAATCTTAAAAGGATTAACATGTGTTATAATAACACAAAAATTAGGAAATAAATTACCATACCACATCTATCCATATAAACCATATATCATACATGAAAAAAAAATAGTCCATAGTGTTCATCACATAACCATACCACAAGTATCACATATAAAATGAATCATGTATACATCAATCATGTGTTATATAAATCATACATGATATATAATGTTAAAAATAGAAAATAAGTTAAGTGTGGAAATATTATATCATATTATTCAAATGGCATTATTTAAATACATTAAATAAATACAAAGAGTAACTTGCATAAGGGCAAATTTATCCCCTGCGTTTCCCTCAAATAAAAGTGGAAATATGAAACAGAGAGAGGCTTGTGAATATAAAATATTTATATCCATGATATTGGTTTGATATTCCAAGGGATCTAATTAAAAAATAAAAATAATATATTCCCCATACGCAAGTGAATAATGGGTTTCTACCTACCTATGTTGTGGGCACTAATGAAATTGTGATCTCTTAATTATTTTATATTTATCTAGCCAATCAAATCAAAAATATATGTATAAATGAAATGAATTTGTTCATTTTTCTAAGGTAATATGTGTGAACATTGATATGAAAGTGTGTTTGAAAATATTTGTGATCTAATTTTTAAATATGCATGAAAACACCACTCAAACAAATAAAAAACCACTCAAGGAAAAAATAAGAAAAATAAATTAACTCGTAACAATCCATCATAAAATAATCTTTAGATTTCATTCCAAATCACATTGTAAATGAAATTCCTAGAATAATAATGAAATAACATAAAGAATTTAAAAAATATATTTAACTTCTCTTTGCAATTTTTTTTAATCAAAATTTGAATTAATAAGTGAATTAACCCTAGTTAAGATAAAATGAGTAGAATATAAAAAAATGATGTAAATTAAATTTCAAAAAGAAGAATGAAAGTATAAGGCTAAATTTTAAAAAGTAAAAATTAAGTAAATAAGAATAATTACAAATGAAATGACAAAATTGGTTGTTTCTATCTAAGATATGACTATGTGAAGTGAATAGAAGGTTGAAACTAAAATTTCACTACATAATAGAGAGATTCCAAATTAAAACATGGACTAGGTGGTTAATATTAGCATCACATGGTTTTGAAAATATGATTCCAATTTTTTTTATATTTTCATAGACATGGACATGGAATGGTGTTTTCTATTAAGGGAATTACAATAATGACACACTCTCTAGCTTGTATTTCAGTGTCTATAACATGACATAATATTTTTTAGTATAGATGAAGGGTCCATATTTTATAAAAATATATTACATAGGCCTTGTGATCTTTTCATATTTTTTAATTAACTTCAAATATTACCCTACATGGCTTAGGAAGGAACACACATCTATTTGCATGCTTGGGGTTTCTTACTAAAGGATAAGTGCAATTTTCATGGGATTAAAAATAATTACCTCCTTAAAAGTAAATTTCCCAAGTAAAGTATTAAATGTTATCATTAAGACACACTTATTTATAGTCACATACAACTCTCAAACATTAGCCTCAGTTTTTATGAGTGGTCTTTGACTAACCCATAAATGGTATAGTCATATAAGTATACTTGTAAGAAACTTTGAATAAAATAGATAAATCCCTCTAATATAATATATAAAAATATGGGTGTTGAATTTTTAAGCCCAAATTTCATCACATTATAATTAAATGACCCCCACTTGGTTTTGAATGTAGTCTTTGGCTTATCTTCTTACTTCATCAGCACATGATGGTACCCAAAGAACTCATATGTAAAGGTGTAGATTTTTTATTCCATAACTTCATCAAGGATTTATTATATAAAAAGAGTTGGGAATGGTTCATTGACACAAGAATAATTTATCATGCATAAGTAAACAAATATTTAAATGTTCCCATCCTTATTTGAATTTCCATCAAACTCACCCATTTAGACTCATCCATTGTATAGATGAATTATGTTGCTAGCATTTATTAATATATTCCTTCACTCTAGCATAAAGGTTAGAGTTCATTATATAAGGTATTTTTTTACTATAATTATACATTCATGTAACATAATCCTCATATTTCCTAATTAATAATGTACACCCTTTACCTCATTGTAGTTTCTTTGGAAAATATAGAGGAATTTGCTCAGTATCTCAATTATGCATGATAACTCTTCATCAGTAAAATATTATCTAATAGTTACAACCTTTGGATATTCATCAATGCTGATATTCACCCCCTTAGATTTAAAATGATCATTGTTATATTTTTTTTCTATTTCTATACACATAAAACTCCTTTTTCCCTTATAAAAGCCTTGACATTCAACTGTTTGATATCATCATCAGGTTATTATTCTTCCACCTTCTAAATAAATTTTTAATTATCTAAATTGACTATACCAATGCACACAACACATGTCTTGTTAATTTCCTCACTAGACCCACTACTTTCACTTCCACATCTTCCTCCTCAAATAACTTGGATAACATGTGAAATTTTTGCTTGTGCACCTTCTTGATGCACTCCTCCATAATAGCATCATCCTACATGATGGAATTAAAAATTAAATACAAAGTCTCAATGATTATATGATTATTAGAATAAAATTTAAAATTATGGATGAATTCATCTTTCATGGTGCCCCATTCAGTTGTTTTCTTCCATATCTCACTAATTATATACCACATATGCACCAAAGTAGCTAAAGTGTTGTAGATGGAGTGAACCCAAAAATTGAGTAATAAATAATTTTTTCTTCACATCTAAACCTATTTTAAAATTCTCAAGTGTTCCACTGGTGGTGAACCTCTATTATAACTTGGTAACCCCTTCTTCACATTGTTTCACTCAAATTGGATGTAAATGTCTTATTTCAAAAAGTTTCAAATTTTCATGCACTTAACTAAAATATTTTGGAAGAAGAACCACTAAGAAGGTGGGGGGGGTGAATAAGTGGACTTAAAATTTTTCCCTTAACTTTATTAACTCAATTAGTTATCCATCATAAGTATATGAACATCAACCATTCAATCAACATCATAATCAGAGCATACATAGAAATCATAAATAAGAGAACACATCACAACATAAGATCTATATGTGAAACCCTCATGGAGTATAAAACCCACTAAAACATAGCTTGAAATACTTTTCTTATAACCATGAATCAAGATTTATTTGAGTACCAACCCAATAAGGAGTACCAACCCCTATAATTCACCAAGTACCCACTTAGCTTTAGAAAGCTCCAACTTGCTAGGAGGATACAACCCCTTTTGATAATAAAGAACCCACTCAATCACCAATATTAAACTCCACCTTGATTTTTTTTCCTCACACAATTTATATTGGTATTCTATAATTCAAACACTCTCAAATCTGCCTTTTACATAGGCATATAACAACCCTCTTCTTCTTTACTCAAATAGTCCTTCTATGGCTTGAAGTTATCATGAAAGCATTCATGAAACATTGTAGATGAATATGACTGATTCATACCAACTCTCTATTGTAATGATCTAGTTGTGTATTCTCACATAACCCTCTTATTCTTTGTTTCACGTCAACATCTCTCAACTAGACAAATAGGCCTAGATATCCTTGAAACAATCAATCGACTATCTCATCACCTAAAAACACATTGTTATACCTTTACCACACATTTAACATGATTTTATTATAGACTTCATGGCATCTCACACCTATAAAAACTCTTATCCCATTTTCTTCACTTACTAATTTTAACTCACCTAAATATGCCTAATTATGCCTCTCTTATACATGATACTTAATTACACACTTTCCTTGTCAAACAAAACACTTTACACATTCTTGGAGTAGCACAAAAAAATCAACTAGGACACATTACGTACCCACTCTCTAGATCGACCATACTTCAAATGGCACAAACCAACACTCTAGGCTTAGGCTAGGCCTAATGCACCTTTCTCAATCACACATTACATTAAGAGTATTTACAATAATAATAGCCCTCAATTAATGAGATAAAACTTTTAAAAACATAACAAATATGTATTTTATACCTTCTACAAACTTTATAACTCATAATTTACTCACTTACCTCTTGACACCTCTTTTAGCCCTTAAAATATCAATAGGTCCCATGGAGACCTAAATTAAAAATAATTATCCTCTCTTGCACACCAAAGATCTCTTAAGACATCTAAAAATCTAAAAAAAATAATAAATCAACTTCATATACTATTCTTATAACACTAAACATCTACCCTTCAAGCTCCATAAGCCATCATGGCTTAGACTACTTCATAACACTTCATGGAAACACATAACCATCTTGGTCTGAGAACACAACTCTTACTATGACAGACCTTTAAACTTTATGGTATGAATACTACGATAAGAATAATGTATACTCAATCATTTCATAAGCCATAGATTATCTTTCTTCTCATAAAACATGCATCTACATGGCAAAGCATAAAGAACAACTTTATATTCACTCTACTTCAAACTTTGCAAACTCACGATCACTACATTATTAGGAACAACACAAAACTCTTATCATTATCAGATCTCTGAACAACTTATTCATGACATATACAACCAGATTCTTAATCCTCTCTGAACTTAAGATTATCTTGATGTATATATAACCTTGTAACCTTTAAGATATTCTTCATTTTGACACAATGAATCAAGTTTGTATACTCAGTCAAGACTCTGTTATAAACACTCAAAACTTGTCACTTTTAGATCACTATAAACTCACTCATGAAAATATCAATATGAAAATAAAATCCCTTCAAGACCTTAAGAGGTCATTTGAACACCAAGGACCCATTACACTTCATGACACCACCTTGGAGATCAATATAGAAACCTTATTTATTCAAGTTCACATGTAACATGTTATGTTATAGGAAAAACTCACCTATAGAACATTGATGATCATATTCATGTCATATATAACTTGTCAGTCCATTGTAAAATCATCATACTACCTTGTGTTTTCAAATAACAACACTCTACCTTTAAAATTATTGGTCTTGAAATACCAATCTTCAACTCACACATATTACTAATCTGATTAACTACAAAGCATGGGAATGATCTACATGGAGATATGAACAACATCCAATAGCTAACTCATCATTTCACTTGGTCTAGATCACTCAAATGACCTTTGTAATACAAACAACTTCTTATCTCTTAATATAAACTTACCACTTTGACTTTGACTCACCATAAATGTACTTGTATGGACACCTAGATCAAACCACCACTTGAATCACCTTCTTCTTGGAGTCTACTAAAACTTTTATTTTTACTTAATATTCATTTGATCACTAGATCTCCTACTACAATTTCTTTACAAGTTGCTCACTATCCAATTTGAATTCCAATGTTCACTTACTCAAATTCCAACAACTATTTATTGAGTGTTAAACTTGGCATCCTCAAGACCTTCACTAGCCAATAAACCAACCTAGAAGCCTTATAAATTGATCTAGACAACTAATCAAAACACAAAACTTTGAGGGATCCTTAATGAAACTAGTAACATCACATCCATGTACTTGTTTGACCAGAGTTGAATTCTAAAAAATTGTAATAAATGCTCCAACTTACTAACCCATCTTTACCTCTATGACATTGAATGACACTCTAGCTTCTCTAGTCCACTCTAGTGTACTTTTATCTCTCCAAAAGATAGCTTAAGGTTGCATAACTTCCTCAATGCATCTAGGAATGTCTCACAACAAAATCTATACTCTCCATGACCTGTACTAATTTCATACACACACCAAACATCCTTTTGACCTATTTCTCCTTCATCTACACAAGATGACCTCTTTGACATCAATGACAAACATAAATCAACAAAATGTATGAGTTTTCAACCAAAGACCTACACCACTAGAGTGAACCCTAAAAATATAATAGATTACTACATTGATACATCATGTAAGTGATGCTTTCATATTCACCTAAGACACATCAAGATATTATTATGGTGAGATAGTTAGTTGATAGAGATTAGAATTAAAAAAAACTCCATTAAATCATTATATATATCTTAATACAAATAAATATCATAAATGAGATACACATGCATGCAATATATATAACTTAGATTCTAGAAAACCTTGTCAAACCCATTTAATATATATAGACATAAAGTAATTTTCCAATGAATCATACATTTTAGAATAACTCCATATAGTGATAAATTTTCATATTATAATAACATATATTCACCATAGTTCAAAACTACTCTAGACGCATAATATTACTACCAACAACATAATCCTTAGTAGTTATTAAAATCCAATAGCCATAGTTCTATGTGCAAGGTTGTATTTAATAAGAATATGCACTACCTTTATATTACACTATGTTCATCATTAATTATGTTTCTATAATGCATTTTATAAATATAACCAAAATTAAATGGATGATTATAAACCATTCAGCCAATTACTCCTAGATTCACACTCCTTGATTTATGAAACCAACATCTATTCCTTGCACTTCCTTACTTTGTGATGACCATACTTCCACTTTAAGAACTTGAACATAACTAAATTTTATTAACCTCCTAACCTATGAGACTTATATTGGTTAGTTCTTTGCTTTCCATAGTTTTAGATATTTTATTTTTTCCTATTTGATACCTCTGCACACTTCTTCCATATGGTACACTTATTAAATTTTCCTAGAAAATAATTCAACCTTTAAAAATCATTGGTATATTCTTGTAACATAAAAATATATCCCGTTCCCTTCCTTCTTTATGTTTATATTCTTCACCAAAAATTCACCTTATGCGTTATTATATGTTTATATGCTTGACACATACACCCTAGTTTCCTTAGCTAAAATTGGGGGTCAACACATATACATAGATAATCAATAGTCTATCATAGAAATATTTTAGTGCAAAAATAAATTTATAAATAATATCATACTTAAATATTTGGTCATAGATAAATTTTATATTAATCATGTGTTATATAGATCCTATATGATAAATAATGTTATAAATAGAAAATTAACTGAGTGTGGAAATCTTATAACTTAGATATCATACTAGTCACATGGTTTTATTGAAATACATTAAATAAAGATAAGGAATGAGTAACATGCATAAGGGTAAATTTTTCCCACTAAGTTTCTTCCAAATAAGTTTGGACACATGGAAAAAACAAAGGCTTGTGCATAAAAACTCTTTAGATGTATGATATTGATTTGATCTTCCAAAGGATTTCATTCAAAATTATAAAGAAAATATGCCCCATACGTAAGTATATAATGAGTTGATACCTACCTATGTTGTGGGAATTATAATGAATTTATGATCTCTTAATTATTTTGTATTTATCTAGCCAATCAAATCAAATATCTATGTATAAAATGAAATACATTTATTCATTTGTCTAAGTGCATATGTGTGAAAATTTATATGAAAGTGTGTGTGGAATTATGTGTGCTATAATTTTTAAACATGCATGAAAACACCACTCAAACAAGTATAAAAACACTTAAGTAAAAATAAAGAAAAATAAAATTAAAATTAAAGTAACTCATAACAAGCAATCAAAAAATAATATTTACATTTCATGCCAGAGCACATTGTGAATGAAATTCATATCATAGTAATGAAATAACATAAATAATTTGAAAAAAAAAATCATTTCTCCTTGCATTTTATTTTTATCATAATTTTAATTAATAAATAAAATTAAAGTAACTCATAAAAAGCAATCAAAAAATAATATTTACATTTCATGCCAGAGCACATTGTGAATGAAATTCATATCATAGTAATGAAATAACATAAATAATTTGAAAAAAAAAATCATTTCTCCTTGCATTTTATTTTTATCATAATTTTAATTAATAAGTGTAATAACCATAATTAAGATAAACTAATTAGAATATAATAGAATGATGTAAATGAATTTTCAACAAGAAAAATGAAAGTATAATACTAAGATTTACAAAGTACAAATTAAGGAAAGAAGACTAACTAAAAATTAAATGAAAAAATTTATTATTTCTATCTAACATATAAATATGTTAATTTGAAAGAAGGATAAAATTGACAAACATGAATTGGATCTGTAAGTACTTATAAGATGGAATTAAGATTGTCAAGGGATAGAATCATCTAATTGGGTTTAAGATCGACTGCCACTACTGACTTGAACTAGTCAATCTTAAACTCTACCAAAAACTAGGAAACTCAGGTCACAACTATTTATGAATACTTAAATTAGGTATGTATGTGGATATTTGATCCTCATAGGTGTGTTTAAGACCTAAAAATATGTTCTTCAAGGTTGAAACCCTAATAGGTCTTGCAATGAATAAAAACATGAAAATTGAAAATGGGGGAGTGTAATAGATTAATCTAGCCCCAATAAAACCTATGATGACTAAGGTTTTCCTACATATATAGTACTCTAAAGAGGGAAATCAAGCCCATGTAGTTATCCCACTTAAAGTGCTTTGTGTGATTATGTTCTTTTGACTATATGAATGCATATAGAAATGGCTTAAATACTTGATCATGATTTGATTTGGTTTGGATAACATAGGATTTATAATTGGTTAATGAATAATTTTAGTGATTATAATTATAAAATGGGAGAATGCAGAAGCTTTGATCAATGTGCAATAGTGTAAGTATGCCTCTGTATTGAAATTTACAAGTGGTGGAATAGGTGACTAAGTGTACCTTTATAACAATCCAAAAAGGAAAAAATCATGCTAAAAATCATTAAAACATAGATAAAAATTTAAGTGAAAATTATAATTTTAAAACTTATCATTATAGGCATTAAGGTTAGGATCGACCCAAAAGATCAACTACCACTATTGACCCAACAGGTCAAACCTATCCTGCATAAAAACATGTGAAGTTTGGGATCTAGAATGTCTGTACAAATGTTCAAATGGGTTTTTCACCATTATAACATTTATTTAGGTGTCATATAATATTTTATAAAATATGTACATTTACATAGATGTTTAGGATAGAGTGATGTAGAAAAATAGATTGAAATTACATGCTCAAGTCAATTAAAGTAAAATAGGATCAAAATTAACATAATCAAGTATTAATGACTAAATTTGAGGGACTAGATTTCCTCCCCTTTAGTTTATAACTAAAATTACTATAGGAAAGTATAAATAGTAACTTAGTGTGTACAACACACTTTACCTTTTGGAGAATCTCCAAATCATGCAAGGTGTTCCAAGCAAAAACCTACAATGATGTAAAAGTAGTTAATGTTCATATGTGAAACTAAAAATTTGAAATTTAACTTGAATTTATAAAAATAGAAAATAACAAGGAAGGATTACACCTATATGTGTAAAATGAATGTTTTTCTTGTGAATTTTTTTGGAGATTATGATTCATCAAAGCATTGAAGATTTGGTTCTTCCCATGAAGCACTTGGTGAAGTTGATTCCTTAGCTGAACAAATGGATAATTTAAGGGTGATAAATCCCCAAAGTGAATTGAATTTGTTTACAAAATAAAAAGAATTGTTGTATGTATAAACATTAATTTTTTCTATTTCTATTTGTAATCCCAATTCATGAAATGGTTTGAAATACATAATGGGTTTGTAGACATAATGATAGTTTGCAATGAACATCTAAGTTATGCATTATGCACTTTAAATGAATCAATTAATGTAAATGTCTTGTAAATTCAATTGTCACTTTGTTCCTTTGTTCTTAAATTCATGTCAAAAGATAATATAGAACATCCATGATACTACCATGTCCTTAGATAATAAGTAGTATAAAATCATGGCATGAATATGCATCATTCTCCCATTGATAAATGTAGAATATGTAACTTTACGTAGATTACAATTTGTAAATTATATATAAAACTTGTGCATGAATCTATACCATGTACCTAAAATTATATAAATTTTTACTTTGTTCATGTAATGTGAGTGCACATGCATGGAATATGTCCCCATAAGTTATGCCACTAAATGAATTTTGAACCATTTTAAAACCTTTGAAACTATATTTTGTACCAAAACTAATTTTTTAGCTTGAAGAGGCTTACCTAATGTATGGAAATCCTACTGAAATGCCCCCATTTTGAGGTGAGGGAATTTTATTCTAAAATTCACTCATAAAAATAGTTAACTAAACTATGCATAGTAAGATGTAACAATTAAATAATGTAACATACATGAAAATTATTTCAATATAGTAATATTTTTACCATTTGAATCATTTATGTAAAATATGAGGTAAGTATACACATTAAAATTGAAATTAAAATCTTGTGCACTCAACTTATTTAGGTCTCACTGAGATAATTGATGAAGGTATGATTGGAATAAATAGGTCTATGGGTTAGGGATATGAGATTGAGGTATTATAATATGATTTTGGATGATGGGTGGTAAGTGATAATCATGATGATACCAAAATATCTCTACAACATCACATTTATAATTGAGATTAGCTAACTTATGGGAGATATAACTCCAAATTCTTTTAGTTTCAACAGGGATAATGTAACCAAATTTTTGGTCGATGTTAAGGATGATGAACTAGGTATAACTAAGTTAGATGAATCTAGGGATATGATCAACTCTTTTATGATGGCTACTCAATGTAAAATTAAAATTTAATGAAAATATTATGAGTCTAATCTTGAGGAGAAAGAAAAGAGGAATGATGAAGTTCTAGACTTGGATATCATTGTATTAATGACCTCAAATTTGAATGGGTATAATGATGGGATTTTATTGCACATGATCTTACTTTTTAAAAATGTTGGGTTGATTGAAAATGAGGTGAGTTTTGGGAGTGGAATATAAAACCTTGTAATAATTTTTGTGGTGATATCACTTTGAACATTGCTACTTGGAATCAGATACCAAACCCTAGGAAAGATACTAACTCTAATAAGGTATGAATTCTATATAAGTGTCATAAAAGATGAAAGATAATGATGTGGTGAATTTATTAATAATATATATTATCTATTAAATGATATTAAAGAGCTAATTTAGATTTTGGATGTGTTTAATCAAGGTTTTGTGCTTGTGTTCATCTTGATAAGGCTTAACTAGTTGTGTTTTTGTTTGTTTTCAAAAATATTTTATAAGTGAAATAAAGTTATGCTAATTACTAAAAACTAAAGTTAATTTATAATTATTTAAGTAAATATAAAACTAAATAGAAGTAAATTCTATTTTTTTGGTATTTTAAATTATAATTTGATGTATGCAATACTAAAATTGAAATCTAGACTAAGTATGCAAGTGTTGATTTTTACCCTTTTCTACATTCAAGATTTTGATTATATATAAGTTGAATGAAACTATTATGCAATTAAATTTTCCCAATATGCAAGTAAAAATTATAATTTCAACCATATAAATTATAACCTCTAAGTATTCAAAAATTGACTTCTCAAATATGCAAGTTAAGAAAATTAGTTTTTAGTGTTTTAAATGATTGTTTGATAAACTAAATGATATATAATGAAATTAAATCAATTTATAATTTTATGTTTTATAAAAAAAATATTTTTTTGTGAAAATGAATAAAATTATATCTAAAATTCAAAATTTATTTTGTGTAGATTTCTAGGGAGGCGTGTGTGTACTTAAGGGTGAATGTAAAACTTACTTAAAACTGAAAATCATTTTGATAATTGAAAGTGGTTTGTTTTGTTTATATAATTTAACATAGATTTTGATTCAAAATACATGCTTTGAGAGAATCTAATATGCAAAAAAAAAAATAGAAAATCTACGCTATGTTTTTCATGTAAAAGAAATAAAGGAGTATTAGTGTTCCTAGGTTGCACCCTAGTTGAGCAAAGGTATTGTTCAGGTCCTCTTGCTCAAACATAATATTGGGTTAGACCTCTAGATAAGGCTGGCCTCCTTTTGGGTCAATCACCTATGCTAAATCTAAACTAGTTTATTATTGGGAAAAGGGGAGAGAGATTAATAATGATCTATGAAGGCATATAAAAGGGAGGTGATGCACTAAATATTTTTATCCTTATAATTGCACAAGACACACTATAGGACACATTCAAGACTATATAATATCACTTCATTCATTATTTTATCAACTTCCACATAAGTATTTCACAATAAGGCATTAGCTAGCTATCAACCTATCATGGGAAGGTAGTTATCCACTTCCACACTGACCAACAAACTATATATGCACTTAGAATGCCCTGTGAGAAATATCAAAACACTGCACGAAGGTGAGAAATCTTATATAAAGGTAAGAAAAACATAAATTCACTTAACCATATCAATGAAATTATAAGACACACTTATCCTTAGCTTGAAAATGGAGGAATTCAATCTTTATTACATCAAATAGGTGTTACAGTGCAAATCTTGGTAGAGTCTAGTCATGCCAAAGAGAGGGATCCATTTTAAGGCTTAGAATCCTATATTTATAGAAGAATGTGATGAGAGAGATAGGGATTATGCATATAAGGATGGAAAAGGGAGAATAATGACCTAAATTCCTCATCATCCAATGTTGATTTAGTTATAAAAGATCATAATGTCTAAGAAAACTTCTATAAAATGGATAAAATAACTATATCAGTCCCTTTCAATCTATTTCTAGTCTACATTGATGCTCTTTACAGTTACAATGATGGAATCAAGTCATTTTAAAGCTAAATTCTAGCATCAAAGTTGTTATAATAGCTAGATCAATATTTTATAATCTCCTAGTGTTAATGTAGTTATAATAGCTTAATCAATCCATTTTGATCTTATTCTGGTGTTGATTTCTCTGTACTGGTTTGTTTTTGGTGTGCAATAATGGGGAAAAGGGTCATAATAATGTTTCTAACTTTGGTAACGAACCTGTCAAAACTAATGTGTTTATTTCCATGGCATCCCATTATAATATTTTCTCTAGTTCAACCTTGACTGTATTTGGTTTCAAATCTTGATATTGGTCCTTGATCTTGATAACCTAACAAAGTCTAGTCCCCATTTGGCAAATTGTGTTTCTTCTATAAATGGTTACAACAATATTATAGCATGGGTTTCTCTTTTGGTGAAGGTTTGAAACTATTGGTATACCCTGAAGTGAGCATAGACATCTTTGAATAAGTTAGGCTAGTAGTAGCCTACCTATAATATCTTATGTGTTATTTGCATTCACTATCAAATGGCCAACACCCAAATTTTCATGTAAATTTACCATTACTTCTTTGGCCTCATATTATGATAAGCATCTGAGATATATGCCTTCATGATTTTTTTTTAAGAGCACTCCTTTTTTTAGCATATATTGTGATGATTTTAGCCTAGGGGATATGTTTTGCATTTAATTTAACCCCAAAGGTGTGCACCCATAGAGCAGGTAATGTACAATTGGGGTCTACCAATCTTATTATAATATTATATCCTAGTCTAATTGGTGCATAGATATCCTCATATCAATTTCAAGTATAAATTGGGTAAGGCCCTACCTTCTAGCCAAATTTTTATATTTTACTTCAAGATCATACACTTGCATCTTGGTCATCCATCTCCAGCTCATTGTGGTCTAACATTTGCTTGATGGTTGGGTCTGGCATGATTGCATTTACCTTGATCCTAAGAATCTAATGCTAAAAATTATTTACTTATTTAGAAAGTGCATAGGCATAATTTTATATTATGGAATATTTTAGCTCTGCATCCTTGAGATTGGTGCTCATAAGACTAGCAGGGTGTTCTTCTCCATCTAATATTTGTGTAAGATAAGTAGAAATTGTGTGCTCAGAGGTGAAAGGATATATGTATAAATATTTAGCATAGTTTAGGCTGATCAACATAGGTACTTGCATAATAGCAATTTTTATATCTTGGAAAGCCTTCCTAGATTAGACATGCCACTCCATTTTTACATATTATTTCAACATAGCATTTAGAGGCTTTACAATTTTGGTAAATCCAGAAATGATCTTGTTAATAAAATTGATTTTTATAAAAAAAATATTTTAACTCTTTATTACTATTAGATAGAGGTAATTTGTAAAACACATTAGCTCTTTCTAGTTTAATAGAAATACCTTCCTACATGATGATATGACTGATAAGATTACCTGTAATGACATCAAACATGCTCTTCCTTGGGTTTAAATAGATTCCATACCTCCTTCACATGATGAATACCTTATGTAAATGGTGAATGTGATCTGACCTATATTTTAAGAACACATTTAGATCATCCATGTAAATTATTATGCATTTTCCAATTAAACCTTCAAAATTAAAATCCATAGCCCTTTTAAAAGTTTATATTATGTTGATTAATATAAATGGAATTCACTTCTAAGTAATCATACCCCATTTTCTAGTGAATGTGGTTTTAGCTTGGTTCTTTGAATTGACTAAGACCTGATTATACCCTAAGAATCCATCTAAAAAAGAAATCATTTGAGATCCACTCACCATTTGGATCAATTCATGAAGGTAAGGCAACGGATAATTATCCTTATCAAAATCTCACTTTAGATTTTGAAAATATATACACAAATGGATTTCTCCATTCTTCTTTCTCATGGGTACTAGTTTGGCTACCTAGGTAGAGTGATACACTAGGAAGATTATCCTAGTGGAGAGTAGTTTGTGAACTTCTTTGTGTATCAAGGGTTCTATGACTGGGTTCATGGGCCTCTTCCTCTACCTAAATGGCTTTTAGTCTAATTTTAATGAGATGGTGTGAGTAATCACCTTTGAGTTGAAGACTTTGAGGTATCCATAGGCCCAAATAATCACATCTTTATATCTTAGTAGTAAATTTCAAATTTGTTTAATTTCTAGGTCTATCCAATTGGGACCTACGCTAATGGTTTGAAGTCTCTTTAAAGAATGAAGGTTAATGTTTTGGCACTTTTGATCCTCAAACTTGGGATTATTAATTTGGGGTGTAGGTTTGAATATATCAAATACCATTTCTAGTGAAATTACCCCTTTTAGGATGCATTTTCTCTAAATAATGAGAATCTTATCTTTATTGAGTTCAACCCTAGGATTATCTGTATTTGCTTCATCAATTATATGGGTTTAAAATACCCTCATCTAATGATTATCCTTGAAGACCTATAAATTTGTTACACTGTCTGGGATAGAGGGATAAGGAACTAGTTTCATAGAGAATTCATGTAATTTAGTGTCTTTGAGGGGAGTTAAGATTACATCCAAGGATGCTAATTAGTCAAAAACTTGATTTTCCTCCCTAGCGATGGGGATGACATTAAATACATTGAACATTTCTATTAAGTCCTAGGATCTATGCTTATAATTTCTGAGCTATTATAGTTTACATTGAAATCTACTCTTAACTTGGTTCACTACCAGTTTAGAATCACTAAATACTCTCAATTCCTTCACCTTATATTTTAATTAAAATTGTAAGCCTAAGATTAATGCCTCATACTATATTAGATTATTGGTATAGGGTAGCTATAACATAAACAAATCTATATATCTCTCCATATGGATTTATCAACATAACACTTGATCTATTTCTATGTTTAGAACACGCCCCATCTACCTACAAGTGTAGATGATATTTTATCATTATATAACACCTCAATCTTGTACACCTGGAAAACTTTGACCTTGGTTATTCCTCTTAGTTCACTACCTTTCCCACTTCCACAAATCTCACATATGCTTTGTCTTTATTCCCATTTCCCTATATCTCTTAGTCTAACCAGTCTTATGTCGATGATCCAAGTCTTCTATCTTACCCAGAATGCTTAAATATACTTATTTTCCATATCTACTAGTTTTAAACATGTACCTACTTTTTTGCTCCTTGGACACTAATGTCCAAGATAAACATTAGCATCAATGCTACTATCATGTCTTTATGCAAATGTTTAGTGCCCTAAAATCATCTAATTTTCAAATAAAATGTATAATATTGGTTTGCCTAGTGATTTAATGTGATTTATTACTCTAAAGGGATCTGATATAAATACAAGATCAACCTTCACTCATTCCTTACTTAGAAAAATACCAAAAAGACCATGATAACTTATAAAAAAACACTCTATCAAGAATTCAATTGAACAAAGATTTTATTTAACCCTAATTTAGGTAAAGATCCTACTTGGGTAAATAGGGTTAAGGATATACAAATGATAGGGCACAAGTTTGAATATTATATCTACATCTATCCAATTAAATTCTAAAATTAGATGCACCATATACTAAATTTAATAAACTAATATAAGCTATAAATTAAAAGTAAAACTATGATAGATATAGAAAATGATATAAAAGTGATGCACTTAGCTAATTTTGATGCCAATGTAGATCTAGATATGGAACAAGCTAAAAGTGGGTAGGAAGATAGTTCTAGATACATTGTCATATTCTAGATCTGGTGCCTCTATCTCTCTAAATAATTACATCAACCTATGATGGTTATGTCAATGCTACTATATAGGTTAGACACTAGCTTAATATATAAAATATCAGTTAAAATAAGATTAAACCACCTGAATGTTTCTATTTTTAGCTTCACATTTTCTCTAGTGCATTCATATCTAGGTCATCGACTATCGATCTTGGTGAAATGGTAAAACCCTAGCTTTCCATATTTAATGTGACCTTAGGAAAAATTAATTAGTAGGAATATAGTGTCAATCTAGCCCACAATGAACCCACTATCAAATGGAACTATCTACTAACCAATACTCTATAATATGGCCTTAGAATTATGTATTTCTCCCCTACATATTGGCTTATGTGTGAATCATGTAATATGTGTAAAGTAAGTATAACAATGACCTAGATTACAACTTGGAAAATAATACCTTATGAATACTCCTTTTGTAAATTAGACCTGTAGATGTGTTATACCTATGAATGGCATGTAAATAAAGAATATTTATTCAATTGAATGTGTGATAAAGTGCTTTTGATAAGTGCCTTGGTATCTTGGTCTGATTTCTAGGTGAGGAATGAATGAGGGTTGATATTATATTTATAACAATCTTATTGGGAGATAACTCACATTAAAACACTTAGGCCAACCATTGTAATATGTTTCATTTGTAAATTAGATGACTTGAGGGCATTAGACACTTGAATTAAGGTAGGACAGTAACATTGATGCTACTATCTATCTTGAACATTAGTGTCCATGGACTATTAAAATAGGTATAGGATCAAAACTTGTAGAGGTGTCAGCTAAGTACATTTTAAGCATTTTAGACAAGATAGGATGTTAGTATCATCATAAAAATACTGGTCAAACTAAGAAATAGGATAAGGATCACAAGATAGAGTAGATGCAAGACTTGCATAATTAAGACATGTGTATAACTAAGAGGAAAAACCAAGGAATGAGTTTGCCAAGTGTAAAAGAATGAGGTGCTACATAATCAAAAAATATCTTATACTATTTCCCCCACTTTAATCTAGTAATGAAATTTCTAGTTTAAATGAAAGGGATAAGTATTTTGGTGTCTATACACATATTATCTTTGTTTGAGTTGAATTTGAGTGCTTTATTGGTGACTGACCTATAACCAAGAGCATGTTGCAGTGTAAAATCACTACATATAATCTAGTTTAAAAGTATTTAAATTTGATTGAAATTGAAATATCAAGGTTTAGGAGTGTACATGTGTGTCAATGTAACCACCTTGCCTATTAGCAAGTTATTTTTCAAAGATGTATCATTATAAGGCTCTAAAACTAAGATTAGGATAAATATATATTAATATTTAAAGTGCATATACCCAAGGATATATATATATATATATATATAGAGAGAGAGAGAGAGAGAGAGAGAGATTGGAAGGAACATGCCCCCAACCTTGGAGAAAAATTGAGTTGCCACCTAGCAGCTTAGATTATCTCAATTGTGCAACCTAATTATACTTATAACCTGGTGAGGTTGGATGATATAATTAGATCCAACTTAAAAACTTGGAAATATTGAGTGATTTAATCACCTCAACCTTACCAAAAGGTGAACCAGTTATTTTAGTAGATTGGTTTATTAAATTCCATAAAATTTTATGAGTTATCAGTACGTGCAATGGTTTTGGAATCTAAAATTGATTTGGATTTTGTAATATTAGGCAAATGTCACATAGCATATGCACCTTAAATATGTTTCATGCTGAAACTTTATACAAAAATGGTACCAATATATATATATATATACACACCATAAATATGTATTTGAATCATATAACTATGCCCTTTGACTAATTTAGATAACTATGTAAGTGTGAAGGACATGCTTCCAAAACATGCCCCCACTATATATTGAGAAATGTGAAAACTAATATAAATACCAATGTGGACGATTATTGTAGACACAAAAAATCTGCACACTATGATTCCAAATGTCAAAAACACCCTAGACCTACCTAGGATCCTCTTGGGACTAATCTACACCAATCTAGCCTAAGCAAGTTCACCCATAGTCAATTTCACAAATTGACTCAACCTAGCCTTCACAACCTTTTCCTTTGGGCACCTGACTATCAATGATTAGAGTAACCATCAATAGTCACCCTTGGGAAACCCTGACCATTGATGGTTAGGGTACACCTCCTCAACCAAAAGCATGAAATCATCCACTAACCTTTTTAAATATAACTTATCTAAATCTTGTTGTGAGCCTTTACATGGACAAATTATATTTAGATGGCCTAGTTTCACCTTGACTTCTACATTTTGCTTGTGCTTATAAGAAGAGATGAGACTTGAAAATAGATTCATCTGCAATAATTATCAGGAGCTTATGTATCAAGAAGTTTTATTTTTTAGGTCAATCAGTGTCATCAACATCATCATTAGCATCATCAACAATCTTATTGAGAGCTGACTCATCATAATCTCTCAATCAAGTTATTGAATAATGTTACTCCAATAGAATCAATCTAGATTCCACCAATAGGTTAACTACTTTGACCACTCACCTAATCAAATTCTAGTAAGACAAGTACTTGTTTATTAATATCAATTTACTTTATTTCCCTTTCACAATCAGCCCTGCCCTTGCCCATCTTTTGGAATCCATCTTTTAAATCTTGTTATTTATAAAACAACAACCTAGAACTTACATAGTAACCACCGATGGTTGACTCAACCACTAATGGTCTACCCAATTGCTGATGGTTAGTTTGACCATCGACAGTCACCTTAACCACTGATGGTTACCATAAGCATTGATGGTTACTATGGTAGTGAAAACCAAAAAGCTATTTTCACCCATCTACCCCTAACTAAACCTCATTTTCTATGTTCTTGATCATTCATAGATCCCTTTCACATTTTCTAAAGCATGCCCTAACCCCTTGGCACTAGTGTTAATTAATTTATCACCAATTTTATCATTTCTAGTCCATTTTCTAAGAAAGCATTCTTGTGTTCAATTTTAGTACCTTTTGATTATTGATGCAAGTACCTTCTTTCTATTTTTGTGAACTTAATTATTTAAAACATGTGGATTTATATCCCCTAAGGAAGCTCTCACTTATGGGATCTAGTTATCATGAGGCAATCCACCCAACTATCTATCTAACAAACAAGTTTTACTTTAGTGCTTTCTTATTTGCAAGTCTTCTTCCCAAGTCAAAGAGGAGCTCTTCACAATCTTCTAATTCAATGCATGCAAAAATAAATATTTTTTTCAACCATACCTATATCAATTTTCTTTTCTCTCTTTCTTATAACTTAATGCAAAAATTTACATGAAACATTTTGGCATGCCTGATGGGACCTACAGTCTCTACTTGTGTTTTTTCTTTGCATTTGTATGCTCTTCTCTCTATATATGCTCATAATTGTAACTAAAATTTCTTTTGGTTTTAAAATCAACTACATCCATTTCTTGCTTTTAACATTAGTTCACTTTGAATTAAAGCATAATAATCTTATTGTAGTACCACTTTTGTTGCACACACTAGCCAAACCACTTTCATCAATTAAACATCAAAACAATTTGAGGCAAGGCTTGATTAGGATTTAATCACCTTGTGGTCACCTTACCCTTTCTTGGAAATACTACTTATAGTTCATTACTAAGGAGAGAACCAACTCAGCTCTTTGGTTGAGTATAAACTCTAGATATCAATATATATTGGCTAAGCACCTGACACCCTTATCATTATGATGTGTGAAGTGAGTGGAAAGGCCCCAATATCAAGCCACATATTGATTCTAATATGAATTATTTTGAGTACCTAAACAACCTAAAACCAACCATAAACTAATTCTATAGTACCTGATCTATAAGCCAACTTCTATCACATATTCTCATAAACTAAGGCATAAGCCAAAAGTGAGATTAAAACTAATCTCTAAGCTTAACATAATTTATAGTGTGTGTCTTGATTGTGTTGATAATTTTATTATCTTCTTATTTTATTGGTGATTTTATTCTTTTATTCTCTCCCCCCTTCTTGCATGGTTCTCACTCGCTAGCAGTGAAGAGACCTACCAAAGCAAAACCTATCACTGGACCAACTAATATCTTCTACTTCCCCATCTATGGAGTATGTATCTAAAGCAAAAGATTCACCCCATCATTTATGAAGTCATAATTTTCCTTAGGTGTTTTCCCAAGGAGACACAGACTTTACCACTTTTTGGGACAATAAATCCTTTTCCCTTCAACACTACCTTAACACCTACCCTTGCCATGCCCTAGTTTCAACTTCATCTCTATATCTTCCTTATGGTATGATATCCCACCTTATGGGGGATGTTTCTATTACTATGGTCACTACCCAACCTTTGACTACCTATGCATCTTCATCTACTAACACTTTTTGATGTCACAACTAAAAACTAGCCAATCCAACCAATCATTATCCTTACACCTTCCACCCTTACCAATGACTCCTCCACCTCAATAACAACCCAACCACTAACCCATCATACTCTACCCATTATTGTATCACCTACCATTAGTACTACCAACATTCCCCTATCAACCCTAACCCATTAATTAATACCCCCTACCAAACTTGATGGTATCCATACCCTCTAATTCACCACCCATTAACATGAAGGTCACTACCTCACCTCTTGTTACTAACCCAAACTACCACCCATAAGAATCCCTTAATATGTATCCATCATGCCCAACCTATAATAAATCCCTAACCCACAAGGGTATGTACCCACTACCCAACCACCATCATTTACATACCACCTACCCAACCTCTATCATCCACATTCCAATATGTGGTAGACCCTCAACCACCTACCAATTACCAGTATATCACTCAACCACAATCGCAGTATGCACCTTATGATCCTTTTGGTGCACCACCTCAAACCAACCTAATGAATATGCTCATGGATAAAATTACAAACTTTGAGTCATCCATTTTAGGGGCTCATAACATCTTGTCTTATGATTAGATTTGTAATGAACCTATTCATCCCTCTATCCTAATCAAACTTTACCCTCCTTAATGGGAGCTTTCAAAATTTACCAAATTTCAAATCAAGGAAGACCCCTAATAACACCTTAGAGATTTTAGACACTATGTTACATGATTGCTTACAATGATGCCCTTCTCTTTTTTACCTTTCCTATGTCTTTATTTGACCCAACACTTGACTGGTATAGTGCCATCACCAATAATTCAATTTTTTCTTTCACCCAACTAGCTCAAGTCTTCTTAGATCACTTTTCCATTAACATTTCCAAGAAGGTCTCTATCACCAACCTCTATTCTATCAAGCAATTTGATGATGAATCTATTATTGATTTTGTCACCCATTGGAGAAGCTTGATTAATTATCTTTCATTTTATTTTCCTCAAGCTAAATTTATAGAGATTTTTGACCAAACTTATGCCAAACATATTTCTTCTACACTACATGTCTAAAGCTTCAAAACTTTTGATGAAGTTTTTACCATGGCACATAAGCTAGAGAGCTAAGACATAGATGAGGGTAAATTGAAGTCATGAAATAATAAATCTACTTTCAAGACCAACCAAACCTCTTCTTCCAAACTAGGAAACCAAGTCAATACCAAAACCAAGAGCAAGGGAACTGTGAATGCAGTTGTCCTTAAAACTGTCCCTCCACCCAATGTCAATCAACAAAATTATCCCATTACCTCCAACCAAAACACAAGGAACCCAAAGTAAAATATTTAAAAATATTTCACTCCACTTGAAGAATCTTATGCCTTAGTTCTATAGAAGCTATTAAAATCTAACCTCATACAAATTCCCCACATCAAACCTCCTCAGTAGTTTGATTCTTCTCATCTTGTATCTGCTTGGTACAATTAAAATGACCTTTGTGTTAGGAATATAGAATGTAGAGAAATGATAATGAAATAAAGATGGAATTAAAATTTAGAAAACACAATAGAATAGAGATATAGATTTAATGTGGTTCACCCATTATGGGCTACATCCACATAGAAACTCCCAGTCCTTCTTATTATTTAGTCCAACAAATGAAGGAAAAAACTTGTAATACATCCACTATAATATCATCTTCACTCTCTCACCTTTTTCACTCAATTAAAATTACCTCATATCAAATGAGGGTTACAAATTAGGATAAAAAATGCACTAACTTAATTTATCTATTAGATCTAAAACATAATAGTAAATGGTCCAGATTAACTAAAAAATTACAATATTTTATAATGCATTTTTCAAAAAAATTGCTTCAGGGGTACTACCCCTAAACCCCCATTAGGGGGGATCTAAAATAGGTCACCACCCCGCTAGACTTCCATGGTGACCCTAGAGGGGGGACTTTTCCCCCCACACCCCCCAATCAAGAACTAGGCATTAAAATAAGATCAGGCTCCACCATCCAATAATCTCCCACTTGGAGACTGATTGTTACAACTGCGCCGCTACAACTCTTGGAATTTTGTTTGAAATTTGACCCTAAAATGTTTCTCATCTTCCTTGTTATCCTTAAATACATATTAGATATGAACAACTCTCTATCTTATCTTTAGTGACTACCTTTGTTAGTATATCTATAGGATTCTAACTCGTATGGATCTTTTCCAACTTTAGTTGACCATCCTCCAAAATTGAATGAATGAAATGATACCTGAGTTGTATATGTTTGCTTCTTGAGTGGAATGCCAAGTTATTTTCTAAACGAATCACACTCTAGCTATCATTTTACAAATTAAAATCTTCTTACTTATATCTCAAATCTTCCATAAACCATTTCATCCATATCTTCTCCTTGCTAGCTTCTATAGCTACAACATATTCTACCTATGTAGTTGAAAAAGTAACTATCTTTAGCTACAACATATTCTACCTATGTAGTTGAAAAAGTAACTATCTTTTTTAATTTTGAAATCTAACTAACTATTGTGTCACCAATAGTGATTACATAACCAATGGTGCTCCTCCTATGGTTCTTCTCCTACAATTTAAATCTCTAGCCATGTCTACATCAACATATCATTGTAAGGTAACATCTAACCCTTCATAGCACAAATGTCTATTAGTGATCCCTCTCAAGTACCTAAGAATCCACTTGACTACATCCCAATGATCTTTTCCTGAATTGTTCATAAATCTACTGACAACTCCCACTGCATGAGCAATATCTAGCATAGTGCGCAACATAGCATATATTAAACTTCAAACTATTGAAGCATATGGCACTTTGTTCATGTAATTGATTTCTTCCTATATTTTAGGACACTATTCCTTGATTAATTTAAAGTGCCCTCCCATATGTGTACTCATAGGTTTTGCATCTTGCATATTTAACCTAACTTACACCTTATTTATGTATTCTTCTTGAGATAATGTCAATTTCCTATTTTGCCTATCTCTTGTTATTCTCATACCAAGGATTTGCTTTACAGCACCCAAATCCTTCATTGCAAATGAATCTGCTAGTTTTCTTGTCAAATCATTTATATCATGCATGTTAGACCCTAAAATAAGCATGTCATCTACATACAATAACAAGATAATATAGCTTCCATTATCTAATCTCTTAAAGTAAACACAATGGTCAAAATGACATAAACTATAACCTTGTTCTATCATAAACATATCAAATTTCAAATACCACTATCTTGGATCTTGTTTTAAGCCATACAAACTCTTCTTCAACTTTCACACCATTTTCTCCTTACCTTTGACTTCATATCCTTGTGTCTACTCTATATATATTTCCTCTTCCAAATCACCATGAAAGAATGTAGTCTTCACATCTAACTATTCAAGGTGCAAATCTTCGACTACTACCAAACTTAAAATAGTTCTTATAGAAGTCATTTTAATTACTAGATAAAATATTTCATCAAAGTCAATACCTTTCTTTTGTACAAACCCATTTACAACAATTCTAGCCTCGTACCTCTTTTTGCCTCCATCTTCTTCCATCAACCTATAAACCCATTTATTCTACAATGCTATTTTACCTATAGGCAACTGAACCAAATCCCAAGTTTGGTTGTGTACTAAGGATTCCATCTCCTCTTTCATGCCTTGCTCCTACTTATTTATAGTTTTTACATGCATTGATTCTTTATAGCTTTCTAGCTCACCACCATCAGTCAATAATAAATAATAAAGTGAAGGAGAGTAATGTTTAGGGAGTTTACTTAATCTAGTAGATCATCTAACTACACTTCTAGGAGTTTGAAGTACTTGTTGTAGTTGTTACACATTTTGATTTTTTGGCACATTTAGAATTTCATTTCCAGTAATTTTATCAAGTACTACATATTTTATATTTGACTTTTCTTATTTCTTTTCCTACAACTGATCTCTATACATGACATTTTCATTAAATATCACATCTCTACTCCTAATGATTTTGTGATTTTTAATATCTCATAAATGGTAACCAAAATCATTAACTCCATATCCAATAAAAGTACTTTTCTTGGATTTTGCCTCAATCTAGGTTTTATTTTCTTTATCAATATGGACAAATGTTTCACAACTGATAGTCTTTAAAAAGGAATAATCTACCTTTTTACCTATCTATGCTTCCTCTAGAAAGCCACCATCCAAAGGACTTGAAGGCCCTCTATTTATTAATTAAACAACAATATCCACAACATCTACCCAAAACTATAAGGGCAACCCTGCATGTAATCTCATGCTCCTTACACGCTCCATGATTGTCCTATTCATCCTTTCTGAAACACCATTTTGTTATGGTGTTCTTGAAATTGTATTCTCTTTATGAATCCTATGGGATGAATAGTAATTATCAAACTCCTTGCTATAGTATTCACCTCCATTGTATAATCTAACACACTTCAACTTCTTTCTTGTCTCATTCTCAACCAAATATTTCCATTTTTTAAAAGTATCAAAAACATTAGATTTATTTTGTATGCAATAAACCTAAGTCTTTCTAGTTGTATAATTGATAAAAGTAACATAATAAAAAGAGCCACTAAGGGATGATACCTGAGTTGGTTCCCATACATTTGTATACATAAGTCCTAACTTTTCATCCTTCTTTATCCTCCCAGCTTTGAGAAATATGACTCTCTTCTATTTTCCGTACACACAGTGCTCACAAAATTCCAAATCCACCTTCTTCAAATCTAGAAACAAATTCTTTGAGTGGAGAACTTGCATCCCCTTCCCACTCATGTGCCTAAGTCTGTGGTGCCATAATTTTGTATCCACTTCTATAGAATCTAGAGAAATAGAAGATTCAACATCACCATTAGATAAATACAATGTACCTACCTTCTCTCATTTTTATATTACCAGTGATCCTTTAGTGACCTTCCATGATTTTTTTGTGAATGTAACTATGTAGCCCTCACTTCCTAGCTACCTAGATAAAATTAGATTTATTCTAAACTTAGGAACATGCCTCACCTATTTTAGAAACCATTTGTTTCCATTCTATAATTTTATCTATATCTTATCCTTTCCTATAATTTTATAGGGATCACCATCACCCAAATAAACCTACCCAAAATCACCTTGAACATAGTCTTGAAAATATTTCTTATGGGGTGTAGCATGAAATGAAGACCCTAAATCTAACACACAAGAATCATTAATATTATCTAAATAAAGGATTAAATAATCTTATAAAACATCACCTACTACATTTTCTTCCTATTTTTTATCTTGTTGTCCATCTCCTTGTTTTCCTTATCAAAACTAACAATCTTTCTACAAGTGTCCTTTCTTCCCACAAATCTAGCACAACGATGTTCCTTTGGATTTAGATATATCCTTCTTAGACTTACCATGATTCCCTAGGACCTTTCCTCTATCCTTTTGTCTTCCCATATTCTCCATAATTAAAACATTACCTGATGTCTCTATGCTTTTCCATCACATTTCATCGCTAAGGATAACACCAATAACATCATCAAACTTTAAAGTGTTTGAGTCAGAGATAGAATTGCTCATAGCCATGACCAAACCATTCCATATTTCTAGTAATGAGCACAAAATAAAAATATCCCTAACTTTGTCATCAAAATTTATTCTTACAGAGCTTAACTAATTTATTTCTGTGTTAACTTCATTTAAATGGTCAACAATAGACCCACCTTCTAACATTTCTAGATTAAATAAATGCTTCATAAGAAATACCTTCTTAGAGGTTGAGGGTTTTTAATACACTCTATATAATTCCTTTATCACATCCACTATTATCTTTTATTTTGAAATATTAAATGCCACTGACGCTACCATGTACAACCATATTGTTCCTAGTGCCTTTCTATCAAGAACCTCCTAGTCTTCATCCTTCATAGTTGTCAGCTTCTTTGCTATTCTACCCAATGGTAGGAAAAGATCCTTATGATATAGATATTCATCCATCTTCCATAGCTAGTATTTTTGGCCATTACTTCTCAACCTTAAACTTTCCTTCTTCTACCATTGCTCCCACTCAAACTAGGAAACCTCTTTCATAGGAGTTTATATGCCAAATAAACCTTTGGATATGATACTAGTTGTTAGGAATATAGAATGTAGAGAAATAATAATGAAATAAAGATAGAATTAAAATTCAAAAAACACAATAGAATAGAGACATAGATTTAGCGTGGTTCACCCAATATGGGCTACATCTACATAGAAACTGCAAGTCCTTATTATTCAATCCAACAGATGAAGGTAAAAACTTGTAATACATCCACTACAATATCCTCTTCACTCTCACATTTTTTGACTAATTAAAATTCCCTCATATCAAATAAGGGTTACACATTAGGGAAAAAAATTACTAACTTAATTTTTACCGTTAGATCTAAAACTTAATAATAAATGGTCCAAATTAACTATAAAATTACAATATTTTATAATGTATTTTTCACAAAACTTTACTTTGATGATGTTTTCCCCAAACCCCCACTAGGGTAGGCTCCAAAATAGGTTGCCACCCCTCTGGACCTCTATGGCAACCCTATTTGGGGGTGTTTCCCACCCATACCCCCTGTCAAGAACTAGGCATTAAAATAAGATCAGGCTCTACAATCTAACACTTTATGCTTTTCATCAAGTAATTAGACATGACATCAATTGATGTAATACCTTCAATAATATTGTTTAAAGCCTTATTTAAAAGTGGGAACTCATTTTGGATAACCCCAATACCCCTCGAAATCAAGCTCTTAACATCTTCAAGAAAACTTTTCCCAACCATGCCCCTACCAAAAGTGGGGACACACACATTGAATGCTCCCATGATGCCCACATGGTCAATATAGTCCTTGATACACTCATCTATGAATATTAGAGAATCCAATCTACTTACTTCTCCCCCATCTCATCTATCGAGGTAGTGGAGTCAGCCTCCCCTCCTTTAGAGACCTAAATTAAGGAGGTTCTTTTCTCCCTAGCTTCACTCATAAAGGCTTTACAATCATCAAATACCACCTTAAATAACATATTAGAGAAAATAATCATTACTAATTCACCATCCCCCATATCTACCAAACAAACCACTACTCTTATAGACATTATCCCTAAAGGAGAAACTTCATCACCAACACCTCTCACATAAAAACTACCTATTTTAACCTTACATCCCTTGTTCAAGGGAATGAACCAAATGACCACCCATCCTCCCCATATTATGATTTTATCCTTTAAATCCACTACCAAAGGATCAAAACCAATACACAAAAATTTCTCTACATTAGTTTAGAAATTGGAATTTACCTTAAAACTAGATATAGACCAAACCACTTTCTAGTAATAGTTAGGGCTCCTTTACATCAACAAACCCCAATCTTCTGACACACCTTTAACCAACCAATATATAATTTATCCACACCCTATTAAACCAATTAGGACTTATTCCAACCCATTACCCTCTTAATCAACCAAAATAATCATATCTCAAATAATCAAATAGTGAACCAAACTCTTTACAAATCTTGGTGCCTTCCCTACATGGAGTTTGTTCATCCCATCCCATCCCTAAAAGTGGAGTTAACCACATCTGATATAATACCTAAGCCTTGAACCAAACCAACCAAAGAGGTGAAACCATATAAATTCCACATAGATAGGAATCTACCTCTTTCCACCCTACCTTCCATTTTGGGATCTCATTCCTTGACTTTGATTAAGAAACAAGCTCCTTTTAACATATGTTGCTAACCACTATTGTTTACTCCAGCCCACTTATTTTTTTATAGGTTGGTTGTTCCTAAATTATCAAAGTCTATAATATAAACCTAAAACACTCCAACAACCTACATTCCCAAACTAAAACTATTAACTAGAAACACCACCTTATTTAAACCCCCTATCACCAAGACACCTAGCTTACCAACCAAAATCACAACCTATAGACACTTCCCACCTTTGGATGAGTCTTACTCAACCATTTTTCAAAGGATACTCAAAGATTATTACCTCACCTTACCTTATTTAGACCTTTTGATCCTCTTGGTTCAAAACCAGTTTGGTATAATGACCATCAATTCTATTCCTACCATAAGACACCTAAACATGACATAGAGAACTATAAAGGTCTCTAGATAATTATCCATCAACTCCATGATGAATATGATATTTTATTGGATGAACCTCTCTCAACCCATCTAAAAATACACCCAACAGTCATTTTCTAAAGCATACCTAATCCCCACTTTCACCTCAGAGTGATGGGGAACCTACCCAACCTCATATTGCATCTTTCCCTTCTATCCACATCATTAATGTGGTCACACAATCACAAGAAAATGATAAAGGGAAGACCAAGGTGTCTAATCCATAAACATACCCATATTCTCATCCTAAACCAAACCATATCTTAATCTCTTCATCTTTAGCTAAGCCCAAAGTGACCATTTTAAGCACCTCTGAGGATAACCCTTTTAAATCCATCAGTAGGGTCATTCTTAAGCAACTCCATTAGACCCCAACTAAGATGAGCATCTACAAGCTCATTTCTACCTCAATTCATGATCACCAGGCTATGATAGAGGCTATGCAAGCCATTAAGGTTAGACTAGGAGACTCCTGACATATAGAGGCCTTTGTAGGTGCTATCCAAATCTCTACCCTTATTACCTTCAAGGACTCAGAGATACCTTCTATACACCTTAAGGAAACATATCCCCCTCTCTTTATTACTATTTGTATCAACTAGACCATCATCAAATGGGTTATGATCAATGGGGGATCTAGTATCAACATCGTCCCTTCCCATGCTTATGACCAACTCAAATTACCAGATAATGTCATGTCTAAAAATTCTAACATCCTTAGATCCTTTAATGAAACTATGACCACTACCTTGGGAAATATTGTCCTCCACATTCATCTAGGACCTCACATGCTCCGTAAACTTTTCTATGTGGTCAAATGTGAATTCTAGTACAATGTTTTACTAGGGAGACCTTGGATCTAATCTATGGGTTGTGTACCTTCTACCCTCCATTATTGTGTCAAGTTTGAACATGACAGTTAGTTTGTCACCATACAAGATGACCCAAGCCTTTTTACAGCATGAAACATGACCTACTGACCTTATGATGTCCTCTTACCCTTGATAAAAACACCCTAAACATCCACCACCAATCCCTTAACCATGAGAAATGAAGCCATTACTTCCCCTTAGAGGTATCTACTAGTTTATATATTCCCATAGACCAAATATGCACCACTGATCCCTTATAACCTACCTTTGAATGCCTCACCCTTGGAGAATATCATCTCCTCACCCTTGATGCCTTCCAAACTCCTCAAGAATATGAAAACTCAACCTTTAAAAAAGTTATGATCAAAACATTGGAGCCATTATTCCTTTGGGACCTCCCAATTTTCAAATCAACTTCATTTATGGGAGACTTGACAAGCCACTTAACACTATCACTGTACCCTCTTCAGCTCAACCACTCACCTCCACCTTCTCTTACTTGGACAACCTAAACTTTACCAGAGTATACCTTCATAGGTGTGCCTGGAAAGGGTTTGTCTTAGGATGATACAAGCATGGATGGCACACATTGATCTCAATTGAGACCCAAAAGCCTCATGAGAAGCATAACCTTGGCTTCATTCTACCCAATAAGAAGAAAGCCACATAACCTTTTGCTTCCATTGTTGAAGAAGAAAACCCTTCCTCACCAACATCCCCTACAACTGAGTATGAGCATGAGGACATCATCCCACCTATGTGATGTCTATTTAAGTAGGGTGACATTTTAGATTAGAATCGAGTAAACAAGATTTTTGAAAAAATTATGTCATTTTCAAAATAATATTTTGAATCACACATTTAGCAGTTTATACAAATATTATTAATGGATCATAGAATATGATTAAAAAATTATCTCGTTAATAGATTATGGGTGTTTTTCATCAATATGGTCACCCATATCCCCTTGACTTATCAAAAGGAAGGGGCACCCTTTTCCATCCCTTTGACCTATCTTAAACTTGTGGGAGAAGACTCTCCTACCATAAACACTATTTAGTGTTAGGATGATGATTTTATTCTCACCTAACTTGGTGTACCTAATTCCTCCATCCACAAATCCTTACCTTCAAAAACCTCAAACATTTTAAATGAATCCACTATGAATATTAACATAGGCACTTCAGGTAACCCTCATGTTGTCAAACTTGGCCAATCTCTCACCACTAAGGAACTTCAAGACTTCTCTACCTTCCTCCAGGAGTGTAACATTACATTCACCTAGTCATATGCTGACATGCCTAGTATTGACTTGGCCATTACCAACCAAAACATCATAACCAATTATGAAGCCAAGAATGTTAGATAGAAACTTTGATGAATGTATCCTTGCATAGCTTTCCTTGTCAAAGAAGAGCTTTAGTGCCTCCTCTCTATCGAATTCATTCAACCGTTGATTATCCCTAGTGGGTTTCAAACATCATACCTATCAATAAATCCATAGGGGGACTATGTATCTATGTGGACTTTCATGACCTTAACCTCACCTACCCAAAGGATGATTTTTCTCTACCTAGTATTGACTAACTTTTTTATCTTACAAAAAGCCATGAGATGTTGTCTCTCATGGATAGATTTTTGGGTTATAATCAAATTTTGATTTCCCCTAAAGATTAGCACAAAACTACCTTTATCATTTCATGAGGGACTTTAGATTATATATTCATGCCCTTCAGTCTTAAGAAAACTATTGCAACCTACCAACATGATATGACCTACATCTTCCATGACCTTATCCATATAATCATCGAAGACTACATGGATGACATCCTTGGGAAGTATAAATATCACAAGGACCACTTAGCCATTCTCAAAATTATCTTTGAGAGACTCATCCATTAACATGTCGACCTCAATCCCAAGAAATGTATTTTTGGGGTCTTGTTTGGCAAACTCCTTGGCTTCATCATTTCCCTTTAGGGAATCAAAGTGGATCCAACCAAAATTAAATCCATCCTCAAGATTCTACTTCTAATAAATCTTAAACAACTCCACAATCTACAAGGGAAGTTCCAATCTATTCATTACTTCATCTCTTAGCTCTCTGACTAGTGTCAACCCTTCTATCACCTATTGAAAAAGGATATCTCTTTCAAGTGGATTATTGATTATTAAAAGGCCTTTGATGTAATAAAAGAGTGCCTTCTATCTCCACCTATCCTCACACCCCCTAAGGATGACCAAATTTTCTACCTTTATATCTCTGCCATTGACCATTCCCTAGGGGTAATGTTTGCCCATTAGGAAAAACAACACAAAGAGCAAGCTATCTATTACATAAGCCACACCCTTGTAGACTATGAAACTTGGTATACTCATACTTATAAACTTTTCTTGGCCTTAGTATTTTTGGCCACCAAACTTCACCACTACCTTCTAAACCACAAAAATTTTGTCATAATAATTACCAACCCACTCAAGTATGTGTACTCTAAGCCATACCAAAAATAACATATGACCAAGTGGCTCATAATTTTAGTAGAGTTTGACCTTAATTTCCTCTAATTTAAGTCAATTAAGGGGTAAGGTATTGCTAACCAATTGGCTAATATACCCCTAATATACAATGAACCTCCTCCTCTTGAATTTCTTGATGAGTATATCACAAGCCTATCCTAAGTGGATTTCACCAATCATGTAACCATGTTCTTTTATGGTTCCAAATTTCAGCATGGTGAGGGATCCAGTATCATCCTTATCCCCCTTGTCAATGACCCACTGCCTCTCTCTTTTAAACTTGACTTTGATTGTACCAACAATATGGCCAAATATGAAGCCTTAGTAATAGGTCTCCAAACCATGTTAGCTTTGGGAGTCAGAATAATTAACATCTTTAGTGACTCCCAACTTGTTGTCAATAAATTCAAAAACATATAGTGTAAGAATGAGATTTTAAAGTTGTACAAATAGTTAGTTACATAACTTAGAATCATTTAAACACTACCATATTCAAACCACCCCATGATCTACCAAAAAGTTTGCTAACACCATGGCTTCTCTTGCCTCTTAGATCCTGTCAACACCCTCAAACTCCAAGATATCAATCATTATCCATCACCTCACCAAACCTTATTATGTCAAGTTAGACACTCTAACCATCTTCAATGTTGAAGAGATCAAGCTTGACTTTTGGTATCAACAAACCTTCAACTATCTTAACCTTGTCATTATTCCCTCTAGCCTCTCTAAGAATTCCCATCGAGTGTTTATTTAGATCATCTCTAATTGTACCATTATGGGAGGAATCCTCTATAAACATGGCTTTGATAGTTTCCTTTTTGGTTGCCTCTATGGTCTAGATGCCTCTCACGCTATCAAGGAGACACATGATGGTATCTATAGAGGTCACTTTAGTGGATTCATTATGGCTAAGTGCATCCTCTACCTAGGTTATTACTGACCTACCCTTATCCAAGACTATTGTGATTATATGAAAAAGGGTGTCAAGTGTCAACAACATGCTAATTTTCACCATGTACCTAACCATAGTCTTCAAGTCTCCACTAACTTCTAGCCTTTTTCATAATGGGGTCTAGACCTTATTAGTGAAATCAATCCCCACTCTTCATAGAGACATCACTCTATCATCACCATGATTGAATATTTCACCAAATGGGTGGAGGCTATTCCTCTTATCTTGACAAAAGCTGAAAAGATTATCAAATTTATCACCCATCACATCATCTATTGCTTTAGTGTGCCCCATAAGATCATCACTAACAATGTCAAATCCTTCAAAAAAAAATTTCAAGGTCTTTATGACGTATTTGGGATTAAACTAAGCCTATAATCACCTTCTCATCCATAAGAAAATAGATTAAGCTAGCAATTTCTTAGAATCTTCCCACATCGATCAACTTCCCCAACCCTAAATCACAATCAAAAGTAGCGAACAACCCATAAACAAAAGCAATAGTAATGAGAAACAAATCACTCATATCTCATAAAATTAACAATCTTGGAAATCCATAATTAGTTCTCCTTAGTAGAATTCCCACATCAATCAGTCTACACCTTATATATGAGCATAGACTTTTTTATACTATCCTCTTAGAAGCCTACAAAAAAGGAATGCTAGTTTCACACAAAGGTCCTAGTTTCACCCATCCTCCCTCCATATATCATATGTGTGGGATTATGAGCTTACTTGATACAATGTGATCAAGATACCCATTTATCAACCTAAGCATTATAATTTAAAGCATTTGAAAGGATTATTTTCACTAAGCCAGTCCAACTTCAGGTTTCATTTTTGTCCATATCAATGAAAAGGTCTCATGTTTATTTTCTTATCTTTTATTGGTTCATGTAGACGTACATCCCTTGATTAGTATCAATTTACTTACATTTAATTTTTTATCTACTTATGTTATGTATTCTCATTACATCCTTAACCATGTTCACATTTTATCTCCATGATCATAAACAACAACTATCAAATAACAAATGCAACATTGTGAACTATATCCATGCAACATATCATATCTCTATCTATGGTCAAAATACCATAAAATCACATCACATAATATCATAGCATAAACATCATCCTATCCATATACCATTAAAACATCATGAGAACATATATCATATCATAAAAAATCTTAATTACACCATTCATCATCATGAACATCAACAAAATCAATCATCAAAACATCATGAACCATATCATATATCATCTACCTATCTATCTATTAACCATCACATCATAATAATTCATCTTACACCATCAAAATAACCATTAAAAATGTCATTATGATCACACCATCATATGACATATAGCCATCCATATCATATCCTCTCATATACATGAACTAAATCAGAGAATCATAATCATCACATGCCTAAACTATTGAGTCAACATCTCATAAAGCATAAACATGAATAACCACATTAGCGTATAAACCATGAACCATAAACATACATCATATATAATGTCGTAAACCTCACATTATCATCATATATATCATGTCATCATAAATACATGTAACAATGTGTAAACTCTCTCTCAAAACATGTACATCTCACTACATCAACACACAAGCTAGTATCAAAATAATGTACACCTATCTATACCAACATATCATAAAATATTTAAATCATGCCCCTATAGCACTTGAACCAATAACACCTACCCCTACACTCCCATCTAGTGGTGTTCTCCCTAGTATCTCTGCCTAGCCCACTAAGGAGGCCCACTATCTTGAGGTAGCTATAGATGGCCCACCAGCCAAACAAGCTCTGTACTCCCCATATCTCATCACCTATGGTAGATAATCCAACACCATCACCTCATAATACTTAATATCCTTAATGATGGATAAGTATCAGAGCCTTAAAACTATATTTGGTGGTCCTCCAACTATCAATGTTGGTCCCTCACCTACTGCTACCCTCTATCTAAGAGCATCTCTTTCCTACATGACTACCCTAAAGGATGTCTATGCCTAATCTTGTTATGATATGATAGTCACCACTTGACCATATAACATGATAATCTAACCCTACAGTGGGGCCACCTATCCCTATATTACTTGTACCTATGCATAGGCTATAGCTAAAGCTACCCCTACCTATCCATCATGACCAGCTAAATCTATAGCCATCGACCTTGCACCTCCATCATCCCCACCAATGTCTATAGTTGCATATATGGGCTGATACTAGGACATGTATCCATCTGATAACCTAACATCATCTATTAAATCCCTAATAGGAAGCTCTTCATACCCACCATCTAGAACTGTAGGAGCAAGTTATGGCACTAGTAATCAAACCTTTGAATCCTCCCTCTTATACTTGGGAAATGGGCTTAGGATACCCTGTACCAAACCAAACTACCAATGTACCCTATTAAACAAGATCAGCTCCACCTCTCCCTCTCACCTTCCTACTATCCATCTATATATCTAAAGGGAGAGGGTCCATCTCCTATACCCTATCCATATCATAAATTGCACATACAACCTCTAGGTGATCTCTCTGACCATTAGTACACCTACTGCACCCCTAAACCACTCTACATCATGAGCACCACCCCTTGTACTTGATGTATCCAAATCATCCCTCCATCACATGAATCCAATAAGGAACTCTATTTACATGTAACTTACCCATGACAATCCTACTAGTCTTATCACCCAAATATGCTCATAGGCCCAACAATGTAAAACTATGTTGACACTAATGCCATATCTCTTATGGTGCCTAAACCCCAACAACTCCTTGTATATATACACAAGAAAAATAAGAACCTAACCAAATACTATCTGACCTAGTAGGAACTCCACCAATACCCTAAATAGTAAATATGGAAACCTCTCATTACTTGAATTTGGAAGCCCAAAACATGTCAACACAATCATGAGCATGGTCATAAGCCTCCTCTCAACCAGGGTTCTTTGATACAACATCATGTATTAGAATCCCCCAACATGCCATTAGACCTAATCACTCTCATCTCTATACAAGTAATCAATGAAATCCTCTCACTCCTCATGCTCAATATGATAATCACATCACCACATAGTAGGAGTCTAATAATCATGTGTACATCCTATGGGAGAATGGTCATCTCCCATAGGAGGGCATTCATATTAGGATCCCATCTATTGATGAGTGCTATAACCATGGATGCATCTAGGGGCAAATGTTGGTAGTGCCTCATAACTCCCATCCCCACCTCATCCATGTGGGTGTAGTCCTTTGGAGTCATCCCCTCTTATATCTTAAGAAAGATATGTGGTATGCGATCATGCATCTAAATCTATTCCCTATCCTACATCATATCAAACACTTAATTTAGTTACCTACACTATTCTCATCTACCCTAGCTTTTACCCACCTCACTTTTCCTTCTATTTCTATTAGCCATCTACCCCATGCCCATAGATTTCCCTTCTAGCATGCAAGGCTTACCCTATCAATAAGTATTTTCTTAAAACACACTAAAAAAAATCCCCCACCCTACCCATCCATCGATATTCATAGTGACCACCAATGATCAGATACCCCTAGTTCATAGTGTGTTGACCATTGATGGTCAACCCTGACCGTCAATGGTCATTGTGGGCATTTTGTGGCCAAAACACCCAAAGCCACTTCTACCCTAAAAACCACCTAAACCACATTCTAAACTACCCAAGTAACTAGCTTACCCACTAACCCAACCCACTTTACCTACCCACCCCATTAATTCCTACTTTAACCTATAATTTTATCCAAAACCCTACCTAAGGCATTCCAACCCAACTTGAGCATTCTTAAAAAAAAACCCTAAACTCCTAACCTAATGTAATTACATCAAATCATAACTATCTACCCAATTCAAGACACTACCTACCTCATTCCTCAATCTCTGTCATGGTTAAAGCCTACATATAGCCACTCAACCATGTCCATATGTTACCTACATCTTGAACCCATAAAGATCACACCCAAATGCCTCTAACCAGTGACCATTCAATAAATCAGCCAACACCCTCACCACAAATTGCCAAAATTACTAGAACATAAAGTCAACTCCATAAAGGTTATAAATGAGTAAAATTAATTTGGTTTTTACTTTTTACCCACTGTATTTTTAGGGTTTACCCTAATTGTTGATGGTTACGTTTTGGGACCCTAACCATCAATGGTCAAGATGCCCCACTTTTACATTTATACCTAAAACTACCCTTCTTAGAAAAACTAAACTAGGTTTTACCCATCTTTGGAGACTACCTTCTCCAACTAACCTGACCACTTAGTCACCTTACCATTAATCTATTTTAGCCCAACTGGTGTGCAATTTATGACACTTTTTGCCTAGTCCTTTGATTGCCATGACAACATTGCCATGTTGACCCTTCTTGAATGTGCACCACCTCACTCTTAATTTGCTTGTGTCTATTTGGGAGCACTTCCTACCTCAAATACCTATGACACTCAACCAGTTTGTGTTTTCTTTGAGATCACTTCCTACCTTAAATACCCATTGAACACATATACCTTACTTATAATACTTATGTTTACGAATTTTCCCAACTACCATGCCTATAGGTGATCACGTGGTTCACTTGTCACTTGTCTTTAGTATCACTGACTCTTATTTTTACCATCATTGGCAACCTATTATATGCATGATATTGGTTATCACACCTTTTTACCAAACTTTATGCACTTATTTGACTTTCATGCCCAACCTATCATTCACCCATTTTTATCATCAACTACCCACTTATCAAACCTTGACCCAATTTTATGTTCTCCTCATTGACTACTAGTTTGAGGGAGAAACCTCCTCCTACTCTTGGGGAAACTAAACCTTTGACCCATATTCCATTTTTGTTTTACAACCATTCATAAAAGCCACACAATAAAAAGGGGCAAAATGTAGACACCAAAAATCTACACACTATAATTTTGAATCTCAAAAATCCCCCTGGACCTACCTAAGATCCTCTTGGGACTAATCTATACTTTGGCCTAACCAAGTTCACCCATAGTCAATTTCACAAACTAACTCAACCTAGCCTTCAAGACCTTTTTCTTTAGGGACCTAACCATCAATGGTTAGGGTAACCATTAAAGATCACCCTTGGGAAACCTTGACCATCAATAGTTAGGGTACACCTCCTCAATCAGAAGTATGCAATCATTCATAGACCTTTTCTAAATATAACTCATCTAAATCTTATTATGAGACTTTATATGGATAAATTATATTTATATGGCCTATTTATACCTTAACTTCCACCTCTTGCTTATGCCTATATGAAGAGAGGATCCTAAAAGAGAGATCCATCTGTAATAATTATTACGAGCTCAAGTATCAAGGAGTTTTCTTTTACAAGTCCATCAACCTCATCAACATCATTAGCATCATTAGCAATCTTATTGAGAGTTGACTCACCATCATCTCTCAATCAAGTTTTTGAGTATTGTTACTTTGTCAGAATCAAACTAGATTCCACCAATAGGTTAACTTCTTTAACCAATCACCCAATCAAATTATGGAAGACAAGTACTTATTTATTAATATTCATTTACTTTGTCTCCATTTTGAAATTAGTCCAACCCTTGCCCATCTCTAAAAATCCATATTTTGGATTCCATTATTTAGTAGTTAACAACCTAGAACTTACATAGTAACTACTGATGGTTGACTCAACCACTGATAGTCTACCTAGCCACCAATAATTAATTTGACCATTGATGGTCACCTTAACCACTGACAGTCACTATGGTAGTGAAAGCTAACAAGCTATTTTCACCCATCTACCACCAACTAAACCTAACTTTTTATGTTCTTGATTATTCATAGACCCCTTTTATATTTTTTGAAGCATGCTCCAACCCCTTGGTACTAGTATTAATTAGTTTATCACTATTTTGATTATTGATAATCCATTTTATAAGAAAAAATTTTTGTGTTCAATTTTAGTACCTTTTGATTATTGATGCAAGTACCTTCTTTCTAATTTTATGAACTTAATTATTTAAAATGTGTGGATTGATAACCCCTAAGGAAGCTCTCACTTCCATGATCTATCTATCACTAGGCAATCCACCCAATTATCTATCTAACAAAAAAAATGCTTTAGTGATTTATTATCTGCAGGTCTTCCTCCCAAGTCAAAGAAGAGATCTTCACAATCTTCTGATTCAATGCATGCACAAACAAATAGGTTTTTCAACCATTCCTGTATCAATTTTCTTTTCTATTTTTCTTATATTTTTTTCTCTCTTTCTTAGAATTTAAGGCAAAAATTTACATGAAACAGACATGTTTCCCAAAGCATACCCCCACTATGAGCTAGAGGTGCTAAATAATGAATAAGTGTGGATAACATACTTCCTAAAAGCATGCCCCCACTGAATCTATGAATTGATATAATTACCATATTTAAAAATGTGGATAACATGCTTCCAAATCATGCACCCACTAAATCTAAAAATTGAGAATGTGTGGAAGCCATGTCCATGACATGCCCCCACTGAATCTTAAAACTATGAATATATGGAACCCATGTCCATATGACATACACCCACCAAATCTATGAACTGGTATAAGTACCAAATACTAAGTGAATGTGGATAACATACTTCCAAAGCATGCCGCAATGGAATCTAAAAACTATGAACATGTGGAAGCCATGTCCATATGACATGCCTCCACTTATATCTAAAATTTTTTCAAAGTGTAGAGAATATGATTCCCAAGCATTCCCTCACTAATATGTACCCCCCTTTGAAGTGAGGAAAATATAGTAACTATGAGTTACCTCACCTCAAAAGGGTAAGATAATTATAAATTTTGTGAATGTAACCATGTAGCATATAGAAGGAAAATTTCTAGGTAAATATATCACTGAAGTGAATAGAACTAATGTGATCACATGTAGGGATAATATGCATGATAAAGATCATGGTAACATTTATATAGTAACATTATAAGATCAACAATCAAACAAGTGCACACACAATAACACTCAAAAGTAAGTCAAAAATAATGGTCTAAGGAGAACACAAATAAGGGGCATGTTCAATGTCATAAATTCAAATGGGCATAACTTAGTCAAGAGTCCAAAAAGTAAGGAATGACATATTCAAATGTCCATACAATAAATAATGACATATTTAAATTACAATAAGGTAAACATAGGCATAGGGACCATATATAACAGAGCATATTTAAATGTTAGAACAAGTAAGATAATATCAAGGCAAAACATTAAAGGAAGAATATAAAAGAAAAAGCATAAGCAACTAGCATAAACATGGCATAGTATCTCATGGATCAAATGTGTTAGAAATAAACATATATTGCATAGCATATCAAGTACTATATACAATATATAGTAATGGATAAGGCACATGTAAGTACATATGTAAGCTCAATCATGTTAGAGTAGAGTGATCATTGAATCATATAACCTATGTGTATTAAGGTCATAAAATATGGATGCCCAAAACATCCTAATGATGTGGGTAGAGGAAAATCCCAACACCAATAAGTGAATATACTAATGTATATGTGTATGCATATAAATGTATATGTAGGAGTAAATGATATGCTAGCCCTCAACATGGAACTAACACATATATGCCAAGGAGTCAATAGAACATCTGGATGTAGAAAATGTTTTTGGATTTTTGAAGGTTTTTTTTGTATTTTTGGTGGAGACAATAACATCTTATTATCTCATCTAAAGGATGATTATAGGTATCTCCACACTCATAACACGGTGAAATAAATTTATGGTATTTCTAAGGATCATGTATAGGTGAAATATACATCACTTTAGTATTTATGATTCTTAGTATATGTATAATAGGACTGTGAGGTTGTGAAGTAACAATAAAATGAATAGGTTCACGAAACCCATCTCTATGTACTCTATGGTTTCTTTATAATATCATTATTAGGAACATGTTTAAGTGCTTTAGACATCTGAATATGGTGCTTAGAATTCTTACCCTTTTTTAGTGGATTAGCCTTAACAATATTGATAATTAACTACTCGGGTATGAATTTCTCTTGTTTAAGAGGATGGTCAATTGGAACACTAGAAATTTTAATTACCCTATTGGCATGAATGTATTTGACACATCCATACACTATAGGAGGTATTGATCAAAGAATATGTATCCAAAGTTGTCCCAACAACATGTTAAAGACACCTGTAAAGTGTATAATTAATAAATTAGTAACCACATGTGTGAGAATAACCTATAAAGCTAGATAAATTTTGCCAAAAAAATTTTGGGATGTCCCATCGAATGCTCTGATTGATCTAGTAGAGGGGTGTAAATCATGATGAGTATGAATTAAATGCGTAAATAATGTCATGGTGCAAACATTTTTGCTTGAACAATTATCAATCATAACATTATGTATGGGGTGTTTATCAAGTTATGATCAAATGAATAGAGAATGAAGATTAGAGTCATCATCCTTAATTTCACTATCATCAAAGGAAATGGTAGGTTTTTGAATAATAAAAGGTGTATGTTACGTGTAAGTACCAATAATATTAACTATTTGGTGTTCATAATATGATATAGGAGGATGTGTATTAGATTTTATTTGGTCTTTTTAGTTCCTAATTAGAATGGTCTTGCAAAGGTTTTTTAAATATCTTCTTCTTCTGGTGATCATTAGGTTATGAATCTAATTCCTATGGAGGATATTCAAATGTAATCTATTGGTCATCAATAAGGTCCTAGATCTTATGCTTTAAGTTAAAACATTTATTCATAGAATGCTTAGGGCCTTGGTGATAATCATAATAAGCATTTACATCATATCCTTTGGGTATAAGTCTATTATATCAACCTATATAGGAGGAGGGAGAAATATAAGATGACACTCTATAAACTATAGGAGTAATGAAGTAGGAGTCTTAGGTAGACATTCAAAGAGGACAATCTGATTAGGTTGTTGTGTAACTATGTTAACTTTGGTCATTATTTCCTTTTTATGCTCAGGAGGTTTTAACTTATAACTCAATTTGATCATAAATTTTATATTTTATGTATATGCATATGGTGTGTTTTCTACATACTTGAGCTTATTCAATGAAATAATATTCATTTTATGATCTTGTACAACATGGCATAAGTCATCAAAATATTGAAACTTCTTTAAAATAATGGACTCATGTAAAGAAGTAAACAAACTTTCCTTGAATATGTGTTTAAAATCTTTTTTTGCCATAATATTGGTCATTTTGGCTATCAATGTCTTATATCTCAAGACATACTCATGTATTTATTTATTGGTTCCTTGTTTGATCTTTACAATTTAAGCATATGAAACCTTTTCATTAATGTTAATAGAAAAGTGTTCCAAAAATTGATCTACAAGAGGTTTGAATGGTTTCATGGATGGAGAGGTAACTCATAAAACCACCTCAAAGCATAGTCATTGAGGCTCCTTGGAAATAATTTGGTTAAAATTTTATCATTATAATATACAAGGCATGCCACATAAAAGGTTTGAAAATATTGTTCAGGATCACCCTTGCCATCGTAAAATATGAACTTAGGTACAATAAATCCAGTTGTCAAAGGGTGCAAAGATATCTCAAGTGATAGAATATTATTCAATACATCTTGTGAATTAATGGTGTATGAAGACTTGAAATCCCTTTGTTCAATGTTTTTAACCTTTTCCTCCAAGGTATTTATGACTTGAAGGATTATTTTAACTGCAAACCCATTAGGATTTATATTAGCTAGTTGATTAGTCACCAAATGGGATGAAAACATGTTATGAGTAGTAATAGAAATTAATATAGTATTTATGTTGAAAAAATGGGTAAGTCCATAATATATTTATCATTAGTAGTTTTAGGGAACAAAGGTTTAAACACATAATATGTTCCCCCACTAGATGTATTTGAGTTTTAACATGTTCAAGGGGAGGGATGTATCCACTAAAGTTTTTGAATTTTTGGATTCAAGTATAGTTTTTAATATTTTATCAAGATTTTCATGGTTTTATCGAATGTGCTCATAAAATATTATAATTTCATTCACTTTATCATGGTCTACTTTATCATTTTCATTATCAAAATCTTTTTCAATGATAACCTTATCAGCATTTTTTGCATTGTTAACATGGGTATCATCAAGATCCAAGGCATGAGATCCCTAATTGGTTTAAGACATATTATATGGGTTGAGGGGAATCCCAATATGTTCAATAAACACAGTTTCCAATCTAGGGCTACACCTAAGTTACATGAAAAATAGTACCAATGGGAAATTAAAAAATACAATAATATAAAACCCTAGTTAGTTTAAAACCCTAGGAATCAGAAAAAATTGCATTCATATAGATCAAGTTAACCAAATGTTTAACCCCAATTTTGATAAGGATCCTACTTAGGTAGATATTTAAGGATACAAAAGATATAAGGCATAATATTTAATATTAGATCTAAAATAGGCCAATTTTTTGCCAAAATTGGCCACCATTGGTGAGTGTCATTTAAAACTTTGGTTTTCATGATCTTAACTTTGTTATATCCATCATAAGGGTCTTTCTTTGGTCATGATTGGTCTCGAAATGATAGGAATTATGTATTTATTAGTAGATTTCAAAGTCTCATAGGATGGTCTAGTTGAAAACAAGGTCAAGGCATCCAATCTTGTCATCAAGGTCATTCACTATAGTCTCTTTCATGTGTTTAGCATAGATTAAGGTAATTTTGACAAAGTTAAGGTTTGAGTGTGAATTCAAGGCCAATATTAAATCTTGATCAAAGAATAATAATGGTGAACCCCCAAGGAGAAATGTGTTCCAAGCCAAGTAAATAGACCAAGGAGAAGAACTAATAAGTTGATCAAATTGCATTTTCAAGAACTTTGGAGAAATTAAGGTAGTTTTGGAAAGATTAAGGTATTCCATTTATTTTAGTCTTATGGTATACTCCAATGTAATATGAGAATTACTAGGAGAGATCAAATTTGAAGATTTATATCATTGGATAGGGGTATTTTAAGTCATTTAACATTTTTGCAATGCTATGATATGTGTACTTGATCATACATCTTCTCCAAAATGTCTTAATACTAATTTTCTAACATTATAACCTATTTGTAACTACCAAATCATCATTTTATAAAGTTAACATAGGATATAATGAGTAATTTAAAAGGTAAATGAAGATGATAAAAACTTGGCACATTTTTCCACCTCTATACAGGATAGGAAATACTCCATGATCACCTAGTTGCTCAGCTCTAACAACTTACGAAGGTAAAACAAGAAATTTTTTGAAGAAAATAAGCCTATAGAGGTTATTTTACAAATTTTTTATTAAAAGGATCAAATTAAAATATCCTATAAGGCTCTTCCTATCCCCTTAGACCTAAATCCATGAAAATGAAGGAGATATAAAGCCAAACAAGGCAAAAACATATCCCATTTCTCCATCAGGTTCATAGGTTTTCCTAGCAAACTCAGAAAGGTCAAAAATTTGAGGATAGTTCATGGAGGAGAAGGAGAGTTGGATAAATTTATATTATGGTATGATATTATCTCTTTTACCCTTAAAATCCATGGCAAGAGTTTAGAGTTTGAGATATTATACTCTATAAACCATTGCTAATAAATTTGGTGCTCTTAAATTGTTTGCAAACCCCAATAGCTCAATTTCAAGCAATTTCAAAGCATTTTGGAGATTTTTGATGAAAATTAAGTAACATGTGAGGTCATATAGGATTACAATAGTCTTCCCACACCATGTTATAACATATATATAACACGTGCAAGTAAGGGAAGATAAAATATCCATATAATGATAGGTTGTAGACCTATGCAGAGTAGCAGTCAGGGTTTGAGGGAGTTAAAAATTGATTTTATGCATATAATGAGTGAAATATAGTTATGTATAGTGGAGCTAACTTCCTTATGGATCGTCATACCTTTTACTCAAATAAATAACGCCAAATAGGTGATGAGTGAAGAGGGTATTAAGCCCAAAATAAGCATCTATATGTCTATACTAAGGAAAATAATAGAAAAAGGGAAAACTTTGCATGGGGATCTAGAGATAAAATAGAATACAGAGTTCCTTGAATAATTTTTATAAATTCTAGACATTTCTATGAAATGAAACCATTAGTTTGAGTCAAGTTTATTTGGATTAAGAGAGCTTGAGGCCTAAAAGAGATACCCACATGCTCATTGACAGAAAATGGAGAGATAAAGAGGTTTTATAAGGTATGATGGACCTCATATCAAAAATTATAAATTTTAATATGCTATGAAAATCAAATAAAGTCCCATAATGGTTAATTCATGTGAAAGAAACACCTACAGGGTTATGTTAAGAAGGTAGATGGAGAATAACAAGTTTGGAATGAAATATGGTTCATCAAAGTACAAATAGAGTTTATATGAATAATGAAAAATATTTAAAAATGTTTAAATATCCTTACCTTAACAAGAGATCAAATATCAAGATTTTTGAATTGAAGAGAGTCCTAAGCCTATTGAAGCCCTAGGAGAACAATGGTGCTCTTAGGCTCATATTGGAGAAACCAATATGATATTGGTTTCTCATCTAAAAAAGTGGTTAAAAATTCACCTTATATCAACTTGATCTCCCACATTATTATATTTCATTTAAGAGGTAAATTTATGTGGTTATTTTTATTGTATTGGAAAAAAAGGACACCTAGTAAGAAGATTGTATGAGGCCAAGAATATGGTTTTGATGATTTCATATGAACATCCAACTCAAATTGAGTCTATTATATATATAGGAAATTTTTAAACAATTTAATACATTTTATATAATTCCATTGTTGATAAAAATACCCAAGGATGACAAAAACGTAGTGAAGCAAGAAAGAAGCCTAAAAAATACACCTACAGGCCTATTGTAGGTAGAAGGGATAAAAATAGACATAAGGTGTTAGATAAAGTTATAATTATGTTTTTATGGAGTCTAAGAGGGTATTATTAATATATATAATCCTTACCAATATCATCAAAACACCAAAAACTAGGTGAAGAGAACCTATTCACAAGAATGTAGTAAAGAAACCCAAATGTGCACTTACAGGCCTGTGTGTAAAGTATGAAGAAAATATGTACGTTTTGGATGAATTTGAGGAATGAGGACTTATAGGAAATTAATAACACCCTAATAATAAATTATATGAAGTTTAATATAATTTTAATGGAGTAAAAATTCTACATAAACATTGTTAGGGTCACATTCATGAGATTGCTTACAAACCCTTACAATATGCTAATTCAAGTTCTAATGGGTTAGAGAGGTCATTTCCTTTAGGTAACCATATGAACATGTCAATTTAAGTGTTATATGCCTCATTTAGGTTACTAAAAATCAAAAAAATCATTTTCATAAGCTATCCTATTGAATCAACCTCTTCAAGCCCACCTACAAGCCTATCTTGTATGAGAAGCCTAATTTCATCACATGGGAGCTCGCATAAGGAATTAAATGGGTAAAAATTTCCATTAGGGGATTTATTAAGTTATTAATAATAAAACATAGTGTCATTGGTTTGTATATCAAGGATTTTTTCTTTATGAACCATCCTTAACAAGCTAAGACCCTAAAACCCTACTAAAACCCCTCTAAAGAACCGATGGAAAAGATTAGCTCTCAAAGTGACTATAATAGATTGGGGTGAATTAAAAAAAATTGGATGATATATATTCCTATTATATTCATCTAAAATATTATACTATTATCACTTGTGATCTAGAATATATAGAAAAGTGGTTTAGAAACTATGTTTTTGAGCCTATTTTTAAGGTTTTGAGGCCAACAAGTCCTAATAATTTGTAGAGGTTCCTTGATAAAATGAAGAGGTGTTATTATTATTAAAAAATAATCTAATATTTTACCATGGTGATAAAATATATTTTAATTCTCTTTTAGGCCTATATTAAGGAATGTGACCACTATGACATCAAGAAAATAAAGTGTAAACATATTTCAAGGTCTTGAGACTCAAAAGACTTTTAGAATATCTTAGTAATCACATAGTACTATATATATAAATATTAATGGATTAGAATATATATAAACCCATTATCCATCAAGGATAATTAAATTTTCTATCATGAATACCTCCTTCCACTTTATTTTCAAATAAGTGTGAAGGCTCAACTATAAGTTGATATTCAATGCTCCTTTAAGACCTCTATGAAACAATACAATACCTATATCAAGTATCAAACCATGGTATATATCTATAAAGTGAAAAATTTATATCTTAACATCAAAAAATAATATGAGAAGAATTCATGAAGTTCAAGTACAATTCTCACATCAATAAGAAGCATTACAATAGGTAGGGGTTAGCATAGAAGGTTCTCAATTATACCAAGTTTCAATTGGACAACTTGTAACTACCCTCAAATAATCATATGTGTAACTCCATGGATAAGGATTTAGATTAAATAAATAATCAATCTATGAATATAGTCATCCATGCCATTCTTCATGAAGAACTTAACCAACACATGGCCTAAAAGGTTGAGGAATAAGATGATAACACATTCCTAGCATGCTTATTGTTAATTTATTTATTTTTTGTAACTCATTTGATGATGAAAAATAATTCATGAGTTCAATTATTTTACTATATTTATCTTTTCCTTCTCTTCTTCTATAAAATATGCCTTGAAAAGCATTGGATGTAGCCTATAAATGTGTCTAGTGAAGCCCTACCAAATTTAATACTTTTTATTGCCTTGAAATAAAATTCAAGTTGAGTTACAATTTATCAATCTTGTATTTAGTGAATTTGATATGAATTATTTATGAATGTTAGTGATAGTTGTAATACTTCCTTGCATTTATCCTTTCCATTCATACCTATATGTGAGTTAGTTATCTTTCCATAGTGTCTTGTTTTAGGCCTCTTGATTAATCACCTTGGTTGTTGTATTAGCCATAGATTTCATATAGAAAAACTTGTGTGGGAGGAGTTGTCTTAAAGTTGTGTAAATCATATTATAATCTTGTATTTCATAGTACAATAATTTTCAAGTAGAGGGAACTATATTTGGTCCATCTCTTCCATGTTTTCTTATTATTTTTAGTCCTTTTCTTTCCATTTTCTTTGCAATTGCAGTAGATTATTATAGTTTTTGGTGAAGCATCAAGGGATATATCCAAATATAGATACTTAATTCACCAATTAGGCCACCAACAACCTAGAAGTGATTCTATGCTATCATCTACTTAAGAAGGATTGAAAAACCTTACTAGGGGTGAAAATTAGATATATAACAATTTTTTTGCACTCGGTAGGACTAAATTTCATCAAGTTTATCTAAGATTGATGTTGGTCTTGAAAAAAATTAGTTGTAATATCCTCCTTCATGTAGCATCTGGAAACTCCAATAAGTTTTTAGCTCTTGGTTATAGAGTGGCAAGCCAATTTTCATGCCAAAGGTGACTGCAAGGTCAAGGTCCAAAGGTATTCCTTTTGAATTTTTTGAATTACCTTTATTTTTAGTCAAAAGTAAGAGATTCCTTTATTTTTCCCCCTATAACAAGACTCCTATAAGGAAGCTCCATGAATCCATTTCCATCACACTCCAAGTTCTCTTAAAGCTAGCAAGATGGATAGAAACCTACCATTTATTGATTTTAATGGTGGATTCCCTCTAAAACTTGTAATAAATGATTATATCCCTATGGTATATTCAAAATTGTCCCATACTTTAGTGGAGAACATCATTACTCCCATTGATCACATTAGAGATATGTCTAATTTTTGCAATATTCATAAAATCACTAAAGAGAATGAGGATATTAGGTTATTGTAAATTTAATTCAAGGGAAAATATTTGGATTAGTATAGTACCTTGGATTGTAAATCCATTTATTTGAGAGACCATTGGGAGATAAATTGAGTAATAGGTTTGAAGACAAGAGTGATCACTTGTCTCTAGCTAAACAATTAACTACCATCAAGGTAAATCCATAAGAATTAATGAAATAATTTAATTTTAGGTTTAAAAAACATGGGATAGGATCATAATTCTTGTGAGACCTACTCCAAATTATGTCTTCCTCTATTATCTCAATGCATTGAATAGAGACAAATTTTATGATACAATCCATGGGAGTAGAGACCTTACCTGAGGCCTATGATGTTGCCATCAAAGATAAAAATAACCTCATACAAGCTGGAAGGATATCCCCAATACCTCCCATGCCATTATTTATTGATATACAACCATGTACACTAACTCTTTCTCCCTTTTCTACACTAACTAGTCATGAGTTGGTTACTCCTAGTCAGCCAAACAAAGAACGTGATGTAGAAGGAATACTCAAGACTATTGAAAATGATATGGTGGGTATGAAGAGGTATCTAAATAAATATTATATACCTTATCAAGATCCATATCAGTATTATCATTCTAATCAGCCAAATAGACCCCTTTTCAAGTTGATTCCCAAGGGAAAGGGAATATCACAAATGTTAGACCATTTAATATTTATAATCTGAATGTTGCCTCCACTTATAGAGCTCTTGGACCTACTCAAAACAAGTTTTTATGAGATAATTATTGATCTTATCAATATTATCAAACTCATAATCAATCTTCCAATTAGAATGAGGTGTTTAATCAATATTATATGGCATAAAATGGGACAATTCCTTCTATTACACAAGGTAAGGTTCCTCAATATTAAAAGGACTAATGGAGAGAAAGTTTAATTTGATGCTATATAAGTAAATTGGTAAAAGTAATATTGTTGAGTATTCAATTAGTTGGGATGAATAAGTAAGGTTAGTGATACTTCCACAACAACAAATACAAGGTCTAAAAAGAAAGCAATTGATGATGCTCAAGAGATAGATAAGGGTGCAACCACTATGCCTTATATGTCTCAAGGAATAAAAGAGGATAATTTAGTTCCTAAGGCCCAAGAAATTTATAAAAATAATAATTTAAATGGTAATTTTATACCTCAATCTATGCAAGCTAAAAATGGTATGACATCTCCTAGAGGATAGAAAAGGGTTAATAGCTCTTACATCAACATTGTGGACCAAATGAAGATGTTCAATGTGAGTATTCCTATGTGGGATACATTATCTCTCCCTATCCAAATGAATATACTTCAAGAGAAGTTTTCAATACCTAGACTTTCAAAAACATCATCAATAAGAGAGAGTTTAATTTTCACAAACACACCTACTAGTGGGTAGCCAAGAAAGGATGGTAAACCACCTCCCTTTTATGTTTTTGTGATCATTAGAGATTTCCTAGTACATAGTTTCATGATAGATAGCGAAGCATATAACTTGGTGATGCCTAAACAAATAGATAATAATTTAGGCCTAAAATATGAGCCTAATACCAAAGGTGCCTTGAAATTGGATGGTTCAATTAGAAAGATTGTGGGTGTGATCAAAGGTTTGATTATTACTCTTCATGCTCATCCCAACTTTTTGATTTCTCAATATGTTGTTTTAGTGGGATTTCCACCCTAATTTATGCTATGTTTGTCAAAAGAATTCACTACCAAGATTGGTGGGTATTTATCATCTAATTAGTAATATATGGCTTTTAGAACTAGATATGGTACTAAAGTTACAATCTGATCTGAACCTATATCTAAATTTCATCTTGATCCATACAAGAAAAACATATAAAATGTGAATTTTACCATAATTTATGAAGATGATCATCCGAATGATCAAAATAGGTTGTACTTATTGAAGATATATCAAACCTTTTCCTTGATAAATGGGGAGAAGAAAACCATGAGTATGATCCATATAGAGGTGTTGAAGAAGATAGTCTAGGTATTTATTACTTTCATGATGAAGGTAAAACCATACCATCTCTCTCTAAGTTAAGTGAATATAGTGATGGTCTATGGAAGTTGTTCTTTAATGGTTCAATAATTAAGAATAGAGCAGGGGTAGGTGTAATGCTAGTTTCTCCTTCAAATGAAAATTATTATTCTATAATTACATTTTAGTTTAGTTTCACTTATAATGAATTTGAGTATGAGGCTCTTATATATGGGCTTAAATTTGAAATAAATAAATTAATGAATTAATTACAAGTTTTTGGAGACAGAGAGCTAGTAGTCCGCCAAATAAAACATAAAATTACTACCAAGAATCCATTTTTGAAGTCATATAGGCATAGGGTATGGGACCTTATTAAAGATTTTAAATCCTTCAACATCCAATAAATTTCAAGAGAAGATAATAAAAATGATGATGGGTTAGCTTTAGTGGGTGCTCAATTTGATATTCCTAATGATGTCAAGAACTCAAAAACTCAACCACATATCAAGGTGGTAGTAATGCCATCAATACTAATGATGTCAATTGGCAAGTTTTTGAGTGTGACAAGAAAATAACATGTTTCCTTGAACAATAAATTGAGTTTTTTTGTAAAAACCAGCCTAAATTGTAGTATCAATATGGAGATCATATTATGTAATTGAGATCTAATAATCTTCCCAAAGGGATGGTAACTCTTAAGAACATATTCAATGAGAGTGATCAAATGAGAAAAGATCAATTAAACATTTCTACCATTAAATAACATCATGAAAGAGTGGAAATATTCAAATATAGTCTTATTAATCTTGGAAAGGTATGTACTTTAGCTAATAGAGTTTCATTTGTTGAGTTGTGTAGAGAATTTTGCGATATATTTATTTGGGAATAAAGTGATATGAAGGGTTTTGATCCTATATTATCCCAACATACCATAAATATTGATCTAAATTCCAAGATTTTAAGAAAAATACAAAGGCCTATTAATCCTAAAGTTGAGATTATAATGAATAAATAGATAACTAAATTGATATATTCAAGCATCATATTCCCTATTAAGCACCCTTTGTTGGTTACTATTCTAGTCCCTATGAGAAATAATAGTCGAGAGATTAGATTATGTGTAGATTTCAAATATTTTAATAAGGTTTAATTGAAGGATCATTACCCCTTGCCCTCCATGGATAAAATTATTCAATTGGTTGTAGGTTTTCTATGTTTCTCTCTCTTGGATGTCTACTCAGGTTATAATCACATCTTGGTGAAAGAAGAAGATAAATATAAGATAACCTTTACTACTAAATAGGGAACATATGCCTATAAAATAATATAATTTGGGGTGTCTAATGTATGGGATACATTCTAAATATCCACGGATATCAATTTTAAAATCTTGATCAATGAAATGGTGCTAATCTATTTTGATGACATGATGATTTTCTCAAAGAATGTTAGTGATCATCTAACTCATCTTAGATTGATTTTTGAAAGATGAAGGCAATATGGGATCTATATGAACCCTAATAAGTGTGATTTTTTTATTTTATGAGGGTAATTTATTAGGCCATATTATCTCCAAGGATGGGCTTTCTATAGATATTAAAAGGGTGAGCACCATATTGGATTTATCTTTACCCAAGCATAAGAAAGGTTTACAAAGTTTTCTTAGGAAAATAATTTTTTTTATAAGGTTCATACCTATTTTTTCCAACCTTGTGAATCCTATTACATCTATGTTAAATAATCACCAAGTATTCAATTAGACCAAAGAAGGAAAAATAGTTTTGAGGCTATTAAGCAATCCATTATACAAGCACCTGCATTGATCAATCCTAATTTCTCAAAGGATTTATTCTTGTATGATTTTTCTAACATTGAAATGATCTCATCCATGTTGATGCAATATAATAGTGAAGTTCTTGAGTAGTTATAACATTTTTTAGTCAAGGGCTAGAAGGTTATGAAGAAAGGTACACCTTTTTTGAGAAGAAAGTGTTAGCATTTATAATAAGCCTTAATAATTTTAGACATATGGTTTATAATTAAAAAATTAATGTCATGGTGACAAATAAAATCATAAGAGAATTCATTTTAAATAATGATTTGAATGATAAAAGGGCTATGTGGATAACCAAGGTCATGGAGTATGATGTGAAGATCAAGGATGCCAAGATGATAAGAAGAAGAGGGATATGTGAAAACTTGGCATCATACCTTAAAGAAGAAGAAGAGGTTGTTTTGGAATTACAATATGATCTTAATATATTTGTATCTTCATCGCCTCCAAGTTGGACATAATATATGGTAAGGTTTTTATAAATAGGTGAGTGTCTTATAGGCTTGGATCAAGAAAAAAGAAGGTACTTCATATTATAGTCCATCCCTTATGTTCTTGTGTATGGAGTTCTCTTTAGAAAGGATCTTAATGGGATGTTATTGATATGTGTCAAGATTGATCAGATTTATAATCTCTTAGATTAATTCTATGATGGACTAATAGGAGGTCACTTTGTACCTAAAACCACAACAATAAATGTAATGATAGTTGGGTACTATTGGCCTAGATTGTTTAAGGACTCTTATACATGGGTAAGGAGGTGTCAAAAGTGTGAATTTTTCATAGGTAAATAAATCCTTATAGCCCTTCCTCTCAATACTATTCAATTAAAACAAAAATTCATGTAATAGGATCTTGATTTCAATTGTATGATCAACCCCCCTTTAAGTGCTAGTCATAAATGCGTGCTTACAACCATTAACTATTTCAAAAGGTGGGCATTGAGTTCAACATACCCCAATTTCTAAAAAAATGAGGACCCTTTTATCAAATTGTATAAATTTATACCCAAAATTCAAATTTTCATTATGATCAAGAGCATCATTAACATGTTTATACATCTTTTTTAATTTTAAATATCATCCACACCTAGTCTGGTGGCTTATTTATTCTTGGATCTAGTTTTATCTTATTACTAATATTCAATCTCTATATTATAGGTTACAAGTTTAATGAAGTTCATTTGAAATAGGAAATATTCAAGGTTTTTTGTTTAAATTATTTACTATCCTTTGGTTTATAATTGCTTAAGGGAATTCATATTTGAATTGATAAAACCCTAGTGTAAGATTTTAACTTAGGTTCCTTTTAAATTCAAATTTGGTGGGAACATTTTACATGGAAGTAATTAATTATGCCATGGACTTTATTTTTTATCCTAATTTTTAGTCATGTTTTTTAACACAACCAAGCCTTAGTATACAAATTCTATGTTGGGTCCCTTTACATCCCAAATCCCTTTGTTCTCTTAGCACAGTTCAAGTAATTTAGGGTCCCTTTTGTATATCCTAGATAAGTCACAAAGTTGTATCCTAAAGTTTTAAACCCTAGGCTAAACCCTTATGACTTATGTTTTATTATTTGTGGGGTATTTTTTATATGTTTCTAAAATTGTACCAAAACATTTATGCCAAGTCCCTTTTAATTCACTAGGTCACTTTAATATGTCTTGGACATAGATTAAAACTTTAGCCTAAAGATTTATTCATATTTTTTAATATGAATAAAAACCTTAGCTTAAATCATGTATTATTCTCGAGCTAACATAAATATTGTGCTTGTATATATGATCAATGACATGCATTTGTTTGGGTAAGATTGTTTTTATGGAGTGTAGCCAATCAAAATTTCAACAATACCCCCAAGATGGTGAGAAGGTAACAAGTGTCACAATTGTAGCCAAAAAACAATGAACAACCAATGGAAGTCTATCCCATGGATCATGATCAAATGACATGCATTCACTTAGATGATGATGATCAAATTATTCCAGATGAAGGTGAAATTTTCAATAGATCTCCAAGTAAGTGTGGGACCACCAAGTGGTACACACATGAAGCAGAGTGAACCCAAAAGTGATAAGTGGTAAACTTGGTAAGGATTCCCAAATAAGTAATTTAAAATTTATGATCACATGAAGTAGAGTGAACCCAAAAGTGATAAGTGGTAAACTCAATAAGGAGTCCCAAAGAATTAATTTAAAATTGATGATCATGTGGACATCAAATATGTTCATGAAGATGTCAAATAATAGGCATGAAAATGTTAAAATTAAGCTCAACAGATATTATCAAGGAGGTACCTAAAAAAATACTATCATTTAAGCATTAAAGACATTCACATGGATGTCAAATGATGGATGCATAGATGTAAATTGTAAGATAATCATTTAGCATGGACATTTCAATAGGCCTAGCACCAATGACATTCAATCTTATAGATTGAGATAAATGGTATATGTTGATCTGTAAAAAAATGATCCAACAGTGTAAAATCAAGTCAAGATTTCAAAGATAATGGTCATTTTTCAAATATGAATGATCAAAGTTCCATGATGATGCCACGCAAGTAGAAAACAAAAAATTTAAAGATCATATGGGTTCAGAATGGAAAAAGTATAAATGCAAGCATCCAAATCAAATCTAAGGCATGAAGTTCATATAAGCTCGATAAGCCACCACCATTAAAGCTCTGAGAAGACTTTAAAAAAATCCCTAACATGCATAAAGACCTTATTCAACCCTATATTGATCACAATCGATCCCAATAAAGTTGTATTATCATTTGAGCATGATAAATTTAATCTAGAACTGAAGATCAATCTACTAGTGAGTAATTTTACCTAATTTAGACCATGGTGGTTCAAAAAAGCACTTTTAGGGAAGATGTGGAGCTATATCTAAATTTATATGCTAATGGGAGAGTATTTAAAGATACATAATTTGATTCCACCACCCTAAACATGGGAGAGAATAAGTGATCTAAGCTATTCTAGACTGTCAAAGAGTAATTGACCATCACAAGGGAAGAGGAGAAAATCATATTTGTGAAGAGGAGATACTATGATGTAGTGGTGATCCAGATGATAGGCCTTCATTATGTCATAGTGAAACTTGAGGTACTGCACTATATATATATATTCTTGTTCCTATCTTCAAATATGCTAAAATTAATCAGGGCATTATAATTCATGAGCATATCTTTTAGAAAATTGCCTATATTTCTCTTATGGCCTTTGAGAAGTACTATAAATTGCCTAGATCCCAAGTAGATGTAACCTCAATTAATGAGTGGGCCAAGAATAATGACCTAAATACCATCCTTATCTCATGGCTATATTCGAGGAATCAAGTGTTATTTGATTTCAATGGTAACATCCCAAATAGCCAATTCAGACCTAGTTGTGTGGGAATATAACCACCATAAATGTAGACAAACTTTGGGTCCCCTTTGTTTATTTCATGTTTGATAAATAACTCACCCCTCCTCTAAGTGAGATTATTAGCACTTATTTAAGTAGGTAATTCTCTATAATTAAGAAAAAGACTAGGCGATAGTTTTACATGATGTCATACTTTTTGGATACCCTACTTGCTATAATGAAAATTCCAAATCTTAGGGAATATTCTCTGGATAGGATACAAATCATCTCCCAATACTATTCAAATTTTCATATTTTCAAATATAGGAACCATATTCAATTTATTTGTGATTATTTTTACCCAGCTTTAATTGAGGTTATTACAGGGAATCCAATGCAAAGGGTCAACATTTTGATCAAAAAGACAATTGAAGTCATGGAATACATCTAGTTATACCTTGACTAAACCATAATTAGGATTGAAGGAACATAATACACCCCACTCAAGTTACTAGTTCATGTGCCAAAAAAGCTAGCAGAGTAGGAAGTGGCCTACAAAATATGTAATGGGATAGATGGTTTATGTAAAACCAAGAAGAAGGGACTACTCCATGCCCTCCCCATGACCATTGGTAGGATTCTATTTCAACAATGGTAAAATATAGAGCATGCCTCAAAACATAGAACCTCTTTCCATTTTCAAGTTGATGAGCTGAGACAATAGGACCCTTATGGAAGGGTTGAGAAACATTTGAAGGCAAAAGGGATAAATATTACTTATGAGCACCAACCTGGCCCTTATGAACCCTTATACACTAATTCATATTTATTTTATAAGTTATTAGGGAGATTTAATAAACATAAAATCAAGCCATAAGCCAAGCTATTTAGAGAGCAAAAGGGAAGTGATGATAGGTGGCAATTAGGACCTAGATAGTACCATTTTCTTAATGGAGAGTCATCTACACCTCCACCAATATAGCCATAAAATTATGAGGCACCAATTTAAAAAATTATATAAGAGAATACACCTAATTATATATCATCATCCTCAACCTAGCATGAAGAACTAGGATTACAAGTTGAAGAAATTGACATAATAACATTAGACCCTGAGGAGATAGTGGAAGATGCTCTAAAGATACTAGCCAATGCCTATGAATTTGATGAAGAAGAGTCTCAAGATAAAGAGACACATAAAAAGAGAAGGATTTATCCTTAGACTTAGTTTTAATGGATACCCTAAATGGAAAAGTTGAGCTGGCATTATTTCTAATAAAAATCAAGAGGCCCAAGTTGATCTTCAATCACCCTTTGAGTGAGGTTAACTATTTTAGTGAATAAAACCCAATCTAAGGCCCAACAATTCCTAAATGGTTTATATATGGCAAGATACAAAATATCCCTACCATATTCCATCTTTGGGTAATGATTCAGGTAATTAACATGTCAATGCATGGATAATTGAAGCCATGGATAGTTGCCTTGCAACAACAAGAAGAGAAAAGAATAGATGCCCTAGAAACTTCAAGTAGAACACAAGTTGAGACCCTTGCTCCTCAAGTAACATAATCTTTGGTTGGTGTCAAATTTGACCAAACAACTACCATTTTGTATAAGGTGATTGAAAAGAAATCCATGGTCAATGGGGAGGAGTTCACCTTTTAAAGGATAAAGCCATTCATAAGTTTGACTCTTATCAGAGGATAAAAACTAAGAAAAATCCCTATTTTTGAGGAAAATGTTCTTGAATTGGCCCAAGCATAGTTAGTCCAATTTCAGGCTACCCTCAAAGGCATGAAGCAATACAAGGAGAACCTACAAAAGCAAAAGGAAAATTTAGAGAAATAAGTTATATTTTAAATTCTTGATTCTATGATTAAGATGTTTGGAAGCATCTTTCTATGATATGTTTGAATCCTTAAATTCAACAAGGTATAGACAAAATATATTGGGTCAACAAGATGAATTAGCCAAGGACTTAGTCACCCATTGGAAAAATTTAAGGGATAAAATGAAGGAATTGATCAACATCTTGGTAGAATATCAAATCCCTAGTTTCAAAACCATCAGTCTAGCTTATTTAAACATAGTCATATGACTACTTGTGGACAAGATTAGGAGCTTGAAAACATGGTCTAAATTTTTGGAAAGACTCCTTAAGGATGAAAAAGAGCTACTAGATAGGATAGAACCTTTCCTTGGGACCATGATCCTCAAACCAACTACACTTAGCTCCATGGGCCTCATCACATATGAAGAGTTCAATCACAAAACCACCTTGGTCATGCAAGAAATGAGGATCAAAATCCAAGGCAAAACTAGAATAGGCAATAGTAGGGTCATGGATATGATCCTAATAATAGAGGAAAGGATTGTTGAATCTACAATCATTAAAGAGGACTTGGGAAGAAATGATAGGGACCTTAGAGACCTAGTTGATTAGGAGGATGAGCTCTTCATGGAACCTATTGTTAATTTTAAGCTAATTGATGAACACCAGAGAGAAATGAAAATACTACAATAGTAATAGTGAACTTCATCAACACAAAGGCCCCAAAGTCAAGAAAATTGACTTAAGATATTATGTTCTACAAAATAATTATCATATTGTAAAGTAGAATATTCTTTTGTAAAGGCATGTACAACTTGTAAAGCACATAATTATAGGTCAGTCTATAGGGAAAAGTCTAATGTATTCTAGAACCTTGTAAAAGGATAGCTATCCTTGACACCTATACTTTTGTAATTGGATATGACTAACTGGTATACTTCCATGACATTATATAAAATGAGTATTACTATTTGTAAATAGGAGGGAGTTTTTGATCCAAAAACTTGTGTAAAATTTTGAGAAATTAATGTAAGTGATGAATTCTACAAATATTTTCCATATTCATTTGCATAATTTGTTATTATGGTTTCTCTCTCACTTGTTTGTTCCTATTTCTATATTTGAATTATTCTTATCAATTTTTGATGTGCATATTTTAATTATAAAGTTGTTAACTTGTGCCAATATAGGTTGACTAAAAGTTCTTAGGTTCATTTCATTTCCTTTGCTCTTCTTGCATTTGGGCTAATGTTGTTTGCTTTCAAGGGTAAATCTTTAAAATGAACTTAGTTATTGTTTGCATTTTTCTCATTCCTTAGATTTTTACCTGATGTATGATAAGATTTAATTTCATGCTACTTAATGTTACACATTTGTTAAGTGCATACTTGGATGATATTTGAACTTTGTCATGATGTTTGGGATGAAGATCAACAACAACTCTTTTTTGTCCTACCCTTCCTTTCTCTCCTTTTTAACCAAATCACTCTAGCTTAATTTTCATTGAAAATATTCATTTTAGATTAGTCTTTAGATTATAATTTGATCACAATTCATTGATATTAGCTCAGATTGCTTCTCTCTTTGAAAATATATCTATTTGGCCAAGGTGTCTCCCAACCACCAAAATTTATAAATATTGTGAAACAATCCACTTGTTTTGCTTCTATTCCATCAATAGATAATAGGATTATCACAATCTACAACTCATGCACTAACTTCTTTGAATTATATAATGAGAAGTGTTATTTAAACACTTTGAGCACTTGTGATACACATTAAGGCATCAATAGGTGGAGATTTGTTGGTGCTAGAAGGAGGGCCACATTAGATCTTTATAGATTTAAAATATATTTTCCCATTCTCTGAATTATGTTCAAATATTGGTGTAACCTTTGCACAATTATGACATTATTTGTCTAACTATATAAAGATAATTAATCTTTATGGTATTTGACCCATATTTGTGCTTTCTTTAGGCAAAGATTGATGTTCTTCGAAGGTATATGCTTAATTATAGTAAATATGTCTTAAGCTTTGTCAATTCAATAGGTTTGAGGCTAGTAATAGCTATTTTGATCAAATATCGATAGATCATTTCATAATTTGAACTTATTTGAGCTTAAACATGTAAATATCAGTAATACTTATGCATTTGGATACATATTCAAGTTAAATTAGTTAAATATTATTGTCCTTTGTAATCCTTTATATAAATATTTACAAAATTTGCTTAATGTGAATTTTTAATCATTTTTCTTTAAAAAGATAATATTGACACATTGTATTTCAAATAAGATTTTAAGTTTTCAAGTTGGAATTACCAAGAATCAGGACAAGGTCATGTTCAGAGACTAGAGAACCTCTGCTTGAATTAGAAGTTCATAGGAGAGCTAGGAGAGACAAAGGTAAGTGAAAACTTTTAAAGTCTTTGCCATATTTACCAATTCAGAGTGTTTTTATGTTTGACCCCTATCAAGGTATGACTTGGCTAGGTGGTTCTTTGATCAATGTGTTAGGTGTGGTACATGACCTTCCTCATAATTTAAAAAGTTATTTGCCAACATTTAGGCCTAGTGGCATTATAACTGCTAAAGAACACATTAAGAGTTTCAAAGCTACATTAAGATTCATAAATGTGACTCATGAAGATGTAATATATAGGATATTTCATTTCACTTTTGAAGATGTTGGATAGGTTTCTAAACCTCCCTAAAAATTACATTACTAGTTGGGTTGATCTTAACGATGTCTTCATTAACTAGTTTAGTAAAATCATTAGTCTTTGTGTCCTGTACTAGTAAATCACCACAGTGAAAAGGGATGCAAATGAGCCCATAAGATATTTTAATTCTAGGTGCCAAAAAATGTTTAGTAGAACCATAGCTCCTTATAGACCTAATAAGACCCAAGGACAATTGGCATACTTCATTCCTAATGCTAATCCACATTTACCCATTCTGAATGTTGTTCCCAATGTTAACCAAAATTTGTTTTCCCTAAACTAACTTCCAATCTTGAACTAACTACCTTTGAGACATGCTCATCCTACTCAAAACCCAACATTCTTGAAAAATGATGCCAGTATACCTAGTATACTCAACATCACAACAAATTTACTCTTCATGATGTATCAAATATAAATCATGGTTAAAGATGGTTCAAAAGTTTAGCACTGACTTCATGCAATTACAAAAGTAAGTGAGCAATACTAGAGAGAGATATGGTAGGAATTTTAATTTTCAAAGGTTCAACAGGCCCACTAATATATTTTAGAATGATAGTTACCACAACAACAAGAATAATGAGCCATCTGCTAGCAAGAATGTATCAGATATAAATCTTATTGATGTTGATTTACCTAACTATTGTAGAGTCATTGCACTTCCAAACATAGGGAAATAGACTATGTTTAATTTTTTAATAGTTTTAAAGCCTTCCAAGAAGAATTAGATACTTTTGAAGTTGTCCCTAATAAGGATTGTGATGCACATACATCTAGTTCCTCAAGGTCATCTAGATCTGCTGATTTGACTCTCATGGTGGAGATATTTGAGTTCCCTTTCCAAGAGGACAATGAGGTTGAGAATATTCCTAAAGAGATTCATGCTTTTCAAAAATTCATAAATAAGACTTACCCTCTAAGAAATCATTATTAGAATCAACCATTGACCACTTTAACCCCTATAAATAATTTTTAGACTCCTGATACTACCTCAGATAATAATCTAGAACCTTGTAAGGGAAGTACTTCTAAAACCAGTGTTAATTCATCTAATTCTTCCAATAGAATTGGGTATAATATAGTAGAGGACATGAAAAATATCAAATATAACATTACCTTGTATGAGTTAACACATATTATTGAACAAATAGATTTTTTGTTTGAATCTTTGTTTAAAAATATTGTTAAGTCTCAAATGTTTGCACATGCTAATGTTGCATTACACAAAAGTAAGGTAGGTGTTCCTCCTTTTCTACTTATAATTAGGATATTTGGTAAGAATATGCATAATTGTTTATTATATTCTAGTGCATCTTCAAATATAATGCCTAAGGGTATTTGTGAATAATAATGTTTGACTCCCATTAAATCTGATAGAGTTGTAACTTAGATATATCAAGAGTTTTAGTCATATAATATGTCCAAATTGGTATTTTGAGTGTGTTTTGTGACATCTAATCTATTGGTCATTCTTTAATGCTCTTATGACCCTTCTAAACACCTTGCTCATTACCAGTCATCCAAAACCTTTTGAACCCTAATTCTAGATTAACTAGATCATATTTCATAGGCCAATCCTATTCCCCTAGGTTTTGAACTTGTAGGATAGGAGCACTATACTTGGACTATAGCACTAGACCCTAGGATGTCCCATTTTTGATGCTCCTATCCATTTGCATTTTGAGCCCAAATAGTCATTTTCATCTGATTCCTATCCTTCATTATGTCAGCCTAGTGTGAATACATTTAACCCATGACCAATGGTTCCCTATAAAATCCCACTCAAATTTAATTTACAAGGGATGTGCAAATCTTAAAAATAAAAAAAGAATACAAACAAAGCACTAAGGAAAACTTCCTTATTCTTTGCATACAATCACCCAACATAGCTACAAACATATTCAAACCCTCATATCAATCCCTAGTCACTGCAAGCACTCTCAATTTGGCATTTTGGCATTCACATCACACTATTACATAAATTACATTGATTGGAAGAACTACATATGGCTTGATCCCTCTTCAAAGTATTGGTATTTAGGCAATGTGCCCACACAAGGGGTGTAGATCACATGTTTAGTGCATCTTACACACACTAACCCCTCCTTTTCAAGTGATTTAAATCCAATTTATTAAGCATGATGGATGGTTAGGGTTTAATATTAAATCATCTCTATAGAAAGATCTGTCAACATTCAGCACTCAAGATTTCACAAGCAAGTTCATACTAGCATAATGCAAAAACCTAGTAAGTTTTAGGTCTCTATGACCAATCTGGACAATAGTGGTAGAAGTGGACAATAGTACATGACCCCAAAGTGTCTTTTTTTTGGTAGTCCTATCATTTCACCAAAAAAAATCCATATTTTGATTTATGACACTATCCCAATCTTGCACAACCAATTTTAGACCCTGACTCAACGGTCTTTTCCTATTTCCAGCCAAGTCACTATTTTTCATTATTTATTACTATTATTAGAAAGGTAAAAAAGATACATAGATTATACAAATTAGAACTATTTTTATTGCAATATTATTTACTAATTTATTAATCTAGACCCTTAACTAAAATAGGAATAAAACTCCATTATTCCCAAAAAATTTAAATAATTTGGTGAACCCAACTTATTGCATTTACACACAAAAACCATAGAAACCCTAGGGAAAATTCATTACTAATTTTTCCAATATTTTTCTAATTTGTCCTGCATATATAAATTAGAATTTCACATTTAATTTTTAAAAATTTACCATAGTAATTTTAAAAAATTATTTCATTGAAACCTAGTTGAATTTACTATGTCCCTTTGCTTCTTGAGGTATTACCTTACATGTTTGTGAGCTTTATATCCTTTTTATGCATATTCTAGTTCATTATTTTTCAAATCCTAGATTACATTTATTTAATCTTCTCTTTTATTTTTCAAGTTATTTTCCTTATGCCACCTAAGTTCCTTATATCTCTTCCTTTGAGATGAAGTGCAAGGCTTAGTGGCAACCCCATTAAATTCACCCAAATTCTTCGAACCATCCATATACCATGGATAAACAACTAGCTCAGGTTCCTATTATAGATCTTACACATCTATATTACACTAATTAACATGAATATAATTTGAAAATGAGCAGTATGAGAATAAAAATGATGATACACACACCGATGTTCATGATCCACCACATTGGGTTCTTGATCCACTTCCAGCTATTATTGATAATGATGTTATCATCAACAAAGACTTGATTCTACAAAGTTTTAGAAAGAGACTTAGGGAAAAACCTTGAGATCATGCCCTTATCTTATAATCTATCATGGAAATTAAAAATTCTAAGCAATTTAAGTCTTCCATTCCTTTAGAATAACTAGTTGCAAATGACATTATAAGGGAAATATGTCTCAATAACCACCTATAGCAGCCCAACCTTCTTATGAGGCACCACTAATTATGGCTAGTACATCCTTGTCTCTTGATGTGGTTTCCCTTGTGTAAGAGATAAAATATCTTCAATATAAGGTGGTATATCTTGAACAAGGTGCCTCTAGACCAACACAGTTTTTGGACTCCTTTTGCTCTGCAGCATACACCATTAACACATCATATTTATTCCACACTTTTGCCACAAGGTTTTGTTCAACCCAAGCTCACTCTATATGATGGTAAGGGTGATCTAGAGACACACTTGAGATATTTTCACACAACATACTTGGACTATGTGTCAAATGACTAGTTATTAACCAAGTTATTTCCATAGAGTTTAAAGGATTGTACTCCACAATGGTTCTATAGTATATCAAATCAGTTGGTCAATGCATTTAATCCTTTCGCTGACATGTTCCTAGCTCATTTCAACATTAACATAGGTGACAAGGTTTCTTATGTCCAAGTTTCATAATAAAAACAAATGTTAAATGAACATCTCATAGATTATGTTCTTAGATATAAGACTATGTTAGATAAAATGACTAGCCCCATGACCAATCAATAATTATAAGATATCTTCAAATAGAATCTCCTACCAGCTTTTCATGATTCAATAATGTTCAAAATATTATCTTCATTCATTGAGTTATGTCATACACTAAAGGAAATGGAAGTTAAATTAATTTCAATGGGCAAAATCAAGTACACAAGCATATCAGAAACAATAAACAAGAATAAAATTAAATTCCCATGCAAAGTAAAGGTTAATGATATCAAAAGTCAAAATCAACCTATAGTTAATATGGATTCAAATCCCCTTTAATGAGTGGTTTTATTAGCACCTCCTTGATGAATCTTTACCAATCTACCAGTATCTCCAGCCAGAGTCTTATAATAACTATTAGAATGAAATATCATATCTCACCCTCTTATTTAGGAAGTTGATACAAAAATACCTCTTCCACATGGATATGATCAAAATACATTTTTCAACTTTCACAAGGCACCAAACCACACAACAAATAGATGCATTCATTTATTACACAAGATATTAGACTTGATATATGGAAACCTTATTGTTCTTGCCACTCCAGTTGAGCCTCCTCAGGCAAAGAAAACTCAAGACAAGGCTCAAAAAAATTTCTTAATCCTTTCCCACAACAATCTAAATAAGAGACAAGGGACACATCAGGTGTTCACCATGCATATCATGCACACCCTCAACTAGCTACATACTAGACACCTTTAGTTGAGTCATATCCTTTAAGCAACATGATTGGTGTGTATAATTATAGAGCTCTAGCTAGACCTTTGATCTCCTTTTCAAAGTAGGAGATAGTTGAGGATGACTCAAATTACCATGCACTCTTTATCAAAGCTTACATTAATCATCATCCCATTCATAGTATTCTCATAGATAATGTAATTAGTATGAATATGCACACTATGATATTAATATAGCATTTAGGATATTCAAATTAGGATATTACCTTGATGAACATAGCTATCAATGTATTTAGTGGACACATACATAGTTCATTAGATGAGATTTTACTTCCTCTTCAAGTTGGACCTAAACATGTGGCCACACCATTTACTATTGTTCCTATTGTATGAGTCTTAAACATGTTGCTTGGTCAACCATGGATCCAAAAAAATTTAGTAGTACCTTCTATAGTTCACAGATGCATGAAATTCATTAATATTAATTAGGTTTTTATAGTTGGTGGAGTTCCATATGAGTTACCACTCCTTAATTCAGAGCCATCTACTACTCTATAGTCACCAATTTTATCTCCTCCACCATTTATGCTTCTTCCTTTAGTTCAAATTTAGACATAGTCAAGGCCTCCCTCACCAACACAGAGAGTTCATAAACTTTCACAGATGCCTCTCTTAGAGTGACCATTATATTAGTGATAGTTTTAGGACTCTAGATAGTTCCTAGCTACAATATTCACACCCAAATTAATATCATTGACGTCACATGCCTCTACACATAAAGCACATTTCTAGAGATCTTCTACTACCATATGGGTCCCTAAGAGCCCAATAGTTGCATCCAGTTTTTAAAGTTATAGGGGGACCCCATAGTTAGTTTCCAATATATATATATATATATATATATATATATATATATATATATATATATATATATATATATATATATATAACTTTTAGAGTCACAATTTTAGTGCTTCCATCATGATTCATGATCATGCATGATCCCTCTCCTTGATACAGGACACCATGATAGGGAGCCTCTTGTGAAACTCATTGGTTAGTATTATTTCTTCTCAATCTTTCTTGTACATAGCTTCTTTTTTATTTCTTGTACATAGTTTTCTTATGATTTATTGTACATAGCTTATTTAAAAAATACCCAAAAAAAATACAAAATTTTAAAATACAAAAACATTCAAATAAATCAAAATACCAAAAATATTTCAATTGTATGTATTATCCATGCTTTACATTTCTACTACCATGCTAGACTTACATTTTGAAATTCTATGCTAGTGTTTGTCAATTTATCTACATTACCATGCTTCACTTGATCTTCTATGAGTGTGTGTAGTGACATCCATATCCTTGATTAATTTACTCTACCCATTGGGGGGGCACCCTACTTCATGCATTTGAGATAACATTGACATATCAACCCACTAGGGACATCTTCTATATGACTACACCATCCAAGTTATCTCAATCTTACACCACACACTCTAGTTATCATGTTGATGTACATTATTTACTAGCTTACATAAATTAATCTATCAACACTCATTAGTATATAACACTTGTGTATTTCCTAGCATCAACCTAGTCTTGTACTCCATGTTTTGCATACTTTCACTTCTTGTTCTAATTAGTTAGATGTGATTGTATTTCTAGTATTTACATGCCTTACTTTCTTGATTTATGTAGCTAGATGTGATTACATTTATTAATTCCTATTTTATCTCTTGTGTGTGCCTTAGGACATTTTCCAATGTCCTTTGTTTTTACTCTTATATGTGTTTGTGGCACTCATGTTAATATTACTTGCTTGTAATTTTATGTGTATGTGGGCATTTGAACATGCCTTGTATACTTGTTTTCCCATTTTGAGTGACATGTGCCCATGTCCCTTGTTTGCTTGGCCCCTTGGCCACTTTTGTATGCTTCTTGATTCTTTCCTTTCATGTTTGTTTTCTTATTTTCTTCTTAGTTTTTTGTAATCCCATGATCCACATCATGAATTATCTTAATTTCTTAGATGCCATGAAGGGTATCATGCTCCATCCCTCTTTGAAAACTAAAAACTAATAACTAACTATAATTTCTAATTTTATTTTAGTATATTGCACATGATTTTACATTGTTACATCTATATAGGCATACCCCTGTTGATCTAAAAAATATCATATACAAACTATGCTATATATTGAAATATCTTTTTGATTATCATTGCTATATCATGTATTTTGTAGCATAACACACTTGTAGGGATATTTTTATGAGGGTATTTATTACAAGGTCTTCATTCCTACCCTCAAAAAGGGGGGTAATAAATAGGGGTTTTATCATAGAGATCAAAACCTTATACTGATCAAAAATCATTTTTTAGAACACTCAGAACAACATTCAAAATTCTAACTAGGTAAAGTAGACCAAAAAGATAGCGATAAATATAAAATAGTGATTAGAAATATTAAAGGATAAGAGCACCATATTTGGACTATAACATTGAATAGAAAAGTGTCATATTTTCTTTGCTTTTGTCCAAACAATAGAAAAATTAGATTTTCCAAAAATAGATAGAAAGGTAAGACCAGTTATAATTTTGTCAACTATAATTTAGTTTAGATTTAGTAGTTTCAGTATTTTTTTCCTCAAAAAATCTATACATAGGGGGCATCATGCATGGAATGATGGCTCTTGCTTCTAGTTTTAGATTAGGTAGTGGGTATATCTTCTAGATCAAAATCTATATTACAAACACTAGTGATCGGGGGCAATGTGTATGACACATTTACCTTATTTATTTTAATTCATTATATAACCCAAGCATTCTCAGTAGTTGTGTGCCTTATTCCATCTACATGTGGTTGACATCATTTCAAAGTGGCTTTCATATAATCCTAGTTCCCAATTTTGGATTGGCTTATATACAAGCCTAATCTACACCTTTCAGAGTGGCCAAGATTGGCCTAATTCTTAGTATACATTCAGCTATCCATACCACATTATTAGATTACAAAGCATTCATGGGCTTAAAAATCCATCTCATATGACACACATTCATATCGATATCAATTCATAGCTTCACTTAGTGAGAAATGATGGAGCCAAAGGACTAGCTAGCCTTTATATTCTTGAGCCACCTACTCAAAGGGATTAAACACATAGTCCAAACATTTATTAACACATTTAAGATCACATAGCTTCACTTAGTGGGTGATGATGGAGCCAAAGGGCCAACCTTTTTATTTTTGAGCCACCCTCAAAGAATTGAGCACTTAGATCCTTTTGTGACAATACATACCCAATATACTCAACTTCAATTAGCATCACTCAACATCATAACAAATTTAATCTTCATGATGTGCTCTCTCTACACACACTCAGCAACACACATCTGCATGGGTTTTACCCTTTTAGGTAAGTTTAGGTATGCTTTCTACTTTTTCTTTATCCTAGTATTTCACTTTGTTGCATCACTAGAATAAAAGGGGGGGCGGGGGGAAATGTAGTCATATAAGATGTCAAAATTGGTAGTTTGAGTGTGGCTTGTGACACCCAATCCATTGGTCCTTCTTGCATGCTCTTACGACCCTTTTAGACACTTTGTTTCTCATTATTGATCATCTAAAACCTTTTAAACCCTGATTCTAGCTCAACCAAACCATATTTCCTAGGCTAATCTTATTCCCTTAAGTCTTGAACCTATAGGACAGGATTACCAAACTTGGACTATAGTGTTAAAACCTAAGGTGTCTCATTTTTAGTGCTCTTTTCCATTTGCATTTTGAGCCCAAATGGTCATTTTCATCAAATTTCATTCCTTCAATATGTTAGCTTAGAATAAACATATTTAACCCATGACCAATGGTTCCCTATAAAATCCCACTCAAAGTTCATTTACAAGGGAGGTGATAAATCTTAAAAAGTAAGAAAGAATATAAACAAAGCACTAAGGAAAACTTCTATTAGAATATAAACAAAGTACTAAGGAAAACTTCTCTATTCTCTGCATACAATCACCCAACATAGCCAAAAACATATTCAAACCCTCATACCAATCCCTAACCAACTCAATCACTCTCAATTTAGCATTTTTGCATCTGCATCACACTATTGCATAAAGCACATTAAGTGTGAGAACTACATATGGCTTGATCCCTCTTTGAAGTATTGGTATGTAGGTAGAATGCATACATAAGGGGTTTGGATCACATGTTCAATGTATCTTACACACACTAAACCCCCATTTTCAAGTGATTTAAATCTTATTTATCAAACATGACAGAGGGTTACAATTTGAATATTAAATCATCTCTATAATGAGCTTCATCAACATTCAACACTCAAGATTTCATAGGTAGGCTCATACTAGCAAAATGCAAAAACCCAGTAAGTTTTAGGTCTCTATGACTAGTTTGGACAATAATGTCAGAAGTAGACAATAATGTTAGACCCAAAAGTGTTCTATTTTTTATGGTCCTATCCTTTCATTGAATGAAAGCTAGATTTTGATTTGTGATAATGTTCCAGTCCTACACAGCTAGTTTTAGACCCTATCTTAGCCATCTTAGCCTATTTCTAGCTAATTCATTATTTTTCCTTATTTATTGCTATTATTAGAAAGGTAAAAAGATACATAAATTATAAATATTAAGACTGTAATTATTACAATATTATTTACTGATTTATTAGTCTAGACCCTTAACTAAAATAGGAATAAAAATCCATTATTCACAAAAAAAGTTAAATCAAGAGTCAAAGTGATTGGTGAATTATTGAATGTTTACATGCAGATTTCCTCAAATCCAAGGATCTAATAGTTCATTGATATCTAATTGGTGGACATCCTTAATGCTTAAGTGATGTTATTGAGTAGAGATTTGACTAGGAGCTTGAATGGTTATATGTCAATAGATTGTTCACATATATGGTTGCCTTGGAAAGGAGTTACCAACCAAATTAAGATAGAAAGAGAGCCTAAAATGAAGCATCTAATTAGATTATAATGAAATCAATGAGAGGGTCAACATGGTTAACTCAAATCTTGGTGTTTACACTCTTGACACCACAGAGGTAGGTAGCTCTAAAAATTCTCATGATTTGCCTAGATTATGGAAACTTTATTTTGATGGTGCTAGATGCAAATCAGGTTTTAGATTAGAATTGGTGTTAATGAATCCCATCGAGAAGGAATATAATTCCTCTTACAAACTTTAGTTCTCATGCACCAATAATTTGGCTAAATATGAAGCACTTATTCTTGGATTATAATATGCAATCAAGCATAAGGCCAATGACCTATTAGTTTTTGGTGATTATGAACTAGTGTTCAATCAGGTCAAGAGTAAATATCAATGCAAATTGTCCTGTCTCAATAAATATAAATTTAGAGTATGGGACTTAATTGAATGTTTTGATGCTTTTAACATTGTGTCAATTCCTATGGAAGAAAACAAAGCTACTGATGAACTTATTTTAGCTACATCCAACCTTATGCCCAATCAAAGTTACAAGTTACAAAGCCTTAAAATTGAGTTAATCCCATGTCCCTCAATACCAGATAATGTCAACCACTTGTAGGTATTCAGTGATGATCAACAGATCATAGACTTCTTGACTAGTTCAGGAGTGTTTGAGGGTCACATTATTGATGAAGCTAATCTCCTTGATAATGAGAACATTGAAAGCAAACTTGATGACAAGGTCATTCATTTGAATGATAATAAGATCCCCAAAGGCATGATAGACTTAGATAGACTCTTTTATTTAGACAGACTAACTAAGGCTACCAAGGTTCCCAAATTAAATGGGAAAGATTATAATGCAATTGATCTTGGATTTCAAGGTCAACCTCAGTTGGTTAATATTGGTACAACCTATACAAGCATTGAGTTCAAAAGAGCCAAAGAAATTTTGACCAAATATAAAGATATCATAGCATGGTCTTATGATGACCTAAAGATCTTTGATCCAAAGGTCATAACTCATTCCATACCCTTAAAAGAAAACTAAAAACCTTTCAAACAAAAGTAGAGGCATGTCAACCTGATCTTAAAACCACTAATATAAAGAGAGGTCAAGATGCTCTTAGATTCCAAGATTGTGTTCCCAATTAGGTATTCCATTGGGCTTGCTAATTTAGTCCTAATCTAGAATAAAAATGGTGAAATCAAACTATGCATTACTTTTATAAACCTAAATAGAGCATCTAAGAAATATATCTACCCCTACCTTCTCTTGACCAAGAAATAAAAATTGTTTTTAGTTCTAACATGATGTCTTTTTTTATGGTTTTTTAAGGTACAACCAGGTGCTAGTGAATCAATAAAAAAATAAAAACTAATTTTACTACCAAGTGGGTCTTGTTTGCCTACAAAAGAATGCCATTTGGATTTATAAACTCAAGTACAAAATTCCAAAGGGATATGGATCATGATTTCTAAGGTATTATAGGTAAGTGTATTATTATATACATGGATGATATGAATATCTTTTCTAAGAATAGGGAGGATCATATTATGCACCTACAACATGTATTTGAAAGATGCAGAAGGTATGGGATTTCTCTCAACCCAAAGAAAAGTATTTTTGTGTTACTCAGGGAAAACTATTAGGACATGTTATCACTAAGGAGGGAATCTCTACATACCATAATAGAGTAAATATAATATATAATATAGATCCCCCTAATAGTAGGAATGAATTAAAGTCATCCTATGGTAAAATAAATTTTGTAAGAAAGTTTATTTTTGGTTTTACAAAAATAGTGAAACCTTTAAATGACATGTTGAAGAAAGAGGATAAAATCACTTAGAATGGTGAGATGAAGAAGGATTTCAAAGACATCAAAGAGGCAATTGGACAAGCCCCTATACTGATTAGTCCAAACTTCACCAAATATTTTGATCTTTACTCCTTTTCTTCAAATCATACAATAGCTATAGTTTTAACTCAAAAAATGGATGGATGTGACCATCCAATATATTTTATGATCACTAACCTTAAAAATGCTGAGTTAAACTACTCCTTAATTAACAATAAAAAATATGCTTTGGTTAAGGTAGTAAATAAATTTACGCATTATATTCTTAGGAATAAGGTGCATGCCATTATACCAAACCCTTCCACCAAAATCATGCTATGTCAAAGTGAACTAGGAGAAAGGAGATGTAAGTGGATGTCTATGCTCCTAAAATATGACATTGAGATGAAGACTACCAAATTGGTAAGGTGTCAAGGTTTAATTCAATTGATTGCCAATACTAACCCCAAACTAAGTGTTATATAATTTAAGCAACAAAGTTTCAAGCCTAACGATTAGTATGATCCCATTGTCTACTTACTAATCAATGGTTATTATCTTGTAAGGTTGAGTAAATAACAAAAGAGAGCACAAGGCTCAAGGAAAATCACTTTCTAATCAAGGATGGAGTGTTGTACAAGAAGAAATTTTAAGGCATCTACTTGAGATGTGTCTCTAAGAATGAATTAGGCGAGATCATGAGCACCTTCCATGAAAAGTTAGGAAGTAGACATCCATCTAGAAGGACTAAAACACACAAAATATTAAGGGTTGGTTACTACTAGCCTACAATCTTTAAGGATGCTCATAAACATATGAGAGAGTGACACTCATATCAAGTCTTCAACACCAAAGAGCATAAGGCATCTATGCCCCTAAGACTAGTAATGATTGATAAACCCTTTGCCCAATGGGAGATAGAATTTGTGAGGGTCATTAACCCCAATTCATCTGATTGTCACAAGTATGTTCTAACTACTACCGACTACTACACTAGATAGACTAGAGTAATGGAAACTAAACAGTGCAGGGCCAAAGAGGTGATCAAACTTTTAGAAGAAAACATATGTATTAGGTTTGGAACACATGTATCTTTGGTCTGTGATAATGGGTCTACTTTTATATCCATAGAGATGATAGAATGGGCATGAAATAATAACATCATCCTCATGTTCTCATCAAACCATTATCCTCAAGGTAATGGATTAATTGAATCAACAAATAAGAACTTGATGAAGGCTATAAAAAAGTCTACAACTAACAAGGTTAGAACACAACATAAGCTACTCAAGTATGCCTTATGGACAAATAAATGAAGAGTCAATCAAGATCTCAAAGCATCACCCTTCTTACTATTATATGGCCAAGAACCCATCTTCCCAATCACCCTCGAGATGCCAATATATATATATATATATATATATATATATATATATATATTCATGCAAGATTACATGGAGGAGGATCAAGAATTTTCAAATTTTAAGGTTGTTAGACATTATTCAGATGGAAGATGCTAGATAAGAGGCTTTTTCCAATTTTAGTAGACACAAAAACACATCAAGAGGTGGTTTGGTAAATGATAAAAAATAAAGGTGTTTAGATAAGGAGATATATTTATTATTTGGGACAAGGCATCTAATCCTAAAGGTAAACATGGGAAGTTCACACCTTTGTAGATAGGTCCCTACTAGATAGCCAAGATACTTGGAGATAACACCTTCAAGATTAAAGACTTATAAGGAGTAGCGTTCACCCTACCCACCAATGGGAAATACCTAAATCACTATTTCTCTATTATCCCACCTGGGGTATTCATGGAATGACTTTAAGATGAGAAAGAGCTAGTATAGGTAGGCTAGATTAGTTTCTTTCTATTCTTTCCTTCCTGTCCCTTGTTTTTGCATATGTTTGTATATATTTGTTTGTTTATTTTTTCTCTTTCTATTTGGTGTGTTTGTTTTCTCTACTTTATTCCTTGATTCTAATAAGTCATTTTAAACAAAACTCAATTCAATATTTGTATGATAAGCTCCAAGAAACCTCATAATTTAGAAATGAAAGTATGTTCTCTTAGCATTGGTTGATCATGGAGTATTGAGATATGGAATTAATGTTATAGTTTAGAGAAACTAGTAAATAATAATCAATAGGCTAATTTATCCTTAATATTATAAAATGTATTATGATCTAAGTTTAGTTTTAAGAATTATTTCACATGTAGGAAGAATTATTAGATTATTAAGATACAGTCATTCTTGGACTTATCAAATCCCTAAACCTGGCTAACTTGGTTTTCAACCTTTACTAGAAAGACAAAATGACTTGAAAAATACAAAAAATAAGAACCTTATTACAAAATTAAAAAAAAAAATGAGCAAAGGTGATTCTAGTAATCTCCATCGGGGCTATGGACACCTAGATGGTATTTGAGAAAGGTCTTGAGTGGAGCCAAAGGCATATTTTTTGGGGTTATAGATGCCAAGTTGGCAACATAGCAATTCTCAAGCCTTCTCTATGATAAATCATGGTTCTTAATGAATATCCAAACATGCTAAAAATTAGTGTTAATGATTAAAGTCATGAACCTGGAAGTTGTTCTCCAAATCTTATGGTAATCAGTAAGTGGAATCAAAACACACACATACAATGATTAGGTATTTATGCATGATATTAATTCTTCATGTGCAAGACTTATTTCAACCATGAATTGATATCAATAATGGCACTTGATTAATTGGAAATAATAAAATGGTTATTACTTTGAACCAAAGTCTCTGGATTCTAACATGTTGTTATGTTTCCCTCAAAAGTCACCATTTGTTGAGGTCAACATACCCCCATTTCTAAAAAATAGGGACCATTTTGTCAAATTGTGTAAATTTTTACCCAAAATTGAAATTTTGATTTGATCAATAGCATCATAAATATGTTTGTACATATTTTTTATTTCTAAATATCTTCCACACCTAGTCTGGTTGGCTTATTTGTTCATGGCTCTGGTTTGATCCTATTGTTAATATTGGATCTCTATGTTTCATATTGTAGGCTCAATGGAGTTCATTATAAATAGGCAATACTCAGGGTTTTGTGTTTAAATGATTTTCTATCCTTTGGTCTATAATTGGTTAAGGGAATTCATATTTAAATTGATAAAACCCTAGTCTAAGATTTTAACCTAGGTTCCTTTTAAATTTAAATTTAGTAGGAACATTTTATGTGGAAGCAATTAATTATGCCATGGACTTAATTTAATTTTTATCCTAAGGCTTATTCATGTTTTTTAACATAACTAAGCCGTAGTATAAAAATTCTATGTTGGGTCCCTTTATGTCCCAAAGCCCTTTGTTCTCTTATCATGGTCCAAGCAATGCAGGGTATCTTTTATATATCCTAGACAAGTCATAAAGCATTATCCTAAAGTTTTAAACCCTAGGATAAAACCTTATGACTTATCTTTTATTATTCATGGGGTCCTTTTTTATATGTTTTTAACCTTGGTCAAAAATCTTTATGCTAAGTCCCTTTTAATTCACAAGGTCACTTTATTATGTCTTGGACCTAGCTTAAGACTTTAGCCTAAGTATTTATTCATATTTATTAATATGAATGAAAACCTTAGATAAAGACATTATCTTAAGTATTATATTATTCTTGAGCTGACTTAAATATTTAGCTTGTCTATAAGATTGATGACATATATTTTCTTAGGAAAGATTAATTTGATGGAGCATAGCCAATCAAAATTTTAGCAACACCCCCAAGATGGTGATAAGATGACAAGTGTCATGGTTGTATCCAAAGAAAAACAAATATCTAATGGTATTCCATCCCATGGATCATGATATAGTAACACACATTCACTTAGATGATGATGATCAGGTGGTAGGAGATGAAGGTGGATTTTTTTATGGAGCTTTGATTAATTATAGGACTACCAAGTGGCACACACATGAAGTAGAGTGAACCCAAAAACAATAAGTGACAAACTCAGTAAATATTCCCAAAGAAGTAATTTAAAATTGATGGTCATGTGAACATCAAATATGTTCATGTAGACATCAAATGATGGGTGCATAGATGTTAAAATTAAGCTCAAAAAATATTCCTGAGGAGGTACCTAAAAATTAATGATTGTGTAGATGTTAAAAATGTTCACATAGATGTCAAATGATGTGTGTACAAAAGTTAATTTTAAGATAACTATTTAGCATGGACATTTCAACAAGACCATAACCAATACCATTAAATATTATAAATCGAGATCAATGGTTTGCATTGATCTATGAAAAAATGATCCAATAGTGTGAAATCAAGATAATATTTCAAAGGGAAATGGTCATTTTTTGAATATGAATGAGCAAAGTGTCATGAAAACACCATGATGATGTCACACAAGTAGAAAATGACAAATTTAAAGATCTTATGGGTTCAAAAGGCAAAGCTATAAATGCAAAGATCCAAATCAAATATAAGGCATGAAGTTCATAAAAGTTCAACAAGATGCTACCATTAAATCTCTAAGAGGACTTTTTAAAAATCCCTAACATGCATAAAAACCCTAATTCAACCCTATAATGATCATAATTAATCCAAAAAAAGTTAGATTATCATATGAGAAAGATAAATTTATTCTAAAACTGAAGAGCAGTCCACTAGTGAATAATTTGACCTGATTCAGACCATGGTGTCTTGAAAAGACACTTCTAGAGAAGATGTGGAGCTATATCTAACTTTATATGCCAAGGGGAGAGTCTTAAAATATACATAATTTTATGCCACCGCCCTAAACATGGGATCAAAAATTGGTCCAAGCTATTATGGATCATCGAGGAGTAATCAGCCATCACAAGGGAAGAGGAGAAGATCATATCTATGTGGAGGAGATACTATGATGTAATAGCAATCTAGATGACAGGCCTTCACAATGAAATCTAAGGTAATACACTATATATATATATATATATATATATATATATATATATATATATATATATATTCTTACTCATATCTTTAAAGATGCTAAAATTAATCAGGGCATGATAGTTCATGAGCCTAGCTTTAAGAAAATTGCCTATATTTATCTTATAGCCTTTGAGAACTAATATTAATTTCCCAAACCCCAAGTAGATGTAAATTAAATCAATGAGTGGGATAATAATAATGACCTAAAGACCATCCTTATCCCATGACTATATTCTAAGAATAAATTATTCTTTGATTTCAATGGCAACATCCTAATTAGCTAATTTAGACCTAGGATCAGGATGATCATGACTCTGATGAAATAATTGTGTGGGAATCCAACCACCACATATATGGAAAAAATATTACTCCCCTTTTTTTATTTTATGGTTAAGAAATAAATCACCCCTTCTTTAAGTGAGATGATTAGCACTTGCTTAAGTAGGCAGTTCTCTATAATTAAGAAAAAGACTAAGGGTTGGTTTTACATGATGTCATACTTGTTAGATGCCCTACTTTCTACAAAAAAAATTCCAAACCTTAGGAAATTATTTCCTAATGGGATACAAACCATCTCCTAATACTATTCAAAATTGGATATTTTCAAATATAGGGACCATATTCAATTTATTTCTGATTGTGTTTACCTAGCCTTAGTTGAGGCTATTACAGGGAATCCAATGCAAAGAGTCAACCCCTTGATCAAAAATATAATTAAAGTCATTGGGGACATCTATTTATATCTTGAACACACCATAATTAGGATTGAAGGAACATAATGCACCCCATTCAGGCTACCAGTTCATGTGCCAATCAAGATAGCAGAGCAAGAAGTACCCTACCAAATATGCAATGGGATAGATGGTTTGTGTAAAACTAAGAGGAAGGAACTACTCATTGCCCTCCTTATGACCATTGGTAGGACTATATTTTAACAATGGTATTATATAGAGGCTTCCTCCAAACATAGAACCTCTTTTCATTTTCAATTTGATGACTGAGACAATGGGACCCCTATGGAAGGGTTGATAAACATTTAAAGGCAAAAGGGATAAATATGACTTATGAGTACCAACTTGGCCCTTATTACCCCTTATACACTAAGCCATTTTAATTTTTTAAGGTCTTGGGGAGATTAAAGAAACATAACATCAAGCCAAATGCTAGGATGTTTAGAAAATAAAAGGGAAGTGATGATAGGTGGTAGTTAGGACCTAGACAGTACCATTTTCTTAGTGGAGAGTCATCCAAACCTCCACCAACACAACCAAAAAATTAGGAGGAACTAGTTGCACAAAGGATATAAGAGAAGATAATTGATGATATATTATCATCCTCTACCCATCTTGAAGAACTAAGATCATAGGTTGAAGAAATTATCATAATAGCATTAGACCCTGAGGAGACAGTGGAAGATGCTCTGAAGATACTAGATAGTGCCTATGAATCTGATGAATAAGAGGCTCAAGATAAAGAGATATAGAAATAAAAAGGGAAGGAATTATCCTTGGACTTATTTCTAATGGATACCCTAAAGAGAAAATTTGAGCTGGCATTAGTTCTAATAAAAAGCAAGAGGCCCAAGTTGATCTTCACTCACCCTTTGAGTGAGGTCAACATGTTTAGTGAAGAAAACCCAATCCAAGGCCCAACCATTCCTGAATGGCTTATATATGGAAATCTAAAAAATATCCCTACCATATGCCATCCTTGGTAAATGATGTAAGAAATCAACATTCTAGTGTATGAAGAATTGAAGGCATGGATAGTTTCCTTGTAACAATAAAAAGAGAAAAGAATAGTTATCCCATGAGCTTCAGGTGGAACACAAGTTGAGACCCCTTTTCCTCGATTACAAAATCTTTGGTTGGTATCAAATTTGACCCAACAATCACCAATTTGTAGAGGGTGATTTAAAATAAATCCATGGTCAGTGCGGAGGAGTTCACCTTCTAAAAGATAGAGCCATTCACAAGTTTGACTCTTGTTTGAGGACACAAACTAGGAGAAAGCCCTATTTTTGAAGAAAATGTGCCTGAATTTGCCCAAGAATAGTCAACCCAATTACAGATTGCCCTAAAAGGCATGTAGTAACATAAGGAAATTATATAAAAGCAAAATAAAAATTTAGAGAATCAATCTATATTATCAGTTCCTGATGCTATGATTAAGATGTTTGAAGCATCTTTCTATGATATGTTTGACTCCTTAAATTCAATAATGTCTAGACAAAATATATTGGATCAACAAGATGAAAAAAACCAAGGACTTAGTAACCTATTGGTAGAATTTGAGGGACAAAATAAAGGAATTGATCAACATCCTTGTGGAAGATAAAAACCCTAGTTTCAAAACCAGCAACCTAGTTTATTTCAACATAGTCATAGGACTACTTGTGGATAGGATTAGGAGCTTGAAAACATGGTCTAATATTTTGAAAATATTATTTAAGGATGATAAGGAGATGATAGATAGGATGTAACATTTCCTTGGGACCATGATTCTCAAACCAACTACACTCATCTCTATGGGTCTCATCACATATGAAGCTTTCAAGCATAGAAACATTGTGGTTATGTAAAAAGTGAGGAGCAAAAGCCAAGGCAAATCTAGAAAAAACAATAGTAGGGTCATGGATATGATCCTAATATTATAGGAACATATTTATAAAGCTAAGAGAATTAAAGAGGCCTTGGGAAGAAATGATAGGGACCTTGGAGACTTGGCTGATTAGGAAGATGAGCTCTTCATGGAACCTATTGTTAATTTGAAGCTAATTGATGAACAATATTGTAGAGCAATGAAGATACTACAATATAAATAGGGAACTTCATTATCACAAAGGCCTCAAAGTTAAGCAAGTTAAAACTTATAATATTTGAAAATAGAATTTTATTTTGTAAAGGCATGTGAAACTTATCAAGTACATTTCCTATAGGTGAGGCCATAGGGAAAAGTCTAGTGTATTCTAGAACTTTGTAAAAGGATAGCTATCCTTGACACCTATACTTTTTCAATTGGATATGACTAACTGGTATACTTCCTTGGCATTATATAAAAGGAATATTACCATTTGTAAAGAGGGGGGAGTTTTTGAGCCAAAAACTTGAGTAAACTTTTAAGCAATTAATGCAAGCGAGGAATTATATAAAGATTTTCCATATTCATTTGCATCATTTGTTATTATGGTTTCTCTCTCACTTGCTTGTTCCGATTTCTAGATTTGAATGGTTCTTATGATTTCTTGGTGTGCATATTTTAATTTAAGATTTGTTAACTTGTGTCAATGCTAGGTTGATTAAAAGTTCTTAGGTTCATTTCATTTCCTTTACTCTTCTTGTATTTGGGATAATGTTGTTTGCTTTCAAGGGTAGATATTTAAAGTGAACTTAGTTATTATTTGCATTTTTCTCATTCCTTAGATGTATTCCTAATGTGTGATAATATTTTAGTTCATGCTACTTCATGTTACACATTGGTTAAGTACATGCTTAGATGATATTTGAACTTTGTCATGATGTTTGGGATGAAGATCAGCAACAACTCTAGTCTACCCTACCCTTCCTTTTACTCCTTTTTAACAAAATCACTCTAGCTTAATTTCCATTGTAAATATTCATTTTAGATTATAATTTGATCATAATTCATATATATATTGGTTTAGATTTATTCACTCTTTGCAAATATAGATAATTGGCCATGGTGGCTCCCAACCACCAAACTTTATAAATATTGTGAAATAGTCCACTTGTTTTGCCTCTATTCCATTAACAAATAATAGGATTATCATAATCTATAACCCATGCACTAAATTATTTTAATTCTAATATGAAAAGTGTTCTTTAAAAACTTTGAGAACCTATGATACACATTAAGGCATCAACAGTGAGTGAAAGCAACATCTTTCAAGGAGGCTAATAACAATTTAGTTCTTAACTTCCATGAAGGCCTAGTGACCATATTTCAAGTTCTTTAAAAAATAATTTATGATAATACAATGGCATTTAGTGGTGCAAGAACAATTGTGTGGTATCTCAAGCATTGAATCTATCTAAGATATTTTCACAACTATTATCCTCAAGGGAATTGGATTTCTGAGTCCAAAAATATTTTTTTATTAAAATAATTAATAGGACAATGTAAGAAAATCAAAGAGTTTGGCACACAAAGTTTAGGATATCCCTATGGGTTGATAAGATCACTCCCACGAGGGCTATTGGTAACTCACCCTACATGCTTGTTTATGAGAGAGAGGATAAGCTATATATTCCTCTTGAATTACCATCCCTAGAGTTATCTCATTAACTTGAGATGATGGAGAGTGACCCCATGGAAATAAGGTTGATAGAGTTGATAGCCTTAGAGGAGATAATAAATCATGCTATGCATACCATGGAATGCCATCAAGTCCAAGTGAAAATATATTTGATCAGAAGGTTTTTCCAAGAGCATTTCAATAAGGAGACCTTGTATTGAAGTGGGATGAGGATAGGTCTAAACCTGGTATGCATACTAGGTTTGATACATTTTCAAGTCGGCCCTATGTTGTTATTGGTTGCAAAGAACATAATGCCTTTCAGCTTGTAAAGTTTAATAAAGAGGAGTTGGGCATCTCAGTCAATGGGATACATTTTAAAACATATTACTAAGGTTAGTTTTTAAAAATTTTACATAGTATAATAGTTTTTTTATTTTCCCTAAGTGCTAATAGCACAAGTTGTTTTTTTTTACTTTTTATTGTTATCCTTCCTCCAAGTATCTTATGATGCATGTGTGTGTTTGGTGTGTGTCTTAAGTTAATTTTAGTTTTTAGTTCATTTCAAGGCTTATATTAGTTGAATTTTTAGTTTTCCTTCAAGTCAAATAGCATTAATGACCCCATATCCCAAAGAATGGTCAAATCCACTAGTCTAGATGCATAGCAAGCATTCAATCCCAAGATGTCACCAAAGATGTTAAGAAAAATTAGCAACCATTGATTATTATCAATCAAAACTTTGGTTTTTATGATCTTAACTTTGTTGATAGCCATCATAAGGTTATTTCCTTGGTCATGGTTGGTCTCAATATGATAGGAATTGTGTTTTTATTGGTAGCTTTCAAAGTCTACTAGGATGGTCTAGTTGAAAACAAGGTCAAGTCATCTAGTCTTGTCATCAAGGTCATTCAATATAGTCTCCTTAATGTGTTTAACATAGATTAAGGTAAGTTTGACAAAGATAAGGTTTGAGTGTGAATTCAAGGCCAATATTGAATCATTATCAAAGAATAATAATGGTGACCCCCCCAAGTAAAAATGTGTTCCAATCCAATCAAATAGACAAAGGATCAAAACTAGTAAGTTGATCACATTGCATTTTTAAGCAATTTGGAGAAATTAAGGTAGTTTTGGAAAGATTTAGGTATTTCATTGATTTTAGTCATATGGTATACTCCAATGTAAAATATGAGACTTACTAGGAGAGATTAAATGTGAAGGTTTATATCATTGGATAGGGGTATTTTAAGCCATTTAACATTTGTGTAATGTCATGATATGTGTACTTGAATGTACGTCTTCTCCAAAATGTCTTGATACTACTTTTATAACATTGAAACTTCTTTATAATTATGTGATCATCATTTAATAACATTAAAATATGAGATAATGAGGAAGATTTAGGGTAAATGAAGATGAGAAAAACTTGTCATATTGCTCCACCTCTGTACAGGTCAAGAACTACTCCATGATCACCCAGTTCATCAATTCCAATAGCTCAAGAAGGTAGAATAAGTAGTTTCTTAAATAAAACAAGCTTATATAGGTATCTTTATAAAGGTTTTATTCTAAGGATCAACTTCCAAGATCCTCCAAGGATCTTCCCAGTCCCTTTAGACCTAAATCCTTGAAAATGAAGGAGTTATAGAGCCACATAAGGCAAAAACCTATCCCATTTCTCCATTAGGTTCATAGGTTTGCCTAGCAAGCTTAGAAAGGTCATTTGTTTGAGGATAGCTCATAAATGAGAAGGATATTTGGATCAAGTTATATTATGGGATGATATTATCTCTTTTACCCTTCAAATCCATGGCAATATTTCATAGTTTGAGATCCTGTACTTTATGAACCATCATTAAGAAATTTGGTGCTCTTAAACTACTTACAAACCCCAATAGCTTAGTTTTAGGCAATTTCAAAGAATTTTGGAGATTGTTGATGAAAATGAAGGTTTTTTTGAGGTATTTATATATTAAAATATTCTTTCCATACCATGTTCTAGAATATGTGTGGCACGTGCAAGCAAGGGAAGGAAAAATCTCCAAATAATGATAGGTAGGAGACCTATACAATAGTAACAATTAGGGTTTAAGGGAGTTAAAAGTGTCTTAATGAATATAATGAGTGAAATATATTTGTTTATAGTGGATACAACTTCTTCATGGATCCTCAAACCTTTTACCCAAACAAATAAGCTCAAATAAGTGGTGAGTTTTGAGGGTATTAAGCCTAAAATAGGCATCTACAAGACTGTACTAAGGAAAAGAATAGAAAAAGGGAAAATTTTGAATGGTATTTGGAGATAAAATATATTATATAGTGCCTTTAATTATTTTTATAATGTATATACCTTGGTATTAAATGAAACTATTAGCTTGAGTCAAGTTTCTTTGGATTAAGAGAGTTTGAGGCCTAAAAGAGATACCTACATGCTCATTGACATAAAATAGAGAGATAAAAGGGTTTTAAAAGGTATGATTAACCTCATATAAATATTTTTAAATTTTAATATGCTATGTGAATCAAATAAAGTCCCATAATGGTCAATTCATGTGAAATAAACACATATAGGCTTGTGTTAAGAAGGTAGATGGATAATGACAAGTTTGGCATGAAATCTAGGTTATAAAATTTTAAATGAGGAATAATGAAAAATATTTAATAATTATAAAATATCCTTACCTTAATAATATATAAAATATCAAGCTTCTTGAAATGAAGAGTGTTATAAGCCTGTTGAAGGCCTAGGAGAGCAATGGTGCTCTTAGGCTCATCTTGGAGAAACCAATATGAGATTACATTCTCATCTCTAAAAGTTTATAAAACTTGCACCTTATATAAAATTTAGCTCACATACTCATTATTATAATAAATTTAAGAGGAAAATTTATGTGGTTATATACATTGCAATGGAAGAAAATGACACCTGGTAAGAAGACTGTGTGAGGCCAAGAATATGGCTATGATGGTTTCATATGAACATTAAACTCAAATTAAGTATATTATAAATATATAGGTAATATTTTAATAATTTAATAAAATTTATAAAAGTTTTTTTTTTATCAAAATACCCAAGGATGACAAAAATGTAGTGAAGTAAGCAAGAAGCCTAAAAAATACACCTACAAGCCTGTTGTAGGTAGAAGGGATAAAAACACATATAATATGTTATATAAAGTGATAAGGAGGTTTTTATGGAGGAAAATATGGTATTATTAATATATATAATCCTTACCAATATCATATAAACACCAAAAACCATGTGAATATAACTTATTCTCAAGAATGCAATAAAGAAACCTAAATGTGCACCTACATGCATGTATGTAATGTATGAAGAAAATATGCATGTTTTGGATAAATTTGAGGAATGAGGAATTATAGGAAGTTAATAAGACCCTAATAATAAATTATTATAAATATTATCTCATTTAAATGGATAAAAAATGCTAAAAAACCATTTTGAGGGTCACATTCATGTGATTGCTTACAAACCCTTTCAGTAGGCTAATTCAAGTTATAAGGGGTTAGGGAGGTCATTTACTTAAAATAATAATATAAAAATGTTATGGTAAGTGTTACATACCTCGATTATGTGATTCCAACTCAAAATAATAATTTTCATAACATATCCTATTGAATTAAGCTCCTCAAGCCCACCTACAAGCCTGTCTTGTCTGAAAAGCCTAACTTTATCATGTGGGAGCTCACATGAAGAATTGCATGGGTAAAAATGGAAATTATAGGATTTTATAAGGTCCTCATAATCATACCTATTGGAATTAATTTGGATATCAATTATATATTCTTTATGAATAATCCTTTACAAGTTAAGACCCTAAAACCCTGCTAAACCCCCTTTAAAGACTTGATAGAGAATATCAACTCTCAAAGTGCCAGATATAGATTGGTATGACTTAAAAAACACTTTTATGATATATATTCCTGTCCTAGGAATATTATATAGTATAATTTTTTCATGTGTGAGATGGAATATACAAAAAATTAGCCTAGAAACTACCTTTTTGATCCTGATTTTAAGTTTTTGAGGTCAACAAGTCCTCTTAATTATTTGTAAAAGTTCCTTGATCCAAGGTAGAGGTTTTATGATTATAAAAAAAACATATAATAGGTTATTATAGTGATAAAAAAAAAATCAATTCTATTTTAGGCCTAAACGAAGGAATGTGACCAATATGACATAAAAAAGATAAAGTCTAGATATATTTGAAGGTCTTGAGACTCAAAAGACTTTCAAAATATTTTAGTAAGCACATATTACTATATATAAAAGTTTTTATGGATGATAATATGATACAATAACCCCTTATACCTTAAGGCTACTTGAATTTTCTATGGCATGAAGACCTTTAGCCACTTTCTTGTCATACAAATGTGAAGTCTCAATTACAAGTTGATCTTCAATGTTCATTTAAGACCTTTATGAAACACTACATTAACTCTATCAAGTATCAGACTATGTTATAAGGTGAAAAAGTTATACCTTTATAGTAAGATAAAATATGAGAAGAAATGATGAAGTTCAAGTGTAAATCTCACATGAATAAGAAGCATTTCAAGAGTTAGGGGTTGGCATAGAAGGTTCTCAAATATGTCAAGTGTCAACTAGAAAACTTGTAGCTACCCTTGAGGAATCAGATGTGTAACTCCATGAAAAATCAATTAAATTAAATAAAGCATCAATATACCAAGGTAGTCTTCCACACCACTTTATATGAATAACTTCACCAACACATGGACTAGAAGGTTGAAGAATACTATTATGGCACATTCCTAGCAAGCTTGGTGTCAATTTATTTATATTTTTAACTCATTTGATGATGAATAATAGTTCATTATTTCCCTTCTTGTCTTATCATTCTCTCTTTATTATCTTCTTTTATAAATGAAGCCTTGAAATTAATTTGACGTAACCTCTAAATATGTATGGCAAAGCCCTACCAAATTTGATACTTGTTATTGACTTTGAAATGAAATTCAAGTTGAGTTACACTTTCGTAGTCTTGAATTTGATGAATTTGAGATGAATTGTTGATTAATATTAGTGATATTTGTATTAATTCTTTGAATTTTTCCTTTCCATTCATGCCTTTGTGTGAGTCAGTTGTCTTTCCAAAGGTCATATGAAGTGTATCAAATGGTTTGCTAAGTTCAAGTGTTGAAATATCATTTTAGGCCTCTTGATTAATCACCTTGGTTTTTTTATTATCCATATCCTTCATATATAAAAACTTGTGTGGGAAGAGTTGTCTTAAAGTTATGGAAATCATTTCATAGTACAAACATTGGCAAGTAGAGGGAACTATATTTTGTGCATCACCTCCATGTTTTCTAACTATCTTTAGACCTTTTATATCCCTTTTCTTTGAAATTTATGTAGGTTAGTTGTAGTTTTGGGTGAAACATCTATAAAGATATCCCAATATAAAGACTCACTTCACCAATTAGGCCACCCACATCCTCTAAGTCATTCCATGTTACCATCTAGTTAGGAAGGCTTGAAAAACCTTGTTAGGGGTGAAAATCAGATAGATAACACCAATTAAATATTAAACTTATATGTACCATATATTAAATTTAATAAACTAAGATAAGCTATAAATAGAAAGTAAAAATATGCTAAACATTGAAAATAATATAAAAGTTATGTACTTAACTAGCTCTAAAGCTAATGTAGATCTAGATCTAGAATAGGTTAAAATTAGGTAGGAAGATAGGTATGGAATAGTGTTAAATTTTGGATCTAGTGACTTTGGATCTCTAGATAGTTACTTCAATCTAGGATGGTTGTGTTGATGCTACTATCTAGGTCTGATGCTAGTGTCATATATATAATATCAACTAAAACAAGATGTAACCACCTAGATGTTTCTAGGTTTAGCTTTACCTTCACTCTTGTGCATTCATATCTAGGTCATGGACTATCACTCCTAATGAAATGGCAAATCCCTAGGTTTCCATCTTTAATTTGACACTAGGGTAAAATGGGTTAGTGGGCACATGGTGTCTTTATGCAATGGGAAATGTAGTAGATCTATAAATCAAACCTAACTCAGAGAAGATAAATCCTACTTACACTTTTGATTGGGTAAACATTAGATAATAAAATTAATGACCAAGATGGATCTACTAAACATATTCAATGGATCTATTTCCATAATAATATCACTAGGGAGGGTTCTAAAGCCTCCAGTCAAGCAAAACTATGCAATAACCCTAACTAGGTCCTATGTTTTCATTTTCACTAAACTAATAAAAAGTAAAGTAAAAGTATAATCTAATGCTCACCAAGGCATGTGGCATAAAATGGGGGTTAGTAAACATAAAATTAAACATGCATAAGAGACTCCTAATTAATCTATGTATAGGTAAGACCCTGATACATGGAGAGAGTAATATATTAAAAAGCCATTACTTATTTTAATTCTATCTACTAAATAGAGGACAAAAGTTAGAGATACTTACCTTGAATATGAATCCATCAAGACTCAATCTCTCCCATGGCCAAAGGTGATTCACAAGAGGTTATTATGGTTTGTAAATATCACTAAGAAAGGCCAAAGCATCCAAGACTTTTCCACAATATAATATTCTTCACCAAGTATAAACCCTAAACTAAGACTCCTCAAATAGAATGATAGAAGAGAATATTTTAAATAAGTGTAAATGAATAATTAACTCTTATTATCTCTCTAATAATGGCAAAATTGATGTGTTTATATAGGTAGATCTAACCCTAATCTTTTTCAAAAATTTAGGCTAAAAAGGTCTATAGTATCATTATTGATAAAAATAAATTAGGTCACATATTAGGTTGGCCAAGGGCCAACCTAGCCCCTAATAAGTATTATCAATAAGATTAAAAGGTTGATGGGGCCAACTATGTAATGTAAACTATCAAAAAGGGTTTTAGGTTAACGAAGTGATAATGAAGGTGGTAAATAACTAGAGGGTGAAAAATAGGAGGAAAAGCTTAGGGTAATGTTTTTAGGAGCTAGTTGGATTGATAATAAGTGGTAATAAGGGATAACAATCCTTCAAATCACTAATGGTTTGCCCACCCCTATCTCGGTGCATCCCTTAAGTCATGTACTTAAAAATATTAAGACTTGATGGGTTCCATTAAGATATAAAGCATTAGTAATTGATAAAGTTTGAAAATATTATGTGTATACATATTCTCCATTTTAAGCTCATCATATGTCACGCAAGTGCACTAGGGGATGGTGTTTTGAGAAAGAACATAAAAACATAGAATAGTGAAGCTAAAAAAAGTTGTAATATTTTAAATCATAAAATAACTGAAATTAAATGATGCAAAGGGAAATAAATGAAAAAGTAAATGTGTGCATACCTTGACTTATTGTTGGATGGTTGTCTAGTGTGTTTATATTTCTAATCATGGAGGGTGCAGAGACTACTTTTTAAAAACACAAATAAATAAAACTAAAGAGAAAAACAAATAAATATAGGAAAGTTGAGATAATTGATGTTATGTTGACAAGATGTACTTAGAAATTTAGAAAGTTAGGATGATCAGTGTTATGTTAGACAAAATGACCAAGTCAAAAAATTTAGAGTGAATTGGGTAACCAAAAAGCCAACACTATTAAAGATCAAAAAACTAAAACAAGTAAACCTTAGTTAAGAAAGGAAAAATCACCAATTCAAACCAAGGATACATGTCAAAAATTTATGGTAATCAAACATCAATGTAAAAGTAGTAATAATACTTAAAAAAAGATAGGCAGCCAAAAAATGGTAAAACAACATTGATGAGTGAGAATTAACAATCCAACCTCACTCAATAAAGAAAAATAATATGAAATTAGAAATAGATATGGGTGTCTCCAAAAAGGGTATGAAAATGATAAAAAATGGTAAAAATAAAAGTGATGATGGGATGTAAAGCAATGTCATAAAAATCATCCATAGTCACTCAAACATATTATTCGGTTATAAAGATAGATAAAATTGAAAAAAAATAGTGTTATCATGTTTTTAAGATGTGAATAAGGGTGAATATATAAGTGGGAAAATAGATTTAGAATCACACTTGCTTATCAAGGGGTAAAATGAAGGAGAAACCAAGGTAGAGGAACTCTTTATTGAAATAGTCAAATTAGGTTTGTCAATTTAAGAGGACTTTTGACCTTAAGGACTCAGAAGAACTTCTCCTAGCCACACAAGTCTCATGTCAATAAATGAAGTATGTAGACTATCCTTTGAAGTTTATATGCATGAAAATAAAAATGGACCTACCTTTCCATAACATAATCCCCATTCCTTAAGACCCCTTACAGATTTATCAGTCTACTATGAAGATTGGGTACTTACATGAGAAAGTAGGTATCACCATAGAGTTTTTTAGATTATATTATTCCAATATACTGGATTACCTCACCCTAATGGACCTCAGATCTATCATGAGGCCAACTATGGAATTTGAGCTTTGATTAGAGATATTATATATGTTTGTAATCATTTCTTTTTGGTGTAATTTTGACTTTTAAAATTTATATGTTGCCTTTTGTTTCAAATGATTAGGATTCTAACTATTTTGCTGTATTTTTTTATTCCTCCTCCATAAAAATTTTTAAAACCAAACATGGGTGCTAAAGACTACTTTAATTTGAATACTTTGGACTTGGTTGCTAAGAAAGAGATCTTAGAGAGCATGGTGTCTAAGAATCTTTTTAAATAAAAGTGTTGTCTTGATTTTGACCTTATTTTATCTAATGTGGAGTGAAAAAAAAGGAAATAAAGAGGAGTGAAACATGAAATAATTTGAATTACTTTAAATTTAAAAAATGTGACAAAGGGATACAATGACATTGAAGTGTGATTCCTTATCATAAGAATGAGGGAAATGTAGGAAAACATGATAACACAGATTTTTATGTAAATTTTATTTACAAAAAAAGCAAAATCTAAAGTTTAGAACAAAGATCAAAAACTCATAACCATTGCAAAATGCATTCTAGATAAGGTATGAAAAAATGGTGATTTTATGAGGAAGGCTAGGTCTGATCCATGGTCTTACACTGCAACTCATAAAAGATAAACCCAATGGGTGCCAAAAGTATGTGAAAAATAAATAAGATAAAGGTGGTATTTGTGAGGAAGGCTAAGTCCTATACATGGTCTTACATTGCAACTCACAAAATAGAAACCCAATGGGTGATAAAAAGTGTTGTAAAATAAGGAAATAAAGAGGATAAAAAGTGGAAAATCATAAGGAATATCGGGTTCTATATGTGGTTTTACAATGCAACTCATGATTAAAATGGAAACTAAAAGACCAAAAGGAAGGACTAAGGTTTGTGAAAAGAGAGAACTGCTACAAAGGGTGAGACCCATGTAAGTATCCTATAAAAAAATTTATATAGATATCACATATAAATTATGAAAAGAAGGGAAGGATCTACGAAAAATACTTCTTGAGGAATTGTGCATTGGTGGGCTCTTTAAAAATATAGCATTCATTGGTTTGAATGTGATAAGTATTTGGACTAAAAATATTTTTGACTAAATAAAGGCCCCACCATTTTTGGATATATTACCTTATTTATCATGAGTGTAGTCTAATTTAAGGATAAGATCACCCACATTAAAAATTCTAACTTTAACTCATTTTTTATGTTATTTGTCAATATGGGCCTTGTATTGGATATTATGTTATAAAGTAGAAAAATGGTGTTCATCAAGAAGATCAAGAGCATGAAGGCAAGCTTAACATATTTATTCATCAATTATGATACCATGAAGAGAGATAAAAAGAGAGGAAAGCTCAGATTCTAATAGGGGGACTGATTCAAAACCATAGACTAGAGAGAATTATATTGCCCCAGTGGTAGTGTGTATGCTAGTGTAATAGGCCTAAACAGTAGGAGATAGATGAAGGTGATAATCCATGCAGGTTTTATGAATTATCTTTAGAAAATTTTATTAAATTTTTTTTAAGGCCTCAGCTTGGCCATTACATTATGGGTGGTAGGATGTAACCAAGGCCAAAATAACCAACCAATTCAAGATGTTTTTGTTGAACCAACCATTTGTGATAAGTCAACCTATGATGAATCACCTATTAAACCTATATGAATTGTTGAGGAGTCTCACTCTGACAAGCCAGTCTTTATTGAGTCACTTCTTAATGATTATAACCACATTTGGGAAAATAATTACCTTGACCATGTGCCTATTTTTCAAGAGCCACCTATTGACAAGCCAACATCTAAGGAGTTGTCTCTTGACCTTATTTCCATCCTAAAGGAGTCTCACTTTGATAAACCAATATTTATGGAGCCCATCATGCCCTTATAGGTTTTTACTTATCTAAAACCAATTATTCAACAAGACATCATTGTAACAGACTACCCATCAAATGAAAAATCAAAACTAGAGCTAGGTTCTATTCTTGAACTGATGTCAAATTTAGCATCAGAATCAAAATCAACATTAGTCTCAACATCAGATTTAGAGTCCCTTGAGTTAGAATCATATTTAGAAGAAGAATATGTTCATGGTTGTTACCACATTGGTTATGCATGCCTTAAATATCAATTTGAATACATTTATGATCCTTCTACAGTTTTTGAGGATTAGTACTTCAGCTTCAACATAAGTTATCCTAGCATCTTCTATGAGGATTGGGTAGCCTCTCCCCATTCCATTACTATTCCACAAACCATAACCATCAACAAAGATATCCATATTATTGACATTCCATCTCCCATAAGTGTCGATTGGGATCTACATAATCACACTTTATTGAACTGCATCTATGGTGACATAGCAATTGAAGAAGGGAAAGGAGACAAAGACCACATTCATATAGCAAAATATCACTCTCCTAGTGAAACCTTTTTGAAGGTGTTAGGGGATAATCAAAATCAAAACACAGTATCATCTAGTAAATTTTTTTTTAGAAGTGTTAGAAGATAATCAAAGTCAAAAGCCAATGTTCCTTAGTGACACCTTCTCAGAGGCATTATGGGACAATCAAGACAACTTCATTGGTGAAAACCTCATTGAGGCACCAATAAATGAGCACAAAAGTTATTCAATATTTGATGAAGACAAAATCGGAGATAAAATCAAAATATCTTCCAATCTATAGCCTAATCAGATGGTAACTACTCTCAAGATCAAATAATAGAAAAATATGGTGGTCTTATAGAGAGAACAAGTATTCAGCCCTGCCATAACCAAAATTATGTCAAATCTGGCATTATCAACATTACGTCTGACTGATAGTCATGATCTTCATTTGTTTCCCCACCATTATATATTCCATTATCATCTACTATTCCATTTCATAAATAAACCTACCATATATTATTTGTCCTTACTTACCATCTATGGTCACACTTTCCTTGATAGAGGATATAAAGATACCTTGTCTCAACATTTGAAGGAATCAAAATAAACAACCAAAGAAGATCACATAATGGAATTCTTTGTTCTTATTTAAAAACATTCTTAGCAACCAAATCTACAAGCCATTCTTGATAGATCAACTATTCATACGAGGTGTGGGATAGTAATTAACATGATCAAGTATTATGTTTGTATCATTTATTGATTAGGATGTGCATCTCCATCTCAATAGGAATAATAGAATCATATGCCATTTTACCATACCCAGGATAAAAACATGTACCATACCATTACATTTCCATACTATTGCCATTGTTACATATCCATTTACCATTGTCGCATACCTAACCATTCACCCCATCACTTGGGGGAAACCCTCTTGGCATTATATCCAAATTTATACCAACCCTCTTACCATTTTATCAAATTTATCAAATCATCATTATCCTTAGCAAAACCATACCATCCTACCATTTCATTCCTATCTAAACTAAAGCATGTTTTTTGTCATTGTACCCAATCATGTTTTGATCTTGGTTCATTTGGTTCTTCTTGCACCTTTTGTGGAGGGATTCTAATCAAGTTTCAATAATCAATAAAATCTATTTTTATAATGATAGTCTATGAAATTAGAGTGATAGTTGATTTGGCAAGATATATTTCATCCTATATCCAAGTTTGTTTATGTGAGCCTAATTATAACTATCTATGGGCAAATCAGTGTCTCACCAGTCTTGCTACTAATTAAAACCACCTATGGGAAAATTAATATCATTAACCTATGCCATTGTATCCTAGATATAACCACTTATGGGCAAACTAGGGATAACACTTGTTTATCATGCATTGTTGCATCACCATGCCATTGTTATTTTCATTTGACTAGCCATTTGCCAAATTTGAAAACTTATTGGCACCTAGTTGGTTTTTCCTTGACTTTTATGTGGATATAGTTACTATGGCTTGAGGTCATTTTAGGACTATTTGGGCCATGCTAAATTCATGTTGAGGTCACCTCAGTCCCCCTTTCTATACGCTCTCATTATTTTGCAAGCAAGCAAAGCCAAACACTCTTACCATTTTGTGAGTAGGTATCTTGTCGTTCTCTAACAAGTTAAGATACCTAAAAATTCTAAAAACATTCATAACATTTCAAAAATCTAAAAATATTTGTCTTGTCTAAGGCTAGTCAGTTATATTTGATCTGCCTTACTGGGGCATTGTCATTGTTAGGATGCTTTGTTTTGATTTTATTTTTAGGCTTTTTATTTATTTATTTATTTCAGTTTATTTGTTTATTTGATCACTTGCTTGTTTGTTTACTTTCAACACTGTTACCTCAACTCAGTATATATGTATGCATTAGGTGATTCCATACACACATTATTCTTGAGTCCATCCATATTCATACATCAACATTATCATCATGGTTTTTATCATCAGTGCATTATTTTTAAGTGTTTATTGGATCGAGAGTTAGTCCTTATGCATATTTTAGCCAATTCTTCATGGTGTTCTATCATGAATCCTACCATCACATGCTATAACAAAACTTAGATTCAGGAAGGTCTACAATCAATGGAGCTATAGAAGTTTCTCCCTGGTACCTTGGCCAATCTTTCCATCCCACCCTTGATCAAATCAACCCAATGACCATTCTAGTTGTATCATTGCTAATCAGGATGAACATCTCCTCATTAATAGGTACAACTAAATCATTTACACTGATCAATATTATTCTTCTATTCATCTATTTTTTCACTTTACACCCACTCATATTTAATCTATATTCTAGGTTATATCTTTGAGTTATGCTTGTTAATCAACCCTAACTGGGGCACAATCATCTTTATCCAATCTAGGTCCTCTTAGTGATTATAGTTGCCTATGGGCAAGTCATTATTTTGACTTTTAACTCTGATTATAACTACCTTTGGGAAAATTAGTATCTTTTTCACATTAATGAATGAAAAAAATATCTCATTTGGATTAATCTCAACTATGCGTTAATTCCACCTTTCTTCTTATTTCTTTTTGAGGTACCATCCATCAAATGTGATGGCCACTCCCTTGAGGGGGAATCATCATAGGCTTTCCAAACCATTTGGTGATTTGTTCTTCAGTCATCTTCTTCTTGGCATACAGACCATCTCTCATTATTTGAGAAGACGTTGCTTTGCCTATGGTTTGTAACATCTTCCCAAATAGGGGCAAATTGTAGACACCTAAAATTGGCCATCGATAACCTTCAACCAAGATTATAGCTAATTTCTACCCAAAATATACAATTTGGACTAAAAACACTAAAACACACTAAATGATGTAAAACTGACATATTCAAATGCCAATTTTGGCGAGGGTATCCCTAAATGGGGTAATGTAATTTATGGGCTATCTAACTTTGATCAAATCAATTTGAGTTAAAATGCCAATTTTATAGCTAGGTGCTCTAGATTGCTCTTTCCTATCAAATCTCTTGCATAAGATGCATTCCTTTGTTATTTTCTATTGGTAAAATCCTAAATGGGATAATAGTTCTAAAGCATCTGACATGGACTTCCAATTCCAATTCAGTCAAATTTTAGACCAATAACAAGGCATTTTGATCAATTTGATTAATTTGTACATAAAATGCTTAATCATGCTTAAGATATAATTAACCCAAATCAAGGCCTAATAAATAATTCCATGGAAACTTGTTGAAAACTTATTTTTGGAAATGAATATTAAATATCTACATCATTAAGTGACCTCATTTCTTGGGAAGACATCTATAGGCCATAAATGCCATAAATATCAGGATTCATGCCTCTCATGCCTCATCAAAGCCCTCCATGCCTCTTAATTTCCCCTTTTTCTAATGTCATGATGAGGATAATTATAAAATTAATTCCAAAAATTGAATTAATCCTCAACAACACATCTCAATCTCAGGATGGATGGTTTAGGTTGATTCTAGACATTCTCAAAAATCTATAAATAGAGAGGCCATGAACATCATTTATAATCTATTTTGGTGCAAAGTTATTATGCTCAAATATATTCAAAATATTTGAAAATGCAAATTTATAATGTAATATTGGTTCCAAAAGATTCAAGCAACTAGTGTTACCATGCCAAATTGATTCCCAGCCAAGCCAAGCCACAAGCCAAAGTTGCCAAGGAGAGATGGAGGTAGCCAAGATTCCATTGCCAAGGACTTCATGAGCATAATCTGAGTAAGCCACTACTATAAAGGCATTTAGAGCATCCAAGGAAGGTGAAGGAATTCTTGTGTTTTATTCTTTACTTTTTAGTTGCATTTGTCATTTATTTTTGTTAACTAAGCTCTCCCTAGTGTCTAGGCTTAGAGATGTTATGTTATTAGTGTGTTTCTTTCACTTTGTTTTCATTTTAGAAATAACACCATACTAACCATCCTCTCTTGAGTCAAATTCATAGATTACATAATGACATGCCCAGTGGGACTAGACACCTCTCACACCTGAAGAAGATCATTTTGCAACTCTAAAATATTTATTTGGACCCTTAAAACTCTTGCAAATTGATTTTATAACTTTATTTTTCCATAGTTTTATATAGTAACCAACATCAGCAAGTAAGATTGACATCACTTATATGGCTTAATCAATGTCAATTAGCAAAACCAACATCGATTAGATTTCAGTTAGCCAAGGTAACTATCATCAATTATATATAACTAATATTGGTCACTGTGTTTTTCAAAAAACACAGACCTGAGAGCTATTTTTCCAAAGTTCATTATTTCAAACCAAAAAGAGCTTCAAAGGTAAAGGACATGCTGACATTTTTTATACAAGAACAAGCTTGATATTTGTTCAAAACATGTTTAAATCACCTTTGCATGATTAAAAATCAATTAAGAACCTTGTTTTAGTGTTTAACAAAGGACTTAGATGTTTTGGTGAATGTTTGTAAAGTTTGCAACTAAGAACAAGGGGTCAAATGAACACCACCAAATCTTTCATTTTGGGTTTAAAATTGAACACACTTGTCAATTCTTGTTTGCAATAGTTTTTTAATCAAATTTTTATTTGGTAAAAAGAGGAATGTTACATGTATGCTCTTCCATTTGTCCCCTATAGGGAACCGTTAGAATCAAAATTGCCATTCTTATTGCAAATAGCCGAGTCCAAAGCTTAGAAATAAATTCATCTAAATCACTCCCCAAAAACTTGTCAAAGTTTGGATGACCTTGAAAATGACCCTAAAGTCTTTCTAATTTCATGTTTTATTTATTTTTTATGCATCTTAGATTATGAAGGGGACTTCATCACCTCTCACAAGTTCTTTAGGGAAGCTTTAACCCAAGATTTCATCTCCTAGCATTGACTTCACTTACTCCTTCTAAGTTGTACATGGGACGTATTTGCATTTGGACATCACACTACATTGAGAGAATAGTCGGATGTAGTGGTTGTAAAAAAGACTAGATCTTGTTACAACTAGCCAATGCCATGGTCACCCAGTTTTTGTGCTTTTCTTTTACATTATTTGTCATGAAAGTCATTATGAAATTGATTCCCCTAAAACTATCGAACCCTTACTATTTTTAGTCAACCCCATTTTTCCATACCCTTGCTAGGATTTGGACGATTATAATTAGTATATTTTTGGATCATTTTCTCACTTGGTATGTTTTGAGACTAAAACTTGTTTGTTTGATCATAATCCATGTCAAAATAATGTATTGAGTTGAGGAGGGTAGTGTTATGCTACCCAAATCATGTCAAACCATTTTTGCCTTTGATTCTTTTGAATCATAACATAGATCACATCGTTTGAGAATGCTTACACCTTTAGGATACTCAATTTGTTTCAAGACTAGTCTACCTTGCACTAAAAACTATTTATTTCAAACCATGTCATGTATACCATTTGGACCTTTGTCTTATGTTGTCATGATGTCCAATCTTGTCTAGCCTATTTGGTTAAATCCTAGTTTTCAATTAACCATGTTAAGTTTGAATCCAAACATTGATTGATTTATGTTTAGGCCTTAATTTATAGGGATAATACATAGATCTTTCTCTTTTGGGTTGCATAACTTTGGTTAATTGATTACCTAATTTTGAAAACCATTGATGGTTTGTTTGTTTAGTACCTATCCTTATCATTATTTGTGTCTTTATTTGGGAAAACACAGTCTTTCTTCAAAGAGCCTTTTTATCTTATTCCATATGCCAACTAATCATGTTTATGTTTGATTCTATGTGTCAGTCTATGTCAAAGTTGTTTCCAAACTTGTTAGATTAAATCAAATCACATCATGCCTTTGTTTTAAGTCTAGTTTTGATGTTGTTTGGCTAAAAGTCTTGGTATATACCTATTTATTTGAGCCTAGATTTTGACTCCATATTTGGAAAAAAGACATAGTAAATCAACTTTTCCCTTTCCTAGTTTAGACCTTGTTTGGAACACTTTGACCTAGACCTTTGACATGTCAGTTTTTATTCATACACTTGACCTTTTATGTGTATGACATTTGACATTAGACATTTGATGTTAGGTTTTTTTATGCCAAGTCTTATCACAAACTATTTTATAGATACAACTCCACTTTCAGACCATATTGGAGATACATCTCCACCCCTTCGACTAAGTTAGACCAAGATTAAACCATTTATCCTTTGGACATAGTTTTTTAAAGTTTGTAGAATTCTAAGCCTTTTTTATTTTGGAGCTTTCATAATTTACATGGATATGTCTCGCTACACTTATGGTGTAGTCACATACAATCCAACTTATGATAGAATGGCTACACAAAATCCCACTAAGAACCCCTATAGATAAAGATTTTATAAGAAGTTTTATTATTCTCCCTACAATACTCTATATGGAGAACATAGTCAAAATCCACAAAATCTAAATCGAGACCTTGATTGGCATGAAGAGGCTTGTGAGGAAGACTTTGAAGATCCAACTACAAATAATGCTATTTGGGATACTAATCCATACCCTCTTTTTAATAATCAGTACATGGAACATAGTCAAAAACCAACTTATGAGCCAACTCACAACTAGGATGATATGGTTTATGAAGAAGACTTGGATGCTTTAGCTTATGCAAGTAATCAAGCTCCACCACATTATACCACTTCTATTTTAGGACCACAATGTTTCATTATTTCCATTCTAAGACCTCATCCTTTAGTTTGTATGAGAAACCTAACTCCATAACACCCAACCATTTCTATACCAAGACCTCATCCTTTGGTTTATGTGAGCAATCAAGCTTCATAATGCCCCTTTATCATTCTAAGACCTAGTCCTTTGGCTTGTGCAAGTAATCAAGCCCCATAATGCCCTATCATTACCATCTTAGGACTTTCTCATTTGGCTCATACAAGTAATCATGCTCCCTAAGGTCATACCATTATCTAACCATAGACCATTCCTCATCTAGTACCAATCCCATCTAAACCTCAACCCATCCAATCATTCAAATACCAAGCTATGTTCATAACTAGTATTTTCTAACTCATTATAAACCAAGGCCAAAATAACCAATCAATCCAAAATGTTTTTTTGAACCAACCATTTGTAATGAGTCAACCTATGATTAATCACCTATTAATCATATACCAATTGTCAAGGAGTCTCACTCTAGCAAGCCAATCTTTACTGAGTCACTTCTTAATGATTATAACTGCTTTTGGGAAAATCATTACCTCAACCATGCACCTATTCTTTAATATCTTCCTATTGACAAGCTAGCCTCTAAGGAGTTGTCTCTTAACCTTTTTCCCATCTTAGAGGAGTCTCACTTTGACAAACCAGTCTTTGTGGAGCCCATCATGCCATTACAAGTTTTTACTTGTCTAAAACCAAATATTTAACAAGACATCATTGTAATAAAGTAACCATGAGATGAAGAATTAGAATTAGATTTAGGTTATATTCTTGATCTGACATTAGATTTAGCATCAAAATCAGAATCAACATTAGTCTCAACATTATATTTAGAGTCCCTTAAGTTAGAATCAGATTCAGAAGAAGAATATGTTCATGGCTATTATAACATTGGTTATACATGCCTTGTAGACCAATTTGAATACATTTGTGATCCTTCTACATTTTTTTAGGATGAGTACTTCAGCTTTAACATAAGTTATCCTCATATCCTCTATGAGGATTACGTATCCTCTCCCCATTCCATTACCATTCCACATGATATAACCATCAACCAAGATAGCCATATTATTGACATTCCATCTCCCACAAGTGTCAATTGGGATCTATAGAATCACACTTTTTTGAACTGCATCCATGGTGACATACCAGTTAAAGAAGATTAAGGATGCTAAGACCACATTCATAGAGCAAAATAACACTCTCCTAGTGAAACCTTTTCAGAGGTGTTAGGGGATAATCAAAGTCAAAACTTAGCATCGTCTAGTAAAAATATTTCAAAAGTGCTAGAAGATAATCAAATTCAAAATCCCATGTTTCTTAGTAAAACCTTCTTGGAGGTGTTATGGGATAATTAATACAACTTCATTGGTGAGAACCTCATTGAGGCACCAATAGCTAAGCACAAAAATTATTCAATACTTGATGAAGACAAAATCAAAGATCAAATCAAAATAGCCTCTAATATATAGCCTAATCAAATGGTAGCTACTCTCAAGATCAAATAATAGAAAAATCTAGTGGTCTTATCAAGAGAATAAGTCTTCAGCCCCGCCATAACCAAAATTATGTCAAATTTGGCATCAACAACATTACATCTGACTGACAGTCATGATCTTCATTTGTTTCCCCACCATTATACATTCCATTATCATCTACCATTCCATTTCACAAACAAACCTACCATCCATTATTTGTCCTTGTTTACCATCTATGGTCACACTTTCCTTTGTAGAGGCTACAAAGATACCTTGTCTCAATGTTTTAAAGAATCAAAATCAACAACTAAGGAATATCGCATAATGGCATTCTTTGTTCTTGTTTAAAAGCATTCTCAACAACCAAATTTATAGGTCATTGTTAATAGAGCAACTATTCAGATGAGGTGTGGGATAGTAATTAACATGATCGAGTATTATGTTTGTATCATTTGTTGATTAGGATGTGCATCTCCATCTCAATAAGAAAAATAGAATCATATGCCATTTTGCCATACCCAAGCTAAAAACATGTACCATACCATTACATTGCCATACTATTACCATTGTTACATATCCATTTGCCATCATCACATACCTAACCATTCACCCCATCACTTGGGAGCAACCCTCTTGGAATTATATCCAACTTTATACCAACCCTCTTACCATTTTATCAAATTTATCAAATCATCATTATCCTTAGCAAAACCATACCATCCTACCATTCCATTCTTATATAGACCAAAGCATGTTTTTTGTCATCCTACCCAATCTTATTTTAATCTTGGTTAATTTGGTTCTTCTCACACCTTTTATGGGGGGATTATAATCAAGTTTCAATAATAAATCAAATCTGTGTTTATAATGATAGTCTATGAAAGTAGTGTGACAGTTGATCTGGTAAGATATCTTTCATCCTATATCCATGTTTGTTTATGTGAGCCTAATTATAACTACGTATGGGTAAATCAGTGTCTCACCAGTATTAATACTAATTAAAACCACCTATGGGAAAATTATTATCATTGAATTATGCCATTGTATCCTATTTATGACCATCTATGGGAAAACTAGGGGTAACACTTGTTTATCATGCATTGTTGCATCACCATGTCATCACTATTTTCATTTGACTGGCCATTTTCTAAATTTGAAAACTTATTGGGACCTAGTTGGTTTTTCCTTGCCTTTTATGTGGATGGAATTACTATGACTTGAGGTCATTTTAGGACTATGTGGGCCATGCTAAATTCATGTTGAGGTCACCTTAGTCCCCCTTTCCATACGCTCTCATCATTTTGTGAGAAACCTAAGCCAAACACTCTTTCCATTTGATAGTAGGTATCTTGTCATTATCTAACAAGTTAAGATACCTCAAAATTCTAAAAACATTCATAATATTTCAAAAAACAAAAAATATTTGTCTTGTCTAATCCTAGTCAGTTATCCTCGATCTGCCTTACTGGGGCATTGTCATTATTAGGATGCTTTCTTTTGCTTTTATTTTCAAGATTTTTATTTTTTTTATTTATTTTAGGTTATTTTCTTGTTTGTTTATTTATTTGATCACTTGCTTGTTTGTTTACTTTCAACACTATTACCTCAACTCATTATATATGTATGTATTTGGTGATTCCCTACACACATTATTCTTGAGTCCATCCATATTCATACATCAACATTGTCATCATTATTTTTATCATTGGTGCATTATTTTCAAGTGTTTATTAGAATGGGAGTCAGTCTTTATGTATATTTTAACCAAGTCTTCAAGGTGCTCTATCATGAATCTTACCATCACATGCTACAACAAACTTAGCTTCAGGAAGGTGTAAAATCAATGGAGCCATAGAAGTTTCTCCTTGGTACCTTAGCAAATCCTTCCATCCCACCCTTGATTAAATCAACCCAATGACCATTCTATTTGTATCATTACTAATTAAGATGAGCATCTACTCATTAATAGGTATAACTAAATCATTCACACTAATCAATCTTATTCTTCTATTCATCTATTTTGTCACTTTACACCTGCTCATCTTTAATATGTATTCTAGGTTATAGCCTTGAGTTCTGCTTACTAATCAACCCTAATTGGGGCACACTCATCTTTAGCCAATCTAGGTCCACTTAATGATTATAACCACCTATGGGAAAATCATTATTTTGAATTTTAACCCTATTTATAACTACCTTTGGGAAAATTAGTATCCTTTTCACATCAATGCATGTAAGCATTTTCTTTTTTAGATTAATCTCAACTATGGGTTAATTCCACCTTTCTTCTTATTTTTTTGAGGGACCATCCATCAAATGTGATGGTCACTCCCTTGAGGGGGCATAATCACAGGCTTCCCAAAACCATTTGGAGCTTTGTTCTATAGTCATCTTCTTCTTCTTGACATACAGACTATCTCTCATTATTTGAGAAGACATTGATTTGCCTATGGTTTGAAATATCTTCCCAAATAGGGGCAAATTGTAGACACCTAAAACTGGCCATTGATAACTTCTAACCAATATTTTGGCTAATTTCCACCCAAAATACACAATTTGGCCTAAAAACACTAAAACACACTAAATGATGTGAAACTGACATATTCAAATGTCAATTTTGGCTAGGGTATCCCTAAATGGGGCAATGCAATTTATGGGCCAACTAACTTTGATCAGATCAGTTTGAGTCAAAATGCCAATTTTGTACCTGGGTGCTTTGGATTGCTCTTTCCTATCAAATCTCTTGAATAATATGCATGCCTTTTTTATTTTCTATTGGTAACATCCTAAATGGGATAACAGTTCTAGTGCATCTAAATGGACTTCTAATTCCAATTTAGTCAAATTTTAGACCAATAACAAGACATTCTAATCAATTTGAGTAATTTGTGCACAAAGTGCTTAATTACGATTAAGAGAAAACTAACCCAAATCAAGGCCTAATCAAAAATTCCATGGAACTTTATTGAAAACTTATTTTTGGAAATGAATATTGAATATCTACATCATCAAGTGACCTCATTTCTTGAGAAGACATCCCTAGGCCCTAAATGCCACAAATATCAGGATTCATGACTCCCATGCCTCATCAAAGCCCTCCATGCCTCTTATTTTTCCCTTTTTCCAATGTCATGATGAGGATAATTATAAACTTAATTCCAAAAATTGAATTAATCCTCAACCACACATCTCAATCTCAAGATGGATAGTTCAAGTTGATTCTAGACATTCTGAAAAATCTATAAATGGAGAGGCCATGAACATCATTTATAAGATATTTTGGTGAAAAGTTATTATGCTCAAATGTCTTCAAAATACTTTAGAATTCAAAGTTATAATGTAGTATTGGTTCCAAAAACTTCAAGCAACTAGTGTTACCATTCCAAATTGATTCCAAGCCAAGCCAAGCCACAAGCCAAAGTTACCAAGGAGAGATGGAGGTAGCCAAGCTTCCATTCCCAAGGAATTCATGAGCACAAGCTGAGAAAACCACTACTACAAAGGCATTTGGAGCATCCAAGGAAGGTGAAGGAATTCTTGTGTTTTATTCCTTACTTTTTAGTTGTGTTTGTCATTTATTTTTGTTAACTAAGCTATCCCTAGTGTTAAGGCCTAGAAATGTTATGGTATTAGTGTGTTTCTTTCATTTTAGAACTAACACCATACTAACCATCCTCTCGAGTTAAATTCCTAGATCACAGGCCAAATTATCTAGTACATAAGCATTTGTGATTTGTAGTAAGTCTAATACAGTGTCCATCACAAATACCCCCATGTGTTTGTTAGAGAAGAGGAGGAACCTCTTCTTTAATAACATAATAGAGAAATTTACCTTTGTCATTATGATAATATCATATTTTATATTGAAATACATACTTAAAATCTTATTTACAAATGTGAGTATTTTCATGGGAATTGAGGTTTGGAGGATAAGTTTGGTGTTCTAGATATTGAATTATATCTTTATACCATGGACTTTATCAAATGGTGATGGCCTCAATTTGGTAGATAAGATAATCTTGTGTTTTAATAGAATATGTTTATTTTATTATGTGGATAAGAAAATTAGGATTGGTAAAAACTTGGTACATATGAAAAAAAGATGTTAAAGAAGCAAGGGAATCGACAATAGAATTTTAATCTTGAGGGATAGGCTTGATTGTAAAAGAAATGAAAAATTTGGAAAGGGTAGTTTTGATTTGATGATAATAAATGATATTATCACTTTTACATTGATAATCACCATTTATTTGTCAAAAAATGATTTTGTAGTCACCTAAAGCATGTAGATATGTGGTATCTAGATCAAGGGTTGCTTTCATGCCTAAGATTAAAGCTTCAAACTTTGTCATGTTGTTAGTGACATTGAATGTGAGGATAAAATCCAATGATATGATTTTTATAGAAGGGATCATAAGGATACAACATGCCCCAGCTCCTTGAAGTCATTTTGGGCCATCAAAATGAAGGGTCCAAATATATTCATGTAAATCAACATTAACTTCAAGAAGTTCTTCAATAATCACTTTTGGTTTAGTAGTATCAGGTAAGATATTGGAATTGTATATAATACTTGATTAAAGGTCAAAATTAAAGTTTTGGAAGTAATATTTAAGATATATGGCTTAGTTGAGACCTTAAATATAGATAATTTTAATATTGGTAAGACTATCTCGAAGGTGGTTGGTAGTTGGCACAAGAGCTGTGATAAGTTGATCAGTAATGATTTATCATATGACATATTTTTGGGTAATAATTTAGAGATAAAATTCCATGAGGAGGACCATCAACTTGCCAATTATATCTCCAATAAGAAAGTCTTTGGAGAATAAGGGATTAAGGGTATTAGAATGAATGATAACATAGGTGGTTTGATAAAGCATATAATGTCAAAGTTTTTTAGAAATAAAATATATTGTGAGGTAATCAAATTCAACTTGGGTATAATGTTTCTCATAATCAATGAGGCATCGATTGATATAGTATATGGCATATTCCCTTCTAGTATCATCTTGTTTGGAAAGCATTGACCTAACTAATATGGGTGTGGAAGAGGTATACAAGATCAATGGTCAATCATTGGAAGGGGGATAAAGAGTAGGTGGGTAAAGCAATGAATATTTCATATTATCAAATGATTTTTGACATGGATCTATCCATTCTAATGCATTACCTTTATTAAGAATATAATTGACTGAATAGATATGGTAAGCCATTTTGTGAATGAATCATCTAATTACCCCAAGTTTACTAAGGTAGGTGCAAATGTACAGAATGGATCGAGGGATGGGCATGTTGAAGATAGCATTAATCTTGGTAGGGTCAACATAAATTCCATGGAGAGAGATTAATAATCCTAATAGTTTTTTAGATGTGATACTAAAAACACATTTGTAAGGATTTAGTCTAACTTTATATTTAAGGAGGTGGTCAATATGATGGCAAGATCATAGAAATGAATCTTGAGACATTTGGATTTGGAAGTGAGGTCATCCACATAGGTCTTTATAATATTTTGAATAAGATCATGAAAGATGTGAGTCATTACCCATTGATAGGTAGCTCTAACATTTTTTAGGATGAAGGGAATTTTAACATAATAATAGGTGCCCCATTCTATGGTGAAAGTTGTCTTATGTTGGTCTTTAAGGGCAATGTGAATTTGGTTATAACCTAAGAAACCATCCATAAGAGAACATTTCATAATTAATTATTGAATTGATGATGGTAAATATTGAAGGTAAAGGGAAATTATCCTTGTGATAAGCAAGATTAAGATTATAGAAATAAATATAAATGTGAATGACCATGGTGAGCTCTTCCAAATAGGGACTATGTTAAAAATGCATTTAGAATGGTCCATGAATTTGATAAACTTAACATCAATAAGCTTGATAATTTCTTTATGGAATAAGGTGGAAACTTTGGGTGGAAATTTCTATTACTTTTATCACACAAGTTTGGCATCAAGAAAAGTGATAATATTATGCACCATGATTCTAGGTTCAATACCTATCATGTCCTCATAGGAACAAGCAAATATCTCATGTTATTTATTGAAAAACAAGCTAAAGTTATCATGTTTAGTAAGTGTGAGTTTTCAAGGAACTATAATTGGTCAAGGGAATAATGGAGTACCATATTTTATGTGAGTAGTTTCAACGATAAGCATAGAATTAACATATTGGAAATGATATGGTGAATTAGGTAAATAGGAAATTGGATTTATTTTAAGGTCGATGCTAGCAATGAAGTTATTGAAACAAGGGGCTTTATTTTTGAAATTTTTGAGTTTGTGATGTTGTCGATGAAGTTGATGTTCTCAAGCATGAATTAGTTCAAGAATGGCTTTATCACTAGGAAAAGTGGGAAGAGGACCATAATACTTGACATCTACTTTGAGATTGATAATTTGATTACCATGGTGATCATATTAAGAGTGTATTTAACATACATATGTGGCTTTGGCATCTAATGTAATATTGGAAGTAGGAAGAGTAGATTGATTGGATGAGATACATGTGTCATTAATTTAATTGATGGGGAAAGAATCATATGAAAATATGGGATTTGTAGGTGGTATAAAAGATGCAGGAATTTTTGGATGTTCAGAAGGTAGGATTTGTTCTACCACCCAAAGACTATCAATAAGTGGAGAATTAATGAGAGGTACATGAAATTCAAGATATAATTTAAAATCCATGGAAATTATATGAATGTCATGATTTAAATCCTGTATTTTGGCTAAAGTTTTTTGATAATGCTAAACATTCAAGTCATAGGATTGAGCTTGGGCCATGATGTAGTTATCATCAGAGATTAGATAAATGGTACATGTTTGAGATTCAGGAGGAGTTTTAGAAGGGGAGATTCCTAAATAACTAAATTTATGTGGAGACATTATTAAAGGATCTTGGAATAAATTAGACACTCCATAATAAATTCATGCTAAGGCATCTTCTGGGTAAGAGACATCTTAGGCATTGCATGGAGGGGAAATTAGTCATCTCATCAATGAGAGGAATAGTGCGATAACAAGGTAATAATTAAGGAAGCCACTTTGAGATATAAGGAGGTAGGTTAGTAGTGTTGTAAGTATGTTGTAATTCACTAGGTTCATCATCATCTAAATCAACAAGAGTGACCTATAAATCTAGATTAATGTTGATGAATTCAAGTAAGGGAACACTATTGATTATTAGAATGGTAGGGATCCAATATTGAGATTTTGGATTGGGAAGTTGAATACTCTAAGGTTTGGTATCAACCTCATGTTTATATAATTTCCATTATGTGGGAATTTGATGCATTGGTTACCATAAGAGGCATTGGCTATCATTATATGAGTCCAAAGTTAGCCTAGGAGTATGTTATAAGATAGGGATAAATCAAAGATCATAAGTTTAGTTCAAACAGTGTTAGGTCCAACTATAAAGGGAAGCCAAATACAACCAAGTGGATTTTTATTAATTAATCCATGATAGGTTATGTGGGTTTTCTTGAGATGATCCTTATTATATCCAAGTTATTGGATGAGCCACAAAGATGTCACATTAATATCAGACCCTTCATCAACTAATACTTTACAAATAAGGATAATATTAATGGCTATTTTAATGACTATGGGTGGATCATCAGCACAAAAAAGGAGGTCATCATTAATCATGTCTTCTTTAATAAATTTAATAGAAGGCTTGGAAGAAGGACAAATGGATTCAATGGTATGCACGTTGGTAAGTTGAGGCTTAATAGAGGGTGGTTCTTCGGTCTATAAAAGATGGATCTTCATTTTTTTAAAATTTTGTATGACAAACATGTGATGATAAGGGGAGGTAAAAAATAACTCTATAAAGATAATATTTTAAGGCATGAAGTTGATTTCTTGTATAAATTTCCAATGGGATTTAAAAGAAGAACCAGTGTGAGATTTAGAAGGTAAGGTATATTTTGAAGGCATGGAAGTGGTTAAGGGTTTGGAAGAAGGAGGTGGTTCATCATTAGCTTCCAAAGATAAATGAGTAGTTGTAGCATATTTGATAAGTTTCTCTTCCAAAGATAGTTTATTAGGTTTAATGACAATATATTTGTGAGCTATTTTATGACCATAGCTGACCTTAGCTACATTAACATATTGAGAATTATTGTAATATTGGTCATAATAGACATAACACAAACATCCTTGGTAGTTTTTTGAGTGGTAGATGTGGGAAAATATTTTCATTTATTATAAGAAGAAGCTTTAGGATCTTGTCATTTTTGAGAAGCTATGTTGTATTTTTGATGATGGAGTTGGATCATGGATTCATGATTGAAGAAATAACCAAGCATATAGGAGATAGAAAATTCAATGATCCCTCTACAAGTTTCATGGGAATGACCAATGTCAGCATGGAAACAAAAATATTGATTAGGGTCATACCATTTAGGAGGATTATTAGGATAAGTAAAGGGTTTAGCGGCACTAAGAATTATTTCATTTATTGCATGGTTAGTGGTATATGAGAATATGGGGGATTGTCAGCTTTGGCAACTGCTAGTTTGGTTTGAGGAGTTTTTACAATGATGGCATTAGTATAAGTTCAAAAATATCCCCTAAGGAATTTGGTATTAGGTTTAAATTTCTTCATGATCAAGTCTTGACGTTTGGATTGGTCAAGAGATTTATTAAGCATTTAAGGGGCAAAAGCTTGAACCTTATATTGAATTGAAGGAGTTAAAGTAGTTATAAAGAGTTTAAATAAATTATCAGTAGTCATGTTATGGTTGACCTTATAGGCTATAGATTTACATCATTTGATAAAATCATGAGTTGGTTTAGTGGGAGATTGCTTAGCATTAATGAAATGGCTAAGGTAATTTTTAGGATGGATATTGTGTTGAAACTGTTTAACTAGAGGGTTGACTAAATCCTCAAGTTGACAAATGGAATGTTGGGTAAGTTGGTTGTAACCCTCTAATACATCATTAGTGAAGGTTTTAATTATTATTTTAGTGGTGGAAAAAGTATTAGCTTCGATCCACTCTTTATAAAGATTGTTAAATGCTTTAGGAAAGGATGTAGGGTCTTTAGTCCCATCATACTTGATAGTTGGAGAGATATTTCTAATATCAATGGAAATGATGAAAGGATCTAAAGGATCATTTTGGATGTTTTAAAGAATTTTTTTATTAATTATAGGTTGAGGAATAACATTTATTGAGGCATCTATAAGAGGTGGAGGAATAAAGTCTGGATTAGTTTGAGTAATTAGAACAAGAGGTTGATTAGCCATATTAATTAAATGACATTGTAATTGCATCATTTGAGGGGTGTTATAAGTTTGAATTATGTTTATTTGTTATATGACATATGTAAGAAATTGAGTCAAATCAAATGGTGGGTTGGTGTTTGTAGGAGGACTCCCCAAATTGGTATTAGGGGGAAGGTTATTAGGAGGTGGATTACTAGTGGGATTATTGGATAGGCTTGTGCCGATTGCTCCCATATTGTGTTGAAAATCTTAAATATGAGAATTATCTTACTATGTATAAAAAGGATCAAATTCAACTATTTCATCTTGAGGTGTGATTTGAACCATGTTACAATCCAAAGATAGAGGGGAAGATGTGATCCAAGAGTGAAGATTCTCTTGGGAGGTAAAGAAAGGGAGAAAAGAATACCACATATAGTGTCTAAATTGATTCAAATTGTCCAAGAATATTTTAATGGGGGATTTCATGATGTTTTGAGTAAATGAACACAATTTTAAGAAATGAGAAAGAGAGATTAGGGATAGAGAACTAATTTGGCTATATAGAGAAAGAATTCAACTAGATAAAGAACTAGATCAGTTAGATAGAAGAGCAAGGGAAGTAATCAGATACAAGGTCAACTGGGTTGATAGAGTACTAATGGAAAGGGGGCTAAGAAGAGTACAAAGTAAATTGGGTTGATTATGTGATTCTAGATAAAGGTAGATAAAAGTATAGCTTTGACTAGGTCGATTGTGTATAGTCAGATAGAGGATAAACTAGATAGATAAGAGACACAGTCATGTTGGTCGACTGTGTACTATTAGCAGGAAGAAAGATAGAGTCTAGAAGAGACTATATAGACTAGAATGATAGTGTTATGAAATAGGGTAAAATTTTTCAATATAAATGATGCAAGAAGTGAAAGAAAATATAAACAATTGGATCAATGTGAGTGATCCAATTGGGGCACACAACATAAAACAATACACCAATGTTGGCTACTATAAATTTTTTTAATACATCACTCAATGATCAGATAGAAAATAATAAAATAAAAAGTAAATGCTAACTAAGTGGTCATCCTAAGTGTTATTATATTATTATAAAGTATTAATTTAAGTGTGATAGGAAATTTGGTTTAAAATAGGGAACTAGAAAGCAATCTATGGATGGTTTCAGGATGTTTAGGCTAAAAGGGATATGTGTTGGAAATGGTATTGGCTTGGTATTGGGGCCTACCCCCTCACTTCACAATCCCACAATGATAAGGATATTGGGTGATTTACCAATATATACCATTAACCATGTATATATATTTGGCTAGGAAACCAAGTCATCTTCCCCTTGGTGATGAAATCCAAGTAGGTAGGTGTTAGGAAGATAAGTGTTAAATGCATTTTAAATATTATGCAATTTGGTAGTGTGTGCAAAAGATAAAAATAGTGTAACTAAATGGTAATTTTAAAAGCCACCTATTTATAATATGTTATTTATTCTAGGCATGCAAATAATTGAAAGTGAAAGTGTGAATTAATTACTAGCAAATAATTGTATGCAAACAATATATAATAGAGTTAACTAGGTTGTTATTATTCTATAGAAGAAAAGTCTTCAAGAACATAGTTTAATGGGTCAAATAAGTCTTTTAGATAGAAGATAGGCTATATAACTAAGTCAATTAGGTCGACTTAGTTGGCTATAGGGTTTTAATTTTCAATATTGCTAACTTATACAAAACATAACTAAAGAAAGTACTAAAATGACAAAGGAAGGAAAGAGAGGAACCTTGGTGGGTTTTTATATGATTAGGATTGAAAATTTTATGTCTAAGTTTATTAAATGTTTCTTTAAAAAAAAAATTCAAACTAAGTCAATTGGTTTAACCCAGTTCTAAAAAACCCTATATGTTGAATAAGGATAAGATGACTAAGTCGACCTGTTCAACCTTATTTTTTTATCTGAATGCTACCAAAGAGAATAAGATGATAGATTCAACCTATTAGACCTTGTATTATTATTTGGAACTAAATAAGAGTAATATATAATCCTATTTGATCTAGTAACCTGTATCTAATGAATATATGCATAGACAAAATAGAGTCATTTTGATGCAACTATGTGTTAAACCTATGTATATAAAGTTAGAACTATACCGACTAGTTTGATATAGTATAAAAAATATAGAAAAATAATAATATGGTAGAAATTAAGGTGTGAAATAAAAATTTAAAGGGTTAGATTCACATTGGATTCACCAAAATGCATGCAATGGAAAATGCATAAGATCTATAAATCAATCCTCTCAAAAAAGATAAATCCTAAATACACTTCCAATTTTGGATACATTAGATAATCAAATTCATGACCAATATTTATCTTATAAACCTATTCAAGGGATCTTTTAACACAATAATATCACTAGGGAGGGTTCCAAAGTCTCTAGTCAAGAAAAACTATGCAATAACCTTAACCAGGTCCTATGTTTTCATATTAACTAAACTAATAACAAGTAAAGTAAAAGTCTAATCTAATGTTTACCAAATATTGTGGAAAAAAATGGGGGTTAGTAAACATAAAATTAAACATTCATAAGTGAATCCTAATCAAGATATGTATAGGTAAGACCTTAATGTATGGAGAGAGCAATAATTTCAAAATCCATTACTTATGATACTTCTATTTATTAAAGAGAGGAGCAAAGTTAGAGATACTTACCTTGAAGATTAACCCATCAAGACTCAATCTCTCCCTTGGCCAAAGGTGCTTCATAATAGGTTGTTTTAGTTTTTAAATATCACTAAGAAAGGCCAAAGTATCTAAGACTTCTCCACAAGACAAGATTCTTCTCTAAGTAGAAACCTTAAACTAAGAGTCCTCAAGTAGAATGGTGGAAGATTAGGTTTCAAAAGAAGTGAAAATGAATAATTAAATCCTATTGTCTCTCTAAGAAGGGATAAATGGATGTGTTTATATAGGTGGATCTAACCCTAATAATTTTTTAAAGTTTAGGCCAACAAGGTTAACCCAATTGGCCTAATATCATTGTTGATAAAAAAATTAGGTTACGGACTAGGTCAGCCAAGCACTAACCTAGACCCTAATATTTTTTATCAATAAGAGTACAAGGTTGATAGGGATAACTATGTAATGTAAACTATCTAAAAGGGTTTTAGGTTAGGGAAGGGCTAATAAAGGTGGTAAATGACTAGAGAAGGGCGTAAAATAGGAGGCAAAGCTTAGGGGAATGTTTTGAGGATCTGGTTTTATTGATAAGTGGTAAAAATGGATAAAAATCATATGGAACACTAATTTTCTACCTATCCCTATCTTTTTGAACCCCTTAAGGCATGCATTTAAAGATATTGGGACTCGATGGGTTCCTTCAAGATAAAAAGAATCAATAATTGATAAAATTTGAAAATATTATGTCTATACAGTGTCGAGTTGAGTTTCAATGACCCCAATATCAAATGGCACTACCTAGATAAAAAATACTATAGAATATTACCTTAGACTCATGTAGTTATTCACTATATGTTGGTTTGTGTGTGAATCATGCAATGTGTATAAATCAAATACAATAGTGACCTAGATTATAACTTAGAAAATAAGACCTTATGACTGCTCCTTTAGTAATTCAAACTTGTAGATGTGATGTACCTATGATTGGTGTGCAAATAAGGAAACTTTGTTCAATTGAATGCTCTATAGAGTGCTTTTGATAAGTGCCTTAGTCTCTTGGTTTGATTACTAGGTGAGGAATGAATGAGGTTTGATATTATATTTATGCCAATCTTATCAAGAGATAACTTGCATTAAATCACTTATGCCAACCATTGTACTATGTTTCATTTGAAAATTGGATGACTTTATGGTACTAGACACTTGCATTAGGGTAGGATAGTAACATCAATGCTATTATCTATATTGAATGTTAGTGTTTAGGGAGTATTAAAATAGGTACAATATCATAACTTATAGAGGTATGAGATAAGTATATTTTAATCATTCTAAGAAAGATAGGATGTTAGTTTCATCAATGAAAGACTATTCAGACTAAGAGATAGGCCAAAAGGAACAAGATAGAGTAGATATGAGGCTTCTTAAAGAAAATCATGTGTAGAACTAACAAGAATAACCAAGGTCTGATTTTTCCAAGTGTATAAGATTGAGGTACTACATAATCACAAAATATCATCTACAATTTCCCTATTTCCATACCAGTGATAGGTAAAACACATATATGTTTGAAATACTAAAATAGTAACCAAATAACCTAATTTTCTAAGTTATAATCTAGGTCACTATTGTACTTACTTTTCACATAATTCATGATTGACACACAATCCAACATGTAGGGGAGAACTACATTAGTATTAGGCCCTTTTAGAGTATTGGATATTTAGGAGGTACACAATGATAGTGTTTTCTTTGCGGTTAGCTTGACACTATGTGACCACTAACCTATTTTATCTTAAATTCACTATGAAGATGAAGAAATAAGGGTTTACAATTTAAAAGGAGAAACTATCCATGACCTAGATATGAATACACTAGAGAGAAGGCAAATCAAAACCTAGAAACATCCAGGTGGTCGCATCTTATTTTAGCATATATTCCATATAATATACTAGCATCAAACCTATATAGTAGCATCATTGCCAACATCCCAATTTTATGTTACTATCAATAAAGCTAAAAGCATTAGAGCCAAAATTTGATGTTTATTCTATAATCTCCTTACAGCCTAATTTTTACCTTTTCCAGATCCATAATTACATTAACATCAAAATAAGATAAATACATGACTTCTTTGTCATTTCTATATTTATCATAGTTGTACTTTCCATATTTAGACTATATCAACATAAAAAATGTAGTGTATGATTATATTTGTGTTTAGCATCTATATGGCCTACTATAGATTTGATTATCACCCTTATGCCATTTGATTTCTATATACCCCTTAATTAGTAATCTAAGGATAAATACCAAAAAAATATATATTTCTATTTTAGGGTTAAATAATAGGAATGATAGGCCTAAAAAATTCTCTCATTTCTAGCTTTGTCTTTAGAAGGTTTCATGTTTAGCATATAAATCCCTAAGTTTGAGGACACTAGGTTCACTCTCTCATTAATAGAATTGTATTCAATTATCATATGTTTCATTTGGGGTTACATATCCACTATGATTTTATTAGATACACATCTCCAAGGTAACCACATATGAGAGAAGTTGGTGGTTATATACCCATTTAAGGTTTTAGACCAATCCCTACTAAGGAGCTTTTTATATGCCTCAAGAATCTCTACCACCTGAATGTCGATAAATTAGTGAAGCCTAGGTTAAAAAACTATTTGCATGTGGACATTTAGAGGCTCACCTACTACCTTAACCTCTAATTTGTCAAGTTGAACCACTACCTTATCTGACTTGATGGGGAGCAACCTTAATTTTTTGTAAATGTCTATAGGCATTATGTTTCTTGATGCTCCCAAATCCACTAGGTAGTTTTTTAAGTTCTTCCCAAATAACCTAATAGTGAGGAGAAAAGGAGGCACTTCAATCTTATTTTTATGGATGAGTACATTGGTATGGTTTATTTTATACTTAGTTTGGGTAGGTTGCATTATATTTTTAGTTAGGGAATTTAGTAAAAGATTGCATTTCTATGTGATCTTAGAAATTTCATAAAGGGTGATATTTGATTTAATATTCTCCATGTCTTCTACTATGTTTTAGTCTACCTTGTTTTGTAGTGGTTAGGTCTCTACAAGATATTTTGGTTCATGAGGATTTGGGGGAGGGTCATTTTTAGAGTTATGATATAGTGGGGTTGCACCATTATTTAGGGGATTTGAGGTAGTGATGGGTTCCTTTAGTTGCTTATTCATAAGGGCATAATTTCTCCTCAAGAACTATTAGGATACATAAACATCACTCATGCTTTCTTCTAACCCATTTTATTCTTGGCTGGGAAACTCCATGGATTCCATTATTATGGTTGTGCTAGGGGGTCTACTCATGTTGGATGATTATGGGTGATTTGGGACCACCTCATACTCTTCCATCTCTCTCTATAAGATTTGAAAGGCACTAAATAATTGCATACAATCAAGTTCCCCATGCATGGTCATGTTATACACTCGACACCAATTAAATAGAGTTATTTCACATATGTTGACTTTATGTAGCCTATTTGGGGATGGTTCTTGCTAATTATGAGGATGACTATAATTTATATTTTGTCTTTAGTAGGCAAAGCTTTTATTTGAAATTTCAAAATTTGAGTTACTCATTTGTATTTGTAGGCCAAAGAGGTCATTAATTATTTTTTGGACTATTCATTGGATGGAATACAACTTATTTTTTGTAGATTCATGGGGTATAGATTGGGTTTTGTTGGTTTTTTATAATGTTACTTGGTGTTAAAACTGAGGAACCATTTTATTATTCACTAGGTTTAGAAAAGTCAAGTGTTGGTTTGGCATAGTGTGACTCAAATGGAGTTGGTTCATTATGGGTAGTGGTTGAAGCATTTTAATATTATGGTTGATGCTAGGAAACAAGCTTAGTGTAGGCATATGTAATAATTCATTAGGGATAAGAGCCATCATTTGACCTTGGGGGTTTAATTTCCTATCAACTTTTATGGTTTTACCATAAGTCAGGGGCAAAAATATTATCATGGTGTCTCATCTTAATAACATATCCATCCATGGGTCTAAGGAATTCTTGTACATTTCAAGCACTAGTCAATTTCTAGGTTGGTAAAGCATGGTGACTCGACTATACATTTTTTTAAACTTAGGATTAAATTTTTTGATATGTTCATGGGGTTATCATTTAATGTAGGTGAACTACTAATAGAGGTTGATAGGGTCAATAACTTGCCCAAATTAGGCCAATAAATAACTACTAAATTATTCCCATCTTGTGATTAAATTTTTGAGGAAGTTAAAGAACCAGTCATAGGCTGAATCCATCAAAGTGAAGGGGAAAAGCTTACACCCCACATCTTCATGTTCAACATTAAGAAGTCTAATGATTATCTTTATGAGTTCATATATCATTTATCTATCTATCCTAGACTAGGAGTGAATCAATAAATGTACCTTTATAGGTTCCTATATAATTCATGGACAACTTTGGGAATGTTGATAACCGACCTGGATAACCAAGGTACTTAGAGAACCATTATGGGTGGTCTGTTTGGGAGAGGCTGGGAGGATGAGATAGTGGTATCAATGATAGGTATAGGTCTATTTTTATGAGACCAAGATCTCCATTCACTTGTAAGGTTTAAATTATCATCCTACCTCACCTAGACTTAGACCTAGTAATCTGCATAGGAGGTTTCATATTTTCTTACAGGCAAACCAACCGGTTAAAACTTCCTTATCAGGGTCTACCTTGCTCTGTATCTATTCCTACAAGGTTTATAGGTTCATAATCATAGTAAAAACCATTAGATAAAATATTAAAATATTATATTAAACATTAAAATTAAATATAATAAAGTCCCTCCTTCTATCATTATCTATTGCATGTGTTTGAAACACAAAACAATGGAGAAAGCATAAAGTAAGGGCAACCAAAAGGGCTTCAATAAAAAATTTCTGCAAGGTTGAGGCTCTTACTAATAATTACTCAAATGTTAAATGGAAATTCTAAATAAATATACAACTCAAGGCCTTCTTCATAGTGCTAACTATTATAATCCCTAATATCCTAGTGTGTCTAAAGTCACTTATAGGTTTGAGTGTTCTAAAGAGGAAAGTAGGTGACAATACATGGGATAAGACATCCCCTTGTTAATTTTAGGATTGATGCTTATTTAGTTTGAGTACTAAGTAGTTTAACCTTGATTTATTAATATATCAATAGGTTTTACCATTGGGGTTCAATGTATGTGGTTGTTCCAAAACTTACTACCAACTAAAATAACCTCATTCATTACTTTCCATTAAATTAGACCTCATTAGTTTCTAAAATAGGGGAGAGGTATTTTAATCCCAAAATAAACATAAAAAAGGGAAGTCGAGGTAGAGAAAAAAAGAGATGATTCCAAGGTTAGAAGGATGTAATGCTTCAAAAACCAAGTTGTAGTGTGCCCTCCCAAAGTTGTACCACTGTGTGCCAAGTTTTGATAAAGACTCTAACTCATCATTACACAAGGAAAGCATCTAAGGAAAATAGAGAAGAATACTTAATTTATGAACCTTTCACTAAATATCAACACATAGAAGAGCCTAAAGTAGTTAACACATGTATTCCTTAACATAATATATAACTTAAATACATAGATTGAATGTGTTATTAAGAAAGTAATAAATATTTACAAATGATTTAGAATAATGAGCACATTATAACTAATGCATTCATTAGAGTAACAAAGCACTTGTTCAATTCCTTAACATCAAAATTAATCCAAAACCAAAAAACAAACCCATTAATTTAGTAGAAATCAAGAAATAAAATTCATTACAATAGAGTTTCCTTTATAAAATGTCAACCATGGTAAACACTTAAAGCTCAAAGGGTGAGGAATAACAAGTGTAATCTTGGTGAAATAACCGAATCTTTAGAAATAAAGAACTTCTTGGATGGGTGGTAGGACAGAACATCATTAGAACTTTAAGGGAGAATTTTTTATTACAAAAGAATCTAAGCTCTACCCTCCAAGTGGATAATCCCTTGAGGACGGATAATCCTATTGGTAAACCTGATAAACCCAGATCTGGAGTAACATGGAATGTTCCTCCTCAAGGATGGATTAAAGGAAACTTTGATGGTGCTGCCAAAGGGAACCCGGGGAATGCAGGTTGTGGTGGAGTCTTGAGAAACGATATGGGAATAGTAATTGATGCTGTTGCAATCCCCATTGGTAAATCGAATTGTCACATTGCCGAAGCTACAGCTGCCCTTCAGACCCTCAAATTAGCTGTGGACTCGGGATATCCCAAATTGTGGCTTGAAGGGGACTCTTTGAATATTATAAATATTCTTAATAATAGAAATACTATGTCTTGGACCATAGAGGATAAGGTAATGGAGATGAAAACATTATTAAATAAATTTGAAGAAGTGATTATAACCCACACCTTTCGTGAAGCCAATGGTGTTGCAGATTGGCTAGCTAATTGTGCAGTCCGAGAAGGTCAAATAGTGAGGTGGCATGAAACATTAGAAAAGAACATGGAATTGAGGGTGCTCATTCTTCATGATGCAACCCATGCAAAGGAAGGAAAGATTGGAGAGTAATAAATATATAATGAGTAGAAAGAGTGGCAGCACAGGGAAAGGAAAATAATCATTAAAGAGGAAGGCCCTCAAGAGTGAGACGCGGATCCTGAAAAAGCACAAACAAAGCCGACTTTCCAATCAAGTTGGTAGCAGGTGGGTTCAGTGTAAAAACCATAGCAACTAGGATTCAAAGAAAATGAGTATGGCATGCGAAAGGAAGGGAGAACCTCAAAAACAGGAACCCAAGAGCTGTGATGAATGGAGAGAAACAAGAAGTCTGGAGAATTCTGCAGAAAGGAAAAGTTGTGAGCTACATGGAAAGACTCCATGGATCAAAGCCGCATATCACTACGGCTTTTTTCAAAAATTGGTCTGATGAAAGGGTCACCCTGCATGGTATCACAGTGAACTTAACAGAGGATTTTATAGCTGAGGTTACAGGGCTGCCTACGGATGGACTCAAATTTTCCAAGCAGACTAGCATCTCGAATGAGGCCTTTTGTAAGTTCCCCAAAATGGATGAGGAAGAATAGAAGCTGGTCAAGAATGGGGATTTCTATGAATTGGATCAGATAAAAGGGATATGGAGGGATGTCTTAAGCTATATAAGGGAGTACTTCATCCTGGACGGAAGAAGCAAGTGCGTGCACAAGTTTCATTTTGTCTTCCTTAACCACTTCAGGCACAAGGTTAGTTTTTATTTTCCCTTTTATCTTCGCTTCTCCTTGGTCCAAAGTTTATATGCTCATAAGAAAAAGGAAACACGCCCTATCCTACATGAAGGCCTTATCTGCTTATCAAAGGCTACTGCAAGAATAGTGCAATGGTAAAGCACCCCAAATAGGGGAAAATTAAGGTGTCAGGGAATAGAAAGAGTGAAAGTGTAAATGGGAAAGGCAAAATAAAGCTCCCTAGTGCTAAAAAGTAGAATGTAGAAGAAGATACGGAATGGGAGAGAATTGAAAACCCCAGGGAGGAAAACTTGGAAGAAGAAGAAGGAACTGAAAGCTGGGATACAAACTCTAATGAGGATGAAGAATGTTCTAAGAAGAATGAAAAAGATGATGTCAACACAGAGGAGGATTCTATAAACAGAACTGTAGATACGAAGGAAAACTAGAAAGTGTCGAAGGATGAATTTGTCCAAGATGACCCTGTTGAGGACCCAACTTCAAAGAATGAAAAGGAAACTTCAGGTCAGGATGATAATCAAGATACAGATATGGAAATTCAAACTGGAATTAAAGAGTGGGAACAAAAGAGTCGAGAGGATATCTTTGAAGTAGCCAGGAACAGTCCCAATAAAAATTCTGAGGAATGGAGAGGGAAAAAACAGAATGATGAAACACACACACCTATGGCTTGGGTTAATTGTAAAGTAGAGGCATCATCCCAATTTGATTCTTGGACGTGTAGGGAGATTATGGATCTCAAGAGGAAAGTGGAAACTATGGAAGATTCCCTTAAAGCTATTTGGAACAAAATAAACAATATGGAAAATTAGATAAGGGAGATCCCAGTCAAGCTCAAAGCCTATGAAAATAACCTCTGGGAACTTATTAAGGACAACAGAACAAAAATGGAGGAAGTTACGTCCAATATTCATGCTACTGCTGTCAATATAGGTAAAAGAGCCAATGAGGAGACCAAAGCACTGGAGGGACCTAGCAAAAGGACGAGACAAAGTTATAGAAAGAAGGTTACACAAAAAGGAGCTATGCAGGCGGCAACCACTACCCAGGATACTATTATGAAAGGAAAAGAAACTATGAAAATGATATTGGAACTGGATGAATAATCTGGTTCTTCTAGTTGGTTTAGTAACTGGTCCTATTTTTTGTTTTCTATCTGTAATCCTTTGCCTTTGGTGATACTAGATCTCTGTTTAATCTGGGTTTTGACCAGATGTCTTTCTGGTGGTTTGAGGTCCATTTAAAACCTATTTTTGCTACTTCCTTGTAGTAGTTTTTAGGCTTTGCCTGTGGTCTTGGACAATCTTTCTTTCTTTCTTTGTAACAGGGTTTCGGGGCCCCTTCAAAACCTGCTTTTACCTCAATCTAAAACAAGTGTAATCTTGGCTTGATTCCAAAAACACTTTGAGACCAAATTATTTTAACTTTCAAATAGATTGTAGTTTTTAATATATAAAGGAATGGGCTCACCTTCAAATAACACAAGATTCCCATCCTTGGACATGATGGCCTGTCAATTTTTTTTACAACTTCATGAATTTAAATATATTTCACTTCTCTCAAAATATATCTAAGGTCTCACCTAACTGATGCATGGATGAGCCACCGATGAACTACCTCCTAATTACTTCAATTATGCCTCAATAGCAGCTATCATGACTATCATCAAGTCAAACTCCCAATCTAGCTTGGCCAAATTCATTGGTGGCTCTCAAAATATCACCTCTAATTGGGCTGTTAATCTTTGATACACTTGGAATGGGACCTCCATGGACACTTTTACCTCTAAGACCTAACTCTTAAGAATATAGGACACATAGCAATATTAATGAAATAAATATGGAAATAAAATGTAGAAAATATAATGAAAGAGAAGCTCATATTTAACATGGATCACCCAAAATGGGCTATATCCACACAGAAATAACCAGTTCTTATTTTATTTAGTCTAATAAATGAAGGGATAAACCTGCAATACATCCACTACAATCTCCTCTTCACTCACGCATAGTGTGTCATCATGGTTAAAATTCCCTCATATCAAAATAGGGTTACATATTAGGGGAAAAAATGAACCAAATAATTTATACCATTATATCTATGGCTTAATAGTGAATAGTCTAGATTTACTACAAAATTATAATATTTTACAATGCATTTTTCAAAAAATTTGCTTCAAGGACATTTCCCCAAACCCTTGCTAGAGGGGCCTCCAAAGTAGGTCTTAGCCCCTCTATACCCCTATGGTGACCTTAGTGGGGGGAATTGACCCCCCACATGCTCTTGGTAACTGGTAATTATAATAAGATTAGGCTCCACCATCCAAGAATCTCCCACTTGGAGACTGATTGTTGTAACCCACCGTTACAACTTCTTCCTTGGACTTTTCTTTAAAACTTGACCTTGACATGTTCCTCATCTTCCTTGGTATCCATGAAGACCTATTGAATTTTAAAAACTCTCTAGCTTATCCTTTATGACTACCTTTGTTAGAATATCTATAGGATTCTGACTCGTATGAATCTTTTCCAACTTCAGTTGACCATCCTCCAAAATTGAATGAATGAAGTGATACTTGAGTTGTATATGTTTGGTTCTTGAATGGAATGTTGAGTTCTTTACTAAATGAATCATACTTTTGTTATCAATAAATAACCTACAATCTTCCTAATTCTGCCTCAACTCTTTCATGAATAGTTGCATCCATATCATCTCCTTGATTACTTCTATAGATGCAACATATTCTAACTTTGTAGTTGACAAAGCAACTATCTTCTATAATTTTGAAATCTTACTAATTTTTATGTCACCAATAATGAATACATAACCTATGGTACTCCTCCTTCCATCTAAATCTCAATACATGTTTGCATCAACATATCCTTGTTAAGTAAAATTTAAACCTTCATAACATAAATGTTTATCAGTGGCCCCTCTCAAGTACCTAAGAATCCACTTGACTGCATTCCAATGCTCATTTCCTAGATTATTCATAAACCTACTGACAATTCCCACTACATGAGCAATGTTTGGTATCATACACACCATATCATACATTAGACTTCAAAATACTAAAACATAGGGTACTTTGGACATGTAATTGATTTATTCTCCTATTTTAGGACATTGTTCCTTGCTTAATTTTAAGTGCACTCCCAAAGTGTACTAACTAGTTTTTCATCTTGCATTTTTAACTTGAATAACACCTTCTTGATATATTCCTCTTGAGACAATGTCAATTTTCTATTTTTCCTATCTCTTGTTATTTTCATCCTAAGGATTTGCTTTGTAGTACCCAAATCCTTCATTGCAAATGAATCTTCTAGTTTTATTTTGAGATCATTTATATCATGCATGTTAGATCCTGCAATAAGCATGTCATCTACATAAAATAACAAGATAATATGGATACCATTATCTAATCTATTAAAATAAACATAATGGTTAGAATGACATCTACTATAACCTTGTTCTATCATAAACATGTCAAATTTCAAATACCACCACCTTAGAACTTGTTTTAGGCCATACAAACTCTTCTTCAACCTGCACACCATTTTATTCTTACCTTTGACTTCATATCCCTATGGCTTCTCGATATATATTTCCTCCTCCAAGTCACCATGAAGGAAACCAATCTTCACATCTAAGTATTTAAGGTGAAAATATTCTATTGTTACCAAACTTAAAATAGTTCTTATGAAAGTCATTTTAACAACTGGATAAAATATTTTGAAAAAATATATACCTTTCTTTTATGCAAACCCATTTACAATAAGTCTATACTTGTACCTCTTTTTGCCTCCATCTTCTTCCTTCAACCTATAAACCCATTTATTCTGTAATGCTCTTTTACTTGTAGGCAACTAAACCAAATCCCAAGTTTGTTTATGTACCAAAGAGTCCATCTCCTCTTTCATGCCTTGTTCCCACTTCTTTCTAGTTTCTACCTATATTTCTTATTCATATCTTTTTAGCTCACCACATCAGTCAATAATAAATAATAAAGTGAAGGAGAGCATCATTCAAAGATTCTACTTACTCTAGAATTCTTCTAACTATACTTCCAAGAGTTTGAGGTACTTGTTGTTTTTGTTGTATTTATTACACATTCTAAATTTTTGGCACTTTTGGAATGTCATTTCTAGTGATTTAATCAAGTAATACATATTATTTATTTGACTTTTCTTGTTTATTTCCCTACAATTGATCTTTGTACATGATATTCTCATTAAAGATCACATCTTTGCTCCTAATGATTTTGCTATTTTCAAAATCCCATAAATGGTAACCAAAATCATTAAATCCATATCCAATAAAAGTACATTTCTTGAATTTTTCTTCAAGATTATTTCTATTTTCTTTATCAATATGGACAAATGCTTCACAACCAAAATTATATAAAAAGGAATAATCTACCTTTTTACCTATCTAGGCTTTCTTTGGAATGCCACCATCCAAAGGATTTGAAATCCATCTATTTATTAAGTAAATATCAGTATCCATAACATTTATCTAAAACTATAAGGGCAACCCTGAATGCAATCTCATGCTCCTTGCATGCTCCATGATTGTCTTGTTCATCTTTTCTAACACACCATTTTTTGGGTGTTTTTGGAACCGTCTTCTCTCTATGAATCCCATGGGATGAAAAATAATTATCAAACTCCTTGTTATAATATTCACCTCCATTATCTGATCTAACACACTTCAAATTATTTAATGTCTCTGTTAGGGTGTGGAGCTAAAAGCTTCAACTGTTTGCACACACATGAAGAGGATGCTGAAGAACCAGAGCCACTGGCATCGGCAGTATGACCGACGTCGGTCAGATGCAGTGGAGAAGGAGACCGGCGACGGCAGAGAGTTAGCCGACGTTGGTAGAACCAGACAAGCAGGGACCGGCGTCGGTCGCCTGTGCGGTCCAGAACTATTCGTTGCACGAACAGTTAGTTAAACCGAGTGTTTGCATGCTAAGAGGCTATTTTAAGTCGCGAGCTGTGTGTCTAATTTTAGTAGTTAGATTTCTATTTTTGTAACCATGGGATTATATTTAAAGACCCATGAGGCATGTATTGTAATTATCATATTGATCAAGTAAGAGCATTGAAGCAAGCAAGGTCAAGGAGATCTACAGGTGTAAGGTCAAGGAGATCAGCTGAAGCATTCAAGGAGGGATTGTAACTCAGGTTATAGAGTTGGTTTTATGTTGAGCAAGAGAGAGAGGGAAGAAGGTCTTGAGGTGTGGCAAGCCTTTGAGGTGGAGGAAGAAGTGGCATCTTCCTTATTTGTATTTTTTCTAGTATTATCTAATACAAGAGTGTGTATTGTCTCTCAAATCCTTTACTGTCTCATGTTTCTAGTTTCTTAATCATTCTGGTATATTTTCGTGTTCAATTGCTTATATATAAGTAATCAATTGTGCTTTCGTTGGATAAGGGGTCTCCTAACAGTTGGTATCAAAGCTACGGTTTGCAGGAAGCAGGTTATTGTTTTTGATTACAGGTCATTCATAGGGTTTTCTGATTGAGTGGGAGTTCAGCAATGGCAGAAGAAAGTAAGCTATGAATGGAGAAGTTTAATGGCAAGAATTATCAACACTGGAGGATGCAAATTGAGGACTATCTATATCAGAAGGATCTATACTTACCATTGGGTGGGGTTGCATGCAAGCCCACAGATATGAAGGATGAAGAATGGAATGTTCTTGATCAGAAGGCTCTCGGTTCCATAAGGTTGAGCCTTGCATCGTCTGTGATTTCCAGCTTATCACAGTGCAAGACAACGGAAGAGTTGATAAAGTCCTTGGCAAATTTATACGAAAAGCCCTCGGTTTCTAATAAGGTATACCTTATGAAGCAGTTATTTACTTTGCAAATGCAGGAAGGTGGTTCGGTACATACTCATCTCAGTGATTTCCATGGTTTGGTAAACCAATTAGCTTTAGTCAATATTGTTTTTGAGGATGAGGTAAAGGCTCTCTTGATTTTATGTTCTTTGCCTAAAAGTTGGGATGGTATGGTTATGGCAGTAAGTAATTTTGCATCTGCTTCTAAAATCTTAAAAGTTGATGATGTTGTGAGTGTGATCTTGAATGAGGAAATACGCAGGAGAAGCACAGGTGAATCATCAGGGAATGCTCTAAGTGCGAAAAGTAGAGGAAGGCAAAAGGAGAAGATTGAGCAAGGGAAATCAAGGTCAGGAAGGAGATCCGAGTCCAAAGGTATTACCTGCTGGTTTTGTGGAAAGAAAGGACATACAAAGAAGGAGTGTTGGTTGAGAGATAAAGAGAATCAACATGCAGGTATTGAAGAAGCAAAGGATGCAAATATTGTGGTACAGGATGCTCTCATACTTTCTTTGGATAGTCAGGTAGGATCATGGATACTAGATTCTGGTTCATCTTTTCATGCATCCCCAAACAAAGATTTGTTTCATGAGTATGAACAGGGAGACTTTGGAGTGCTCTATTTAGGGGATGGTACGCCTTGTCAGATAGTTGGCAAAGGGAAAGTGCAACTGAGATTGCAGATTGACAACACATGGGTGTTGAAGGAGGTCATGCATGTTCCAATTCTGAAGCAGAGTTTGATTTTTGTAGGAAGGTTGGGTGATGAGGGATGCACAATAACCCTCACAGCGGATTCTTGGAAGGTTACCAAGAGAGCACTTGTTTTGGCAAGAGGTAAGAAAGTAGGTACTCTTTATCTATCTACTTGTATTACTGATTCTACTTCTAGTACAGATTCGAAGATGTGGTCTAATAGGCAGGGTCACATGAATAAGAAGGGAATGGAAGTTCTTGGTTCAAAAGGTATGTGTTCAAATTTAGAAGGCATAGATAGAATTCATTGCAGGAAAAGGAAATTTGAGGCTTTTGACAAGAACAGGGATGTCTTGGTGTTTTTGGAGGAGATGAAGGCCAAAGAATAGTTACAAGCATTGAATAAATCTGAGCAGGGCAGCATGGATAGAGATCTAATCCAAGAAGAGCTCGCGGATGAAGAATTCATCACTCACGGGAACACACATGCACCGATGTCGGTTACTTGGAACCGACGTCGGTCAATCAGACACTGACTTCGGTCTTGTGCAGACCAGTAGGGTTGGTAAGTCGGGCAGGAGAAGTCCGATGTCGGTCATCAGGACCGACGTTGGCAGGGGGGACACCGGCGTCGGCCAGGGGTAATGACGTCAGTAGTCAGGGTCAGTGCATGGAACCGACATCGGTCGAGAGCAGACTGGGAGATGGCTGAGATCGGTCACTGGAACGGATGATGGGTGGATAGTTAGTTGTCAAGGAGTCTCAAACACCCATGTAGAGGTCAAAAAAGGTATGTGAACCTCATATTCATTGTTCACCTTCTTTATATTGCTTACTGATAGTCATGAACTAGGAAGATGGAGGAAGCAATGCAGGTAGAATCCAGAAATAGTGGGAGCTTGACATGGATGAGGAGTGTGAGTCCTTGGAGTAGAGCCAAATAGGTACTTGTTGGTGGAGTTGTTAGCTGGATAGAGGGATGGATTCCCGTTTTAGAGAAGAGATTGGATGGACATTTGAGATAGAAGGCTATGGTATATGGTCTTGAGTTATGCTGCAAGGCAATGGAGGTTTGACCATTGTTTTTTATCTTTACCAGGTTGGATAATATTAGCTACATTATCCTGTTACTGTATTGTGTTACTTTTTGTAGGGTTGCATATACAGGGAGTTTTCTGAGCTAAGGGTAGAGTTGGTTCAGAAGTATGTCATGAAGAATTTGGGAGTAGCAAAATTCTTGTGGCATAGGTGACAGGTATAGCATCACAGGTTTGCGTGGTGGTTGGTCTTCAAGGGTGATTTTGAAGAGGGATACAAGGCCTAAGGAACAAAATAGATGGTGTACAGGTACAAGTACAAGTTGCATCTTTTTATCTCCAAGTGGGAGATTGTTAGGGTGTGGAGCTAAAAGCTTCAACTATTTGCACACACATGAAGAGGATGTTGAAGAACTAGAGCCACCGACATCGGCAGTATGACCGACGTCGGTCAGATGTAATGGAGGAGACTGGCAGCGGCAGAGAGTCGGCCAACGTCGACAGAACCAGACAAGCAGGGACCAGCATCGGTCGCCTGTGCGGTCCAGAACTGTTCATTGCACGAACAGTTAGTTAGTTGAACCGAGTGTTTGCATGCTAAGAGGCTATTTTAAGTCACGAGATGTGTGTCTAATTTTAGTAGTTAGATTTCTATTTTTGTAACCATGGGATTATATTTAAAGACCCATGAGGCATGTATTGTAATTATCATATTGATCAAGTAAGAGCATTGAAGCAAGCAAGGTCAAGGAGATCTACAAGTGTAAGGTCAAGGAGATCAGCTGAAGCATTCAAGGAGGGATTGTAACTCAGGTTATAGAATTGGTTTTGTGTTGAGCAAGAGAGAGAGGGAAGAAGGTCTTGAGGTGTGGCAAGCCTTTGAGGTGGAGGAAGAAGTGGCATCTTCCTTATTTGTATTTTCTTCTAGTATTATCTAATACAAGAGTGTGTATTGTCTCTCAAATCCTTTACTGTCTCATGTTTCTAGTTTCTTAATCATTCTGGTATATTTTCGTGTTCAATTGCTTATATATAAGTAATCAATTGTGCTTCTGTTGGATAAGGGGTCTCATAACAGTCTCATTGTCAACCAAAGCTTTCCATTTCTCAAAAGTATTAAAAACATCATTTTTTTCATATGCAATAAACACAAGTTTTTCTAGTTGCATCATCAATAAAATTAACATAATAAAAAGATCCACCAAAATATGATACATGATCCGATCCCCATACATCTATATGCACAAGATATAACTTTTCATCCTTCTTTGTCTTCCCAAATCTAAAAAATATAACTCTCTTTTATTTTGCATACACACAGTGCTCACATAAATCTAAATCCACCTTCTTCAAATATAGCAATAAATTATTTGAATCGAGAACTTGCATCCCCTTCTCACTCATGTGCCCAAGTTTTTGGTGCCATAATTTTGTATCCACTTTTGTGTAAGCTAAAACAATATAAGATTCAACATTACCATTAGATAAATATAATGTACCTACCTTCTCTCCTTTTACTATTACTAGTGATCCTTTGGTGACCTTCCATGAATTTTATACAAATGTAACTATGTAACCCTTACTTCCCAACTACCCTATTGAAATTAGATTTATTCTCAACTTATGAACATGCCTCACATCTTTCAAAAACCATTTTTTTCCATTTTGCAATTTTATTTGTATCTTACCCTTTCCAACAATTTTATAGGGTTCACCATCACCCAAATAAACCTATCCAAAACCACCTTGAACATAGTCTTGAAAATATTTCCTATGAGGTGTAGCATGAAATGGAGCCCCAAAATATAACAACCTATAATCATTAATATTATCTAAAGAAAGTATTAAAGCATATTTTAACACATCACCTACTACATTTGCTTCCTAATTTTTGTCATGTTGTCCATCTCCTTGTTTTCCTTTTCAAAACCAATAATCTTTCTTCAAGTGTCCTTTCTTCTCACAAATCTAGCACACCGATGTTCCTCTAGATTTGGATCTACCCTTCCTAGAATTCCCATGATTCATTGGGTCCTTTCCTTTATCCTTTTATTTTCCCCTATTATTCATAGTTAAAACATTACCTGATGTCACCTGTGCTTTTTTGTCACATTTACTCACTAAGAATAACACCAATAACATCATCAAAGTTTAAAGTGTTTGAACCAGAGATAGAATTACTCACATCCATGACCAAGACATTCCATCTTTCTAGCAATGAGCATAGAATCAAAAGATCTCTAATCTCATCATCAAAGTTTACTCTTATAGAGCTTAACTAATTTGTGACCATGTTAAATTCATTTAAATGATCAAAAATAGACCCACCTTATAACATATCCATATTAATTAAATGCTTCATAATAAATACCTTATTAGAGGTTGAACATTTTTCATATACTCTATCCAATGCCTTTATCACATCCATTATTGTATTTTATTTTTAAATATTGAAGGCCATCGACACTACCAAACATAGTCGTATTATTCCTAATGTCTTTCTATCAAGAACCTCCCAATATTCATCCTTAATAGTCATTAGATTCTTTTTTATTCAACCCAATGGTAGGAAAATATCCTCATGATATAGATAGTCCTTCATTTGAATCTTCCATAGCTAGTAAATTTCACCATTAAACTTCTTGACCTTAAAATTTCCTTTTTCCACCATTACTCTCACTCAAACTAAGAACCCTCTTTTCCTATGAGTTTATCTACCAAATAAACATTTGGATCTGATACTAGTTATTATAAGTATAGAATATAGATCAATATTAATGAAATAAAGGTGGAAATAAAATGCAAATTACACAACATAAGAGAAACATATATTTAATGTGGTTCACCCAAGATGGGCTACGTCCACATAGAAATAACTAGTTCTTTTATTCAATCTAAAAAATGAAGGGACAAACCTGCAATACATCCACTATAGTCTCCTCTTCACTCGCAAATAATGTGCCATCATTTTTACAATGCCCTCACATCAAAGTAGGGTTACATATTAGGGCAAAAATACACCAACATAATTTCTACCATTAGATCTATGACTTAATAGTGAATGGTCTAGATTTACTATGAAATTACAATATTTTACAATACATTTTGATAAAAAAAAATTAATTTAGGAGAGTTGCCCCCAAACCCCCACTAGGTGGTATATAAAGTAAGTTTTCACACCCCTTAGACCCCCATGGTGATCTCAATGGGGATTAATTACCCCCTCACAACCCCCTATCAGGAACAAGGAATTATAATAAGATTAGACTCCACCATCCAAAACTAACTAATTCTCATAGTGGATTGAATAGAGAGCTATAACATTATATAAGATCTATCTTTATTGGTTTTATCCACCTTATTCCTCATGACCTAGTCAAAGTGACCTAGGTGAACTCTAAACTCACATATTTCTAGTAGTGTCCCATATAGCTAGAATATCATAATGATTTTAACCTCCTTGAAGTAGGCCAACATCTTTTACCTACCTTATTTTAGAGGATCTACTACTATTTGTGTTAGGATCAGGTATTCTTCAATCAAATCCCTCATGCTCTTGGTATATGTTTGGTAAAGGCTCAGGTATAAAGTAGGTATGCACTTCAATTCTAGGAACATGCCTTTATGTATGATCACTACTTGCTTCCAATACTTGATTTCCATGAGATAAATTCTCTCCAAATATGTTTGAGACCATATAAGATGTGTTTTTTATATCCACAAAAGTCTCAACCACTTCTCCCATAGCTGAGAAAAGTTATAAAAGGACATCCTCGACTCATCCAATCATTACCATAGGTAAGGATACATTTACTTATGGCTCTAGGGCTAGATCCTACTACTGAATTTACTCTATAATCTTCTCCGACATATCATGTGTATCTTATAACATAGATATTAGGTCCTTAGGTTCTTTCTCTTCTCTGGATGTCATCACTTTAGTGAGGGATAATAGGTCTTGTTGGGTTTACCATACCATAGGGTTTTCCTCCTAGATGAACTTATAGGTGAAGATTCTCCTCATGTTTCATATGATGTTATCTAAGTCCCATTGGAGTTTAGGTTCACCTTACATAGTCATCTTAGGCACCTACAACACCATGACTACTCTTAAGGTAGAAGGAGGTGTTAGTGGGGTGGAAGATATGGATGTGATAGGTAAATGTCTGGGTAGAGGGGGAGTAGTTGAAATAGAGGAAATGAAGGAAGAGAGAAATGGAGGAAGAGGAGGCATGGGGGAAAAAGGGGAAAAGATGAAAGGATAGGCCCAAGGGAACATATTTACCTACCATTAGATCTAGATCAAGTTAACCTATGGGGCAATGACACCAAGGAAAGGGGAATTCTATAAAAGGAAAGAAAGTAGTTTCTTAAAACCAAGTCTATGATGTTTGGGATAATGTAAAAAGGAGGCCTAAGAATGATGCAAAGAGAAACAAAAGGTGGTACAAGAGGTTAGGAATGAGTCACCTTTTATTTATTTTTAGGACTCTTTCCTAGATCAGCTTCAACAACTGAAATGGATGGAGTTAGCGACTAAAGAGGCTACTAAATAACTATTATATCTTAAACTTATACCCTTAGGATAAGTTGTTTTAAGGCTTCCCTTAGTCAAGCTATAAAATGGGAACAACTCCAGGCTATGGGTATCTTGTCATGGGGCTGAACCTATAGGTAGGCTGGTTCCTCTTTGATTATCACCTAAAATTAAAAACTAAGCCTAGTGTTTCATGAGAAAATGGTTATAAATAGGATAAGGTATCCTAATAAAACTAACAAGTGATGCACTAAAACTACAAGTTAATCCTCCCTACTCAACTTGAAAGACATTAATGAAATGAGTAGAGGTTGAGTTTAGAATCCAATTATCTGCTATGCATCCATGTAGAGGCTCACCAAATGATCTAGGTTGAGGGAAATGAAAGGATATGTCTAAAATAAGACACTAACTAGTCACAATATCTAGATGCATGCTTCAATCAAGAGATGTGGAACACAACACATATGAGTAGATGAACTAGTAACTAAGTGAGATAAGTACACACTATACCAGAATAATGAAATCAAAGCATGACCTTATCTTATTTTAAGAGGTTACAAATTCCTTCTTAGAAGAGTCTAATCTAACCAAGAGAGGGAACCAAGAGAAAGATAGAGAGAGATCTAATGATCTATTAAAAGAAGTGAGAGATATTTGTTCTTGGCCCCAAGGCCTCTATTTATAGTAGAGAAAGAGAAATAAATGAGGGAATTAGAAAGCTTGTTGCTTTCAATAACTAATGAACTATAAGATTTCAAAACATTCCATCATGCCTTTATCTAATCAAGTCATTATGAATGGGATCTTCATTATTTTCTCAGATAGCCTATGAGTCATTTTAATCTTGGCAAGTTACACTAGAATACAAGAGTTTACCAAAGATAGAAAGCTAGAAGTGAGTTATCCAATTACTTCTTGAATCACCAAGCTTTGATCCATTGATATTCCATTAGATCTTATCATGAAGGCAAGATTTTTGGTTCTTTAAAATGCCAAAGACATGTCATATATACTCTAAATTAGAGGCTTATTAAGGCATGGCTCAAAATGATCTTTTGTTAGCCATGTATATGCTTCTATCTCAGATCATGGACCAAATTATTTATAGAGGAAAAACAATCTAAGTATATTAGTTTTCCTAGAGATTATATAGATATATCACTTTATCTAAAAAAAATGGTGCCATCAGAGTCCATACTAAGCCTTCATCTTTTTTCTTCTTCTACCAACTTGGTTCAGAATCGAGTTCTGATTCTCTTACTTACCTACCAAGTTGGGTTCATCTTTCTTGACCATCCTTTGCTAAAATTTTCCAGCTCATTCCATTATTAGTTGTCTTGATCACCATGCACTATTAGATCCTAAGACATGGTTAATCATAGGACATAGATCCTTAAGACCCATCACCTCAAGCTTTGCTTCTTATTGGCCTTCAGGATCCACTAACTATTTGACTTGATCCAAGATTTTATGGACTTGACACTTATCGGGCATGTGATTTTCCTTAGGTCTCCACCAAGGATTTTTAAACCCCAATAGCTAGTTCTCAAAGATTAAATTTAACATTTATGCAAACATCATTTGATGCTTGTGAGAATGCTTTTGACATCCTGCAACCCATCAAATTTTAATTCATATGGATTTTTTTCTTAGGAATAAAGTTTACACTTTCAAAAACATCTTTCATATTTTTGGCCAACTTTACAAATTTGTAACATGAAGCACATAACTCATGAAGACACCAAACCTTCAAGGGATGGTTTGGTGCTACACAAAGCAAACCCATTTGATCTATTGGCCTACTTGATCCTCATCATGTGAGATCTACTAGGACAAAATGTGTGGATAAAATCTAGATGGAGTGAGTGGATTATATGAGTACCACACATTCCCAAGCATTTCATAAGGTTTTATATAGTTTTTTGAGCTCCATGATCTCCTATATTTTCCCACAGCATCTAGAGCCTATCCAAATAATTTGAGTTGAGGCACTATTTGGTATGCGGGCCAAACATGGCCAACATTTTTGGTGACTTGTAGGGAAGAATGCTTGCTATGTTTGAGAACCCAGTCCATTTTCTAATCTAATCCATTGGGCATGGAGTCACCTTTATGAAACTGAGTTGATCTAGAAACTCTCTTAAAATAGTAGGATAGAAGGAACCAAACAAGGAAAATAACCTACTAAACAAATGTGCACCAAGGCACTTGGACAAAATCATGAAATCTAACCTATCCTAAACAAACTAAATAGAAGAGATATATACAAAACCATTAAATGGTTGTAAAAAGTAGTTACCTTTTCTCAATAATACATGATATTTTACATGTTTGAGGGATACCAAACAAATATCTAAAAGTACTATATTTTCAACAAATTAATGGTATGTTTCTCCTAGAATAAGAACAAAAATGAAGTCACCCTTCTAGTCTGATTGCTTGGTTGTACAAGCTTCATGGAGTGATCAGGAAAGCTAATCTTATTTTTATTGAAGCTCAAATTTGTGATCTAAATTGAGCACAACCTATGATGGCTCCTCTTTAACATCTTCCAAATGAGATAAGTACCTAATAGGGCATCCTCTTGTCAACATAAACATTGGGCAATCATATTTTTCCTCACTTTTGTGTTTTTCCACTTCATCATCATGCTCCTCAGGCACAATAAGATCATAGTCTCCTTATAGAGGAATAATATCTATTTCCCAAATCTCAAAAATTCTCCCAACCCTTGTTCTTGATGCTTGATCATGCTTTTATGGAGAGATCTATCCATCTTTGAGGTCCCTCTTTATCACACAAAGTGATGGTCCCTCAAGCTATATATCTTGAGTGCTCAAGATGTCCTCCTCATCAAACTTGCTTAGAATTTTACCTTGAAGGCTTCCTTTATCAAGATCTAGTTCATCAGTGTCAAATCCATGCCAAGAAGGTTAGTTTGAACCTGATTCTCCTTCTTCCATATTTTGTACAATAGGCTTATGGCCCAAAAGGGAGATAGTGGGAAGGTGAAGAAACTCTCCTTGCTCATAACTTATGAGAGTGTCCTTTTGATTTGGGGTTATGTAGGATATCTTTGATGTCCTTTGAGGGAAGGATAAAGATCTTTCAAAATCTTAAACATTAATATCACTGAGCTAAGTTATATTTCTTTAATCCATTCCTTATATGATTGACTCTTTTTCTATCATAACTGGTCTGGTTTTTTGTGAAGATGAGTCTTGACCAGGTAGACTAGGGGGTTGGGCTTGAGGCTCTATGTAAGACTGATTCAAGTGGGCTTTATGGTCTTCAAAGGATATAAATATATTTCCCACATATTGAATCAGACTCCCTATTACTTTTATGTCCTCATTAGCACAATCCATCCATTGTTTACCTTCTAGGGTAGACCATCCACATTTGATCGAATGGAAAGCACTCCTTGATTTCTATATGACATGGGTAGGGATGATTGAAAAAAACTCTAAACCTCTACCAATCTCTCTTATTAACCTCATATAGGTTGATAATGATTTATTGACCCCTGATAAGGATGTAATAGGGTAAGCCTGGTCTTGATGAGGGGTAGGAGAAGAATGAAGGTCACGATAGGGTTGGTAAGATTTTTGAGGGCTGCTTAGGGAGAATAGATGAATATTATCCATCTAATAAGAAGGATATCAAGACATATAATAAGCATACTAACCAAAATATGGTTGATTTTAAATACCAGATAATGAGGGTTAGGCACTTAGACTGATTAAACCAAATGATAGATGCTTGAAGTCACCATTGATGTTTGTTAAATGCCTCCAAAGGATACTACGTAGAAGGATAACACCAAAAAATTATTTTGCTACTTTAGAATTTTGTCCAACCAGGTGTGCTAGAAAATATTATAGCTTCAACTCACACCCTTGGGAGAAGTGGTTTTAAGGCTTCCCCCAGTCAAATTATAAAATGAGAATAACCCCAAGCTATGGGTATCCCATGATGGGGCTAAACCTATAGATTAGGTTGGTTCCTCTTTGATGCTCACCTAAAACTAAAAACCAAGCCTAGAGATTATTAGGAAAAGGGTTAGAAATTGGATATGGGATTTTAGGAAAGCTAATAGGTGATGCACCAAATTTATAGGTTGATCCTCCCCACTCAACCTGAAGAACACTAATGAAATGAGTAGAGGCTGAGTTCAGAATCCAACTATCTTCTATACTTCCATGTAGATACTCATCAAATGATCTAGGTTGAGGGATAAAAAAGGAAAGGTATGAAATAAGACACTAATCATTTTTATTATCCACATATGGGCTTCGATCAAGAGATGTATAATACAACATATATGAGCAGATGAACTAGTAACTAGGTGAGATAAGTACACACTATACTAGAATAATGAAATCAAAGCATAAACTTATATTATTTCAAGAGCTTACAAATTCCTTCTTGGTAGAGTCTGGTCTAACCAAGAGAGGTAACCAAGAAAAAAATAAAAATAAATCTAATGATCTATCAAAGAAGTGAGAGATATCTATTCTTAACCCCAAGGCCTCTATTTATAGCAGATAAAGAGAGAGAAGGGAGGGAGTTAGAAAGCTTGTTACCTTTGATAACCAATGAGTTGTAAGATTTTAAAACATTCAATCATGCCTTTTTCCAATCAAGTCGTTATGAATGGGATCTTCATCATTTCTTTAGATAGCCTACAAGTCATTCTAATTTTGGCAAGCTACACTATAAGACAAGATTTTGCTAAAGGTGGCAAGCTAGAAGTGAATTCTCCAACTAATTCTCAAATACCTAAGCTCTAATCCATTGATCTTCCATTAGATCTTATCATGAAGGCAATATTTTTGGGTCTTTGAAATACCAAGCACATATCATGTCTACTCTAAATTTGCAGCTGGTTAAGACATGGCTCAAAATGATCTTTTATTGGGCATGTATCTACTTTTATCTTGGATCCTAAATTGAATTATCTATAGAGGAAAACCAATCTAAGGATATTAGTTTTCTTAGAGATTATATAGATATAGCACTTTATCCCAAAAAATGTCCCCTCAAAGTTTGTATCGAGCCTTTATCTTTTTTATTCTTCTACCAACTTGGGTTGAGATCAAGTTCTGATTCTCTTACTACCCTGCCAATTTAGGTTCATCTTACTTGATCATCTTTTGTCAAAATGTCCCAACTCATTCCCTTATCAACTATCTTGATTTCCATATACTTTTGGATCTTAGGACCTGGTTAATCATGAGCCATGGATATTTAGGACCCACCACCTTGATCTTTTCTTCTTATTGGCCTTCAAGATATACTAATTATTTGACTTGATCCAAGCTTCCATGGACTTGACACTTGCTAGCTTTGTGATTTTACTTAGGTCTCTACCAAGGATTTTTAAACCCTAATGGATAGTTATCAGAGCTTAAATTTAACATTTTTATGAACATCATTTGATGCTCATGAGAACATATTTTATGTCTTTCAACCTATCAAATTTAAACTCATATGGATTTTTTGCCTGGGTATAAATTTGACACTTACATAGGCATCTCACATATTTTTGTCCAAGTTTGCATATTTGTAACATGAAGCATAGAACTCATGAAGACACTAAACCTTTAGAGGATGGTTTTGGTTCTACATGGAACAAACCCATTTCATCTACTGGCCTACTCGATCCTTATTATGTGATCTTTTCTTGTTACTAGGACCAAATGTGTGGATAAAATTTGGATGGAGTGACAAAATAAGATGAGTTCCATGTGTTCCCTAATTTATCCTAATCATTTCATAAGGTTTTATATAATTCTTTGATCTCCATGATATCTTATATCTACCCATACCATCCATAGCCTATCCACACAATTTAAATTTATTGCTTAATTAGGAACTATGCAAGTAGGCATAACTTGTTATGTGTGCCAAACATGGCCAATAGTAACTAGATGTGTCATTAATGTGGCCTGGGCTGATTGAATTTTTCACATAAGGGCACTTATTATTGGGTAAGAATTATTAATTGGTATAATTTTTGGCACCTACAAGTATCTAAACATCTAAAATAATTGGTGTGGGCACCATAGAGATCCTTGCTTAGGGAACTATGTAGATGACAACTAGGAGGTGAGAAAGATGTGCATAGTTGAAGCTAGTGGCACTTGGATGAACTATGGGAGGGGTAGAATAGGGAAAATTGGGGGTAGAATCATAGTAAGTTATTTTAGTGAAGGTAAACTAGGAGGGGTTCCACTAAGTTGTTGAAAAATGGTGGGAGAGGGGGGAGGGATCTATAGGGGTGTTGATTACTAGTCTTACCTTAGGATTGTATATGGGATACTATTAATGTTGAACCTGAACACCTACGTATCTTGGGTTTGGGCCATTTAAATTTTATAGGCTTTAGGTTGAGTCACATGGACTTGAACTCCCTAAGGTTAAGTTGTTAGACCATAGGAGGTGGTGGAGCTAGAGCAAAGGGGTGTGCAAATGAAACTTATGGAGGAGAAGGAGATGAAACTCCTTATAGAATTATTCATGAAATATAGGGGGAATTGATTGAATATCCCCTTTTATCTAAGATAACTTTGAGGAGGCAAGGCTATCTTAGGTGGATGGCCTAGGCCGAGCCTCCTTTCCTTTCTTCTTCTTCTTCTTTACCTTGATTTGGTTGAACACATCCTTATCATCAGTTGATTTGAGATATAACTCATCATCCTCATATGAATAGTTGCCATAGTTGATGTTTAGGTGGGTCTGGTATCTTTCCATATGGGCCTTGATGACATCATGTGGGTTTTAGTCTTGGTGTTCAACTCTAAATAGGTCATAATAAATCCTTGTAACAACCATCTTCTATAAAAGGGGGAACCCTGTATATGTGATGCCTGTGGTGATCAAGAAGAGAGGGTAGGACTTATTTGTTTGGATGATATAATGGTTAAATATGCCTTCCACTAGTTGGTAGGTGATTTTCTTCTTTGTCAAGTGGTTGAAGACTTGATAAGGAATATGGGGAGGGGATCCTTGAGAGTGTCAACCTCCTAAATGATGGTGTCATCCATGTAGTACTAGTAGTCACCAATGGGGGTGAGACAGTCTCTTATCTCCTTTGATATTCAAGGCATGGTTACATCATTAATGGCTATGTATACTAATAAGTAAAAATAATATCATATCTCCTAGATATGGTTCTAGTAATGTTGTCCAAATAGCTTGTAGAAAATAAAATGGATCATAGAGCCTTCAATAACCCATACTAGAAAGGTATAAGGTTTGAATGTGAGTGTTGTGTAAAGAAAATCTACCAAGTAGTTAATCATGTGAAATTTACCTCTTCCTTGATCATATCCCACTACTTTGATCAAGTTGAAATCAATCACTTCCCCAAGGTCAAGAAATGGATCACCCTTAAGAATTATCTGGAGTAGGGGGATCCATAAGAGGTTGATGTGAAAATAGTCATTTCTCTAAAATAAATTAGTTTAATAGTATCATATCAACATAGACTCCATGATATAATCATTCACATATATCTTGTTGACCCATTTTTCACCTAGGTTCTCTGAACAGACTTTTAAGACATCATATATCTAGTACGTACTAGTCTAGGTACCTCATTGTAGATGAATCCTAGATAATTGTGTACTTTATGAGGTTATAATAAGCTTTAAAGGCACCTCTTTATATATATACGATCTGATTCTAAGAACTCATAGATCATACCATGTCATGAACACCATCCTATACTTGCTTATCTATAAGAAAAAAATTTCCAAATAAATCAACACAGGGAAAGATCTATGGCTTGACTGTATCTCAGTATAGCCTACACTTTTTGTATGCCTAGATGGAATATTAAATATTGGTCTCATATTCATCATCATTGGTATAGGATTTTTTCACCAAATTAATTTACTTGAATATCTCATTATAGTGCTTGAAGTGCACTAGGCCATCTAAGAACATGGTCTCCCTATACTCATGCTTGATTTTAGCATTGGAAGAAGAAGTAGCCATTATAGAAAGGATGAGATTTCTTGTGATAATAAGTTATAAGTGAGGGATGCTAGAGGGTACATGAATGCACAAAAAATAATAAGGTAGACTAGGAAACTAGGATCAATACTGGTAAATGAGCTCACCTAAGGGCACTTATGGGGATCCTTAAATATCTCCTATATTATGGTGCATGGAAAATCACTCAGCATGAATTCAAATTTGAGTTGGTGGCCATATTTTCCCATTTATTTCCCAATTTGGACTTAAACCCATTTATATCTAATATTTTCCAGTTGTTAGATTTGGTGATGTGACATAATGTTCCCATTTATTTAATTAGGTCCCAATTCCCCATTTCATTAATATAAGGAGTGTGGTAGGCACATGGTCATTTCATCCTATTGGCATCTTATATATACTATTTCATGTGCCACATGTCCATTTTTAATTAATTTAAATTGTAATCACTACCACCTAGGCATGGCTTAATACTTATTGTTTATGTTTTTAGGAGTAAGAGTAGCTAGCTGGATGAGTGAAGTAATTCAAGGCATATTTGGATTATCCCTTTAGATCTTGGTGTAATTTATTTTACCTATTTGGGGAATTTTCAAGCTTCCTCTATAAATATGTATAAAAGTGCCATGTGGCATGGTCTGGCAAGTCAGGCTCTCTTGGGCTCTGACATCTCTGTCAGGTCTGAAAGACTAACATCTCTAACAATGGGCCACCCAACTTCATTTTTTTGGTTGGGTTCTCCCAAGATTTGACATATTTGTCAAATTAAAGAGATTTATGTGACTACCATTAGGTCCATCTAATTGGTCAAGCTCTGGCACCTCTGGTCCTTGGGGCCATGCAAAATGTTCTCATTCAGTCAGGCTCTCTTAGGTTCTGATGTCTCTATTAGGACTAGGAAACTGACCATTTTGATAGTTGTAAAATCTGATTAGTTAGGTTCTCCTTGGATATATCATATTTGTCAAGACTAGGAGACTGACACGTTCTAATAGTTTGAATCATGTGGCACTTTCTAATTTGGTCACTCAAATTACAAAAATCTATGAAAAGGGATTGAGTAAAAAAGAAGTCATATAACCAAATACAACTCACCTATTCATCAATATAGCTTTACAAGGTACCACATAGGACTCTAATAAACTCAAACTCCAAGAGATTGATACTATGAATTTTGAAATAAGTCCAAATCTACTAATTTAGAACGTTAGTGTAATAAAAATATTCTTAGTGTGAAAATGCATTGTTCTACTTAGGATGTGATAAATCTTTGATTGTGCTTAAACTCAAAGGTTATGGAGGGATTTAATAGGGATCAAATTATATTATTAATATAATGTATGCATGGCAAAACCATGGAAAAATATAGTTTCAAGGCATAAAAAATAAATACATTAATTAAGGAGAGGCAAAAAATCTAGGAACCTCAAATTTGAGAAACTTTGAAGAGGGGTCCCCCACTTATCAGAAGAAGGGCTTGTGTTGGCCATAATAAGATAACATATCCACATACATACATCATGTTTCCCTTCATCATCTCATCCTCACTATCAGTATATGGACACATATAGACCTTATCACAATGTAATCCTTAGTACATGGTTTCATACCCAAATATTATTTTCCATCTCTCCCACTACTTTTATAATGGGGCATATTTGTTTCCCCTCTAGCTAGTATGCCATATTCATATTTTAATATTCACACACATCAATATTTTTATGATGTTATATATTCTTTATGGTTTCACATGGATATATCACTTGTCTATCCTCTTTCCTATGAGTGGGGCATAAAATTTCCCCCATCTATGGATCGTCATACTAACTAAAGTTATATTAAACCATGACCTTTTTCACAATGTTATTTATTCTATGGGGTTAGACATATTACATCTCTACCCTACCTTTGAATTTTACATGTTGGTATATTTCAATGATTATATATGCATTTTCTAAGGATTTTTATTTGTTGATATTTTATGATGGTTATATATGATTTATCCAAGGATTTACATGATTATATTTTATGATAGATATATACATTAGCTTGTATGAATTTTTTATAGATTTTAAAATCTTTGGCCATATATTTTTACAATATATCATGATTTTAACTCTATCTTTTGAGATGAGTGATCACATGATCAAGTATTACATCAATTCTCATTATTTATGTGGCCTCATCTTACTCACTTTATTATATTATCTATTTTCCTCTCATATGTATTATAACTTTAGGGATGTCCTCCTCCATCTTTCTCTTTCCTCACTCTATGCCCTCTATTTTATATTTTTTTTTCTTATGACATGCATTCAGTGGTCCATTGAATTTATCCTTGTTATTTTGTGTTCCCTTGTCCTCCCAATTTATTTAACTTTTTTGGATATTTTATTCCTCCTTTGGTTGTATTTTAGTCTAATAGGTCCCTAATTCAAATTAGGTAAGTCTATATATATAATACCTCATATAGGCATAAAAATAAAAAGTATCAAGAGGAATTATCTATCATTTCAATCTAGGTGCACTCTATAAATATTTATTTATACTCTTAAGGAATAAAATAAAGTTTTAATTAAAAATTATATTAAAATAAGGATATGAAAATTGTGCATGTAGTATCATCTCAACCTAGGAAGAGAAGATGAAAAAATTTACTCAAAATATTCACTCAGACTACATTAAAATTATATAGGGTTTTATTTTGAGCATGTAGGATATGTAGTTTTGAACCCTTGATGGTTTATCAACCTGACTAATATTTTTTTTTCTACCCTTGAAATGGTTTATGGTGAATTAGGTAAATAAGATAAAGGAAGATACATCAAAAAATTATGCCCATAAATTTTATAAAGTGATTATGTAAAAATGTATAACATCACTCTGCACATTTGTTAAAAATACTCCCTAATTAAAATGTGAATGAAATATAAATTCAAATCTTGTTAATATATCTGGTGTAAACACACATTAAATTCATTCAATTGATAAATCTACATTGTGCACATTCAATGACATGGTTTTAGGAATTGAATGTGTACATATATGCACCCAAATTTTTCACCATGTAACATTTTTTAATATATGATGATGATGAAATAACATCCATAAATAAAACATGCTCATGCCTAGTGTTCACCTTCCTTATTTTCATTTTTTCCATTTCATTTCCCTCTTAAACTAACACGTTTTCATTTTTATAAGTGTTTTCCTTCAAATTATAAATATTTTTTGTGGCATGGTGAAACTGACACAATAGTTTTGAAAACCACCCCAATGGTTTTAATAATTGTCTTGGTGGCTACATAACTTATACCAACATAAAGAAACATTTTTTAAACAATTTCATATACTTTTAAACTCACACTTGTAACCCATGTTTTCATGCATTTTGCATGATTTTTATCACATTTTTATCCTATTCTCCTGTACTTACCTTTGTAATTTTCAATTACAATCATATCCATGTTTATTTAAAACTTATCTACATTAAATAAAACTCCAACAAGCTCTTAATCAAGATTCATTAAAATCCTACTTGTAAACACTTCTCTTTACCTAAAATTAACTCTTTTTTCATTAATTTTTAGATCCAAAAATTGCATAAGATTTGAGCACATAGTTTTAGAGGTCCATAGTCTACCTTCTATAATTTTTTATCTAATCACAAGAGAGAGAAAATGATTAAGTTTTTCCTTTATATTTGTGTTTATCAAGTTGGACATTTATCCATGGACACACATTCATCACAAACTTAGACTTGACATACTTAACAATTATTCATTGCATTCATATTAAAAACATTAAAATGGAATAAAAAATCAAAATCACACTCTCAAAAATGCCTATAAAGGCTTATTACATTACATGAAAGAGTTTTATAATTTTATATAATTCTTTGTAAACTAATATAACTCTTTGTTATGCTCTTGGAGAGTTTTGTTCCTTCAAAACAGGTTCCTCTGTCCAAAACATCATTTTATTTTTCTAAGTATCATATCCCATTAACATATTAAGATTCATGGGGTGTATTTTGAACTTAATTTACCTAAAAATAACATAAAATATTATATAATCTCTCAATTTTAATGATTAAACACCAAAATATCAGTAATAACTCTTAGGTACTCAAGGGACATTTTATGTAAAATGGAAGTTACTAAAACTATCATAGCTTTACTAAAGTTTTTTTAATTGACCTAAATTTTTAAAAATAACTTGATAAATACATTTTATATCATCCCACTAAATTTTTCAATCTACATATTACTATAATAATAGAACCATCTTTCCAAGTGTCTCAGACTAGACTTATGACATAGTATAACAAAAAAAGATAATACATTATCGATGTGACTAAAAATGATTTAAAATTTAGCACGTAATTTTCATGTTATAGGTAATACTATCCCACAAAATTTGGAAATCCAACTCTTATCACAACAATATAACCATCTTACCAAGTGTCACAGATGTAGTTTAACATAATCAGTGTGGTGAGAAAGGAATAAACCTTGTGTATGCCCCCTCATCAAAAGTTGTAAATAATGTAAAATATTAATATCTATTTGTATTTTGGTGCATTTTCATGGCATGTGCACCTATAATGTGTCCCAAATGGAAGTATATGTCAAAATTTAACCTATGCTCTATAAATTATATATAATATTTGTCTCAAAGCTTTAAAAAATATCTGAATCATGTAAATTGTATCAAATTCTACCAATTTTTTAAAAAATGTGTGTGGACTCATGTATTTATGAAATTCCCCCACTAATATACCCACCCTTTTTAGATGAGGGGTATGCAATATTGTAGTCACCTTATCTCAAAAGGATAAGATAACCATGCCATATATGTATTAATCATGTAATATTAATATGTATAGTGTTATCATGTCTAAGTACATATCAATGAAACTCATAGTATATAATCATATAAAGCCCTAATATGCATGATAAATATCATGGCAACATCTAGGAGTAACAAGAAAAAGCTCAAAAAATAATTAATCACACAAATAATACCACTTAAATTCATGAAAAAGACCACAAATAAGGGGCATGTTATAATTTTGCACACTTAATAGGAGGACATGTTAAAATTTATACACACAAAATAAACAACACCTAGTGTCACCATGGCTAACAAACAAGGACATGTTCAAATGTTCCATAGTCAAAACAAGGTAGAAAACAATAAGTACACTCAAATAATACATGTGATAATATGAATAATAAAAATATAAGAAATTAGCATAAGCATATCATATTAGTCCTTTCATACATGTGTTTGTAAAATGTCTTGTAGCATAGCATATCCATCTTACTGTGTAAGTGTTAGTATATAAGCACAACATGATAACGTAAATTTATTATAAAACAATGTAACATGTGTCAATTATGATCAATGAAGTAAATTCCCACAATTTAGTTTGTCATATGGGTGGATGAAAAGGTCCAACATCTGTAAGCTCATGTATCATGTATTTAGTGTATGTGTGTATCACACTCAAATATATATGAAACATATGTGTGTATATAAAGGAAATGATATGTTATCTACTAACATCAATTAGACAACATATATTCAAAAGTTAGTAAACATGTGTATGCTAAATATTTTTTATTTTTGGTTTATTTTAATTTTTTTTATCTTTATATATTTGAAAATTAAAATTTTCATATGTGAAATTGAAAAATATTAAAAAGCCCAAAAAATCTAAGCATATGGAATAGTTTTACTAAAATCCAAGGATTTCATCAAGGGGATGCCTATGTGAAGGACCTATATCATATGTGTCATAACCCTCAATTATATTTCCATATCCATTTTGCATATTAGTTATGCCATTCCAATCATCTTTTGCATAACTATATTTATCATAGGAAAGGACTGACTTGTTAGGTTGTAATTGAATTTGTGATATGTCCTTTTGATAATATGTATATGTAAAACCAATTGACCCATATTATGATGTTAGATTTTTTTATTTGTGATTTGCAATATGTAATATCTTTTCCTTTATTATTATTCCATTAGTTGTAGTTATTTGTATACTATATGAATATATGCTTTCTTTTCAATTATTTTGATCTAAATATGATCCTTATTTTGAAAAGGATGTGACCTTACCTTCATTATCAAATTATATGCAACCAGTGTTTTTATCAATCATTGCTTCTATTGAGTGTAACCATACTTTTCCAAGCACAAAATTATATGCACTTTGATTATAAATAACATGAAAAAGTAAGAGAACATTATTTTGATTCAAATTAAACTCTTTATTAAATTTATCTCACTTGTTGTAATTACATTTTCTTTATATAGTTGTTGATATTTATTTCCATGAGAGCTAAAAAATGATAGAATAAAAAATGGTATCTTGATAGTCCATAACCTTGATATGTATAAATTTCTTTCCATCTATGTGAGCAATGATAATGAAAGGGTCCTAGTATGAGGAAAGGCTTGTAATTCCCCCCTTTGATACCACATTTGAGACTTTATCTTTTTCAAGAGTCTCTTGATTTTTTACCTCTTTTATTAGAAACCATGCTTTAAGCATGCTTTTTTTTCTCACCTTGAATTTTATTTTCCAACTTCTCTTTTAAAATTTTCACTTTTTCATGTTGTAGCTTTTTTAACCTTTACTTTTCAAACTATTCCTTTTGTGATTGATCTTTTTCATCTTTTTCCTTTTATAATATTACTTGCTCTACTTTTTCCTTTTTAGTTTTTTTCTAAAATCTAATTCTACCTTTTAATCTTTTCTTGCTCTACTTTTTTTAATTTCAACTATTTTTTCTCTATATTAATATCTTTGTAACCATACTGGTTCTTTTTATACTTGTGTTCTAGAAGATGCATACATAAGGTTAGGGGTTGCTTGATTGATGTATTTATTATGGGATCACCACTATAAATTATACTTTTTATTTTTATTCTTTAAAGCCAAATAAATATTTTTATGATACTCATGCATTTTAAGATATGCACAATAGTATTTTTATCTCCTTAGAGGATGTAGAGGAGGTAGTTTGATCAAATTATTTCTAAGAATTTCCCTTAGAATTTCACTTGAAATATTATTAGTCATTTGTAAAAAAATTGAATCACTTGTTTTAAATGTATTCTATTGTAGCTTATCATTTAGATATGAAGTCTTGTTAGGCATAACATTACTAGATGAAGATACAAATACATGATTAACACTAGCACATTCTGGATCCTTTGCATATGTGACCTAATTTTCCATTGATGTGATATTTAAACTAAAATGCTGATTTTTATTTTTTAGCTCTTATATTAAACTTGTTCATAATGATTATTTATCCTTGAGGGCTTCACAAGCACAAACCCTTAGTACTTCAGATTGAATATGCATACACATACTATCTATAAGAGATGTGGAAAGTGAAGGGGGTTAAGGAAGGATATGTTGGTTACCTTAATTTGGTAATATAGAATGGGTTGTCTTACCCCTTAGAGTAGTGATAACATAGACCTAATTAGAGGGAAATTATTTATCACCCTCCTTAGGGTTAGGAGGATGAAGAGGTTCTTATTTATGCATTTTAAATGTTCCAAAGACTAAGATGAGAACAAGAGAAGAGATACATATAAATTCTATCAAATATTCCAACCTAATAAGGAGACCATAATTAAATTTGAAACCCTAGAAGGCTAAAACCCCAAGAGAAAGCTAGGGTTAAACAAGAAGACTTAGAGGTCAGATTCACCAAAACACTTTACCCTTTTTGGGTTAAGGGTACATGGAATGGCTTAATTTATTATGTAATAAGTTATTCTAAATCAAGATAATTAAATAATTTATATTTACAATATTCTAATGAATACACTAAATTTGAGAATATGCTAAATATATAAAAGTACAATGCCAAAAAATATTCTTAAAGTAGTAATGCAAATTAGAAATAACATTTAGCTTATGCAATGATGCATAGGTAGATTTGATAGGCATAGGTGTGAAAAAAGATGATGATTCACCTCGATTTGTCGAATTTTATAAATTGGATTTTTACCAGTTAAGACACTAGAGTTGATGTTTTTGTCTTGATGTTGATGTTTCTATCTAGCTCAACATACATATCATTTTTTGGAACAATCAATTGTACTTATCATGGATCATTTTCACCTTGTTGGTTAACAATTTATCTCATGCATAGAGTTTTAAAATCATTTTTTGCTTAAAACCCTATGTCCTTAAATTAGGTCATATCACTTTAAAAAATAGATGTTATTGGGATCAAGTGAAGTTGAGATAACCTAAAAGACCCCTTTATCAATGAATGTTTCCTACATAACCATATACTCTAAATAGGTCCTTAGATCGATGTATTTATCCCCCTTATGTGGTTTTGTGTATGAATAATTATGAAATATGTTATATGCAAGTGTATCTAGTGATCTAGCTTGAAACTTAAAAAATATTTCTCATGGGTTGATCTTTGAAGTTTTTAGACCTATAAGAATATTTCTTCTATGACTAATTTATAAATAGGGAAGAATAAGGAAATATAGCTCAATTATGCAAGTTATTCTCAGCAGTGTAGTGTGACATTGAGAGGTATTTTCTAGATTCATAATGAAATAATCTCACAATTCAATTGTTTGGAAGGCAGGGACACTAGAATCAAATTTGGGACACTAATGTTGATGTAAATGTCCTAACCTAGATTCTAGTGTCTTGTAGGGTAAAGAGTTGTTAAGGATATATAATTGTCTATGTAGGATATAAATCATTTTTCATGTAGACTATAGGATATAGGTGGTTTTTTCATTATAATTTAGGGTTTAGACTATAGGATAAGCAATTAGGCATTGTGAGATGGTGAACATGAGCTTTTTTATAGTGGAAAGGTCATAAACTAACGAGTTGATCCATGATTGGTATTTATCAAGTTTACAAGATTATTATGTCATATAAAATATGATTTTAGTATCTACACATAAGTTCTTATGATTATGTCCCATTTTTCAAAGTTTTCAAATAAAAAAATGGTTTTTGGATTATTTAAGCCTTATTGTCTTGATGACTTTTAATAGTTGTAACTTCTTACAAAAATGTACCAGTAAGATGAAATTAAAAAATTTATGTTTATAACCTAGTATTAAAAGTTTTATTATCTATTTTTAACATATTTATATCTACATATTTATTATAATAACTCATATTTGCATTACATGAGTGTTTTAGATGATTTTTCTTAATTAATCTACTTATAGCTAAAATAGATACACATGTTTTTAAGATACATGTAAAAAATGGGCTTTAAAGGGTCTCATAACCATTACATACCAAGAAATATAAAGATAAAAAACACCCAAAAAGGAACAACCAGAACTATCATCCCACCAAGGAACCAAGAGAAAACCACCCAAAACCTACGTGAAACCCACCATGGAAAGACAAAAAAAGATAATGTGTTATTCAAATAAATATTCAGATTAAAAAAATTATGTTTTTTAAAATTTAAAATTATTAGTCCTTAAATTTCCATTGACATTTATGAATCCTTAAAATCATTTATATAAAGGTACTATGTTCCAAAAATAATCTAGTAGCAATCACATGAGGGTTCATGCATTATCCTAAACTATACAAATCCCATGAGAAGTGTGTCAATAGTTAATAAAATATGAAAGAGATTAGAAAAGGGATGGATCATAGGTTTCATGTGTTAATACATTTTTGAGGAAGATAAGTATGCAAGGTATATAGCTGACAAGCCCAAAAATGAGAAAAATGACTACTTGTGCATTCACCATTAAGTATGTGAGTTTGAGGTCTATATAACCATAAACTTGAAAAATGGATACAATACATAACCATTCATAAAATATTATCCCTTAATTTTTGAAAAAAAAAATCTTATATTTGCATGGGCAATGATCATAAGATACAAAATGGTAATTATTCAAGTATTTACTATGAAGGACAACAAAATAGGTAGGCTTGGCCCACAAAGGCAAAATAAACAAAAATTTGATAGACACTCTTCACCTTGTTAGATATGAGTATGCAACAAAGGATTAAATATACATGTATGGCAAAATAAGTGGAACGTACGTAGTTGCTTTACCAATTAAGGTTCCATACACAATCTTGAATTAAGCTTGAAGAGGTGAAACACATAAGATCATATTTTGGCTTCACTCACCTTATCACCTTAATATTTTTAATGGGGGGAGATTCAAACCTATTCGATTGAAATGGATGTGTAACATTACTCTCATTTTTGGCTAGTCACCCATGAAAGTGCATGGTAAGTAAGGTTAAATCCAAAGGCATAAAAAAGGCCACAAAGTGTTGGGAGCTGAAATTAGTTGTTAAAGCAGAAATTTCAAATGAATGAAAAATGTCCATGATTATGAATGTCATTAAAATGGTTAAAGTGATTACATTTTTATTATGGTCAATTAAGTTCACTTAATCTGATGCATAATGGGGAAAGGGGTGTTATTTCCTAATAATTATATGTTTTTCATCACACATATTATTTTCATATGTTATGATTAATGCATTATATGTGTGTTTAGTAAAAAAAAAGGAGAAGAAAAAGTATAGGTACTAGTCAAATTGAGAAATATTAAAGAAAAAAGTACATAGAAACATCCCAAAAAACATTCATCATAGAATCTCATCACACAATCCTTTCTAAAATCATGACTAACCATAAAATGGGGCATAATTATGTCCATATATATACATATATATATATACATATACATATACATATATATATACATATATATATATATATATATATATATATATATATATATATATTGAGACCATACAACACAATATCAAAAACTAGTACATGGGGTAAATGAAATGTCATAGTAAAATGTGATTACTAATCAAAAACAACATGATCGTCATACTCATGGCTTGCCATGTGTTGTCCCAAATAAGATTCCATTGTGATCATCCATGGGTTTCATCGTCATCTTTAAAGTGTATTTATCCAATATCTTCACCCACCATTACAAAAACACAACACTGAGCTTAACAATAGACAAAACTAAGTTAACATCAACTACAAATTTGTTCATCATGTTATGTTATTTAACCAACTAATTTTTACTCTTGGGGTGACTAGCCAATATCTCATAAATATTTCAATGTCCTAGTGATTATCCCTTATACTCTCTAATCCATTCATATGAATCAATCTCTCTGTAAAGAAATTTCCATTTCCATGTGCCATAAAATGAGGATGGCACTAAAGATACTATTGGACATTTATTTAAAGGAAGTTTAGGGTTAAAATTTTATTTGAATCCATGGGAAAAACTAATAAATTATAAATTAGGTGGATGTGATAAGGGAAACAAGGCTAAGGAATAAATAATGGAAGTGGTTTGTTTGGTGAACAAATAAGGACCAATTTTTAGACTAGTAAGGTAGCTAAAAGAATTGTAATAATTATGATAAAATACATAATTAATTTAAGACCAACATAATATAGTATATTTTTACACTTCACATGAGGGAACAATAATAACCTAGCCTCTCATGAGGTGACTCAAATCATTTTTAGAATTAGAAAGTGAAAAACTAGTTATGAATGTGGTATGGCCATAACATTAATTAAGTAATTTACATTAACATAGGTGTTAAACATTACAACTAAAATAAGGTAAGTGAGGATGATGTAGGTGTGTAATGGATGATTCAATGAAAAAGGTCACCTCAACATGTTTAGATGATACATCGACATTTTTTGGGTTCAGTTTTTTAAGTTACATTTAATAAATAGGCATTTGGTTTAATAGCTTGTGTTACAATGATCATAACTTACTATAAATAATGTCATCACCTAATCACACTTGATTATTCTCATTTATGAGGCTTAAATCCATAAATGCATTGATTTTTAGTGGGGGAGTATGATATGGCACCTTTTTAGGTGTGATACTAAATAAAAATGGACACACAAATGTAAAGATGAATAGGGATCAACCCCTTTTTGTTACATTTCCCATAAACTCAGTTTATAGAAGTTATAGGCCCATAAGTGTAAAAAAGGAAAGTTTTAAATGATGATTATGTTTTGTATATGATTATGTCATACTTAAGTGAGGCGATACAATCCCACAAGCCCAAGGTAAAGAATAAATTAAAATGTTCATTTTAATCTATCACCACCAATAAATTGATTAAGTGTAATGCATGCCCGTAAGCTTCAAAAGGGAGCATATGATTCTATGCCTTTTTGAGTAGTCACCTCTAATTGAGTGATCTCAAGGGGTATAGACCCATAAGTATAATAAAATCATGTATCATATGACCTTTTTTTTCATGCATCCTTAAGGATCACAATAAATATATTACATGACAGTAAAGGTGATAAACTTCAAGCATAAAAGGAAAGTTGTTCAACCAGTCACTTTATAAAAAATTTTCAAAGGATTGGATATGCCCACACAGATGATAAGGTAAGATGAAATTATACCCTCAAATTAATGAGGCCAACAAAATCAAACCCAAATTTATAACATTATTCCATGGAGTGAAATCATGTTAAATAACTTTGACAGCCATCAAGATCATCATTTATAAAGATTATAGTGTCATGAAAATCTAGAGGTTGGTATTTTGCATGTAGATGATGAACCATGCCTTTGTCTTCTAAGTTAGTTGAATGGTTTTTAAAATTGATAAATTTGTAATGGGAGTTGGAGGGGATTTAGGAGGAACATGTTAATTATCTCTATAATGTGATGACCTACCTTGTTGTTTATTAATATCATGGACCGTGGTATCTAATATAAGTCATGGGTGAATAGTGGAAGAGGGATGATGACTATTAGTACCTTAAAGTGTATGTAGGGTAATGAAAGGTGTCAAATATTCCTTTTTCCACTATTTATTGGTAATATTTTTTATTTAATATTGAATCAATGATAATTTGTTAACATTTGGAATTTTTTTCTTAATATTTGTAGCATTTTAAATATATAGCTCTTCTTGTTCATAAGTTATGCTTGATTTAACAAATTTTTCCATAGAGGAAGTTTACATTTTATATTATATAACCATATGATTGTGAACAAGAAAGAAATGTATTTAATACAATTTAAAACCCTAGAGGTTGGAAGCCTAAGGAAGACTTAAGGTTTGGTAGGGTTTGAGTCAATACATGACCAAATGGTTTATCCATATTTGAATTAATATAGAAATATCAACCCTAATTAGATAAATTGAATTGAATAAATAAGGGTATGATAAACATAGTCCTAAACAACAAACTAAATATAAATGACTCAAATAGATAAAGCAAAATGGAAATAAATAAGGATAAATTATGCAAAAGAGAGATGTACTTAGTTTTTTGAATCATCAGAGGACTGCACAAGAAAATACAATTAGGAACAAAAATAATACATAGAACCCAAAAACTTCCTAAAAGATGAGCCCGAGTGACTTCAAGGATAAGAATGCCTAGTAAGACAAAAATGGTATTCATTGTTGTCTCTGTTGGTCAATTTTGTCCTTTTTATAAAGTTGGAACTTATGGAATAGTTGGCTGTGATAGTGAATTTTAGGTATTCTTATGCTAATTTTATCTTTGGAAATTATGTAGAGACATGTATATGCCTTTTTTAAGTTACAAACCCTAGATTTGTCCCATGAGGAGATAAAATAGGTTAGTGTTTATATTTGTGATAAAACGTTAACACCCCATTGTGTTTAGCATTACCTAAATACCATTACTTTGAAGAGGGATCAACCCTCCATGTAGTTTTCCCACCTAAGTGCTTTGTGAACTGTGCTCCTTTAACTATGTGAATTAATATATAATTGTCTTGAATACTTGATCATATTTGGCTAAGGATGCATAAAATTGAATTCAAACTTGTCTCATGATTGCTTAAAGTGCTTAAAAGCTAATTTAAAGAGAGTAAGGAAATTATGTCTTTTGTGCACTTATGTAAATAATATCTTGTGATAAGATTGATAAGATTATCAAGATTATTGAAATGAGTCAATTTAAAGTGCTTTTATAGTGGTTCAAGAGGGGAAAAGACTCATTGGAGAGTTTGTAAATCTTAAGCCTAACCCTAAGGATGTTTTTCTTTTTTAAATTTTAACCTTTTTGAGGAAATACAAAAATGGAAAACAAGGACAAGAACGGTAGTCATTCTTGTCCTATTGAGCATTATTTTCCCTTTAGGAAAGTGTTAAGTTTAGGGTCTAATTCAAATCATATATATGTGTGGCCATGTTTTCAATAGTAATATGATTTATTTAGGTGACAGTAGATGGCCTTATAGTGAAATAATGTCTTCTCTTGTGCTTATGATGGGTCCAATTAATGAAATGAGTGTTAGTTAAATGAACATGTCAATTGATAGTAAAAATGGATATAATAGGCATGATCAAGCATTCATGACAAAATTTAGGTTACTACATGATAATAAATTGTGTATTTATATGGGAATCTTTGGGTAATTTATCATGCCACCAATATGTGAAATGTACAGTCTAATAATGAAGATGATTTAAATTATAAAAATGAGTGTTACTTGGCATGATGATAGGTTCATCAAAGTTAGATGCCTATGGAATTTTTTAGGTGTTTGACTTTGATAGATTCTTCCAAAGGCATGAATACTGATTTGATGATTCATATATAGTCTTAGTATGATTTGACGTAGGTTAGGCATAAACTAGGGAATTAATATAAGTGACTCATATAAAATTGGGAAGTCCAAACCCATAAAAACCATTTGGATATAAGAGAAGGGTGTGTAAGATCCATATTTGCATAAAAAAGTAATTTAAGGTGAATGTAGGTAAATATTTACATTTCCAAGTATCTAATACCAAATTTTAGTTTTTAAAAATGTACCCCTTTTATTATAGTATTCAAATAAAATATAATGCTAGAGTACAGAGATAAATATATGTATTTGAGTGTGTGCAGCACAATTTTTCCATGGCATAAGGATCCAAGTATGTAGTTTACTCCATGCAAACTTGTATTGAACAAGTATTAATTAATGTCCATATGTTTGAAATGAAATCTAAAATGATAAATGACATTTTTTAAACTTAAAGAACAAGGAATGAATACACTTTTAATGGGGTGAACCATGTTTCCCTATGATGTTGTTGGAGATGATGTTTCCTATTGAAGCATTAGTGCCTATGTTGGGCTTCCTACTGAAAAAAATTTAGAACTGCAGGAGATGATGCCCCAATGGAGACATGAACTAAGGCCAATTGTCATGTCCCCTTTTTTAGTTGACATGTTTAGAGTTGATGGTTAGCCTATTATGCGACCCTTGTAGGCTGATGGGATGGATAGAGGGTCTTGATGGAGCTAGGCTTGGCTTTCATTCGGGCTCTTTTGGACATGAATTAAGGGAGATATTAATATTTGATTGATTTAATCAAATATTAATTATTTGGTCTAATTTTAAATTAAATATTAATTAATTATTAATTATTAATATTTTGGTCTAATTTTAAGACCCTAATTCTAATTTAAGAAGCCCTAGTCTAATTTAAGGAAATCTAATTTTAGCAAGCACACCTTTGGAGGGTATAAGGGTTTCTCATGGGAGAGAGTTTATATTCATGATTGATTATTGATATTGATTCTTGTTAAGAAATTCTTCTGTGAAGACTAAGCCAAGGGTTCTAGGATTCCATTTGCATTGAAGAATGTCAACTCTTCATTGTGTGCGATTCAGAGGTTGTGAGAGATCAGCCGATCTATTGCCAAATTGAGAGATAACTTCATACAAAAGTTATCACAGGTGTTTACAAGTTTGAGAGATAACTTCATACAGAAGCTATCACAAGGGTTTACAAGTATTTCTTTATTTTGGGTTTTGATTCAATAATTATCTAGATATAGATCTTTTGTATTAGCCCATAGTTCTTCAGATCAGGATCAAGCATACAAGTTGTGCTATATTGGTGGCCGTACGAAGTCCATACAGATCTATGAAAATCCATACACATCAATAGAAAGATTAGACACTGACATCGATAGGCAGAGACCTACAGAGACCAACATCAGTCGACATCTCATCGACGTTGGCAGGTTAGCGACTCCAGTCGACTGATGACGGCAGTATAACTGACGTCGGCGACTGTGTGTTTGACACAGCATTGGTATCTGAAGGGATATTACAGTGGTATCAGAGCTTTTGTTTAGAAAAGGAGCCAGATGACACAGGCACTATAGGCACTTACTACTATGATAAGGAGGATGAACATATCTGATAGATAGAATGGGGAACAAGGAGATGACAGGAGTGCTACTATTAATTAAAGACCCCAACAGGCCCACTCCAGAATAGTAGATAGACCTACACGTCCTATGTTTGTTCAAGAGGAACTAGAAGTTCCAGCAGAGGAGGAGGTAGAGGATTCCCAATTTGCAGATGTCTACATGGCTGAAAATGATGAGTGGGACTTATTACCTCCTCATGTTTGAGAGAGGATGTCCTTTGATCATTTTGTTAATCTAAGGAGAGAGCACTACAGATTGGTTAGACAAGGCAGGAGACCTAGACACCAAAATAATGACCTAAAGCATGCTACGAGCAGGCTCACACTAGCGATGTTTGATGGTAGTGGTAAGGTGACAACACAGGCCTAGGTTAGTAAGCTAGATACATTTCTCACATTACGACCGATGGCTAAGGAAGATGTTATCAGATATGTGACACTACATCTTGAGGGAGTAGCTCACGATTGGTGGCACCACGAGATGGTGACACTCCATCATGATCAGATCACATCATATCAAGAGTTTGTGGATAGGCTGGTGGAGCGCTTTGACAAGAAGGATCCAGAATCCTATTTCAGAGAGTTGGCAGAGTTACGCTAGAGTGGTAGTCTAGAGTCGTACATTGGTGACTTCCAAAAGTTATCAGTCATGGTTCCTGACATTTCAAAGTGGCAACTTGTAGTACTCTTCATGGAGGGATTGATAGAACCATTGAGAGGTTGGATCAAAGTCTTTGATCCTCCTTCATTACAGGTAGCTATGAAGAAGGCACGTATCATGGAGATGGCAGCCCCATCTAGTAGATTTAACTCCAGAGGTACTTCTTCATCCAGGGACCATAAGTGCTCCAATGGAGATAGAGAGGGATTAGATTTCAACAAAGATACATCAAGTGTTAAGAATGATTCAAAGGCCAACCCAGCAGCACCACCTTTGGATCAAGAGGCTCTTAACAATATACGTAGGAAAAGGCTTTGCTTCTACTGCAAAGGTCCATATGATGCCAACCACAACTGTCCTTTGAGGCCTAAGGGCAAGGTAAATCATGTGATGTGGGCGTATTATGAGGATTTGGAATCAAAATATTCTGAACAGTAGGATAGTCCTGAGGAGCCTAAGGCAGAGGCAGATTTAGAGCTACACATATAGGAGGCACACCTATCTAGCATTCAATCAGATGATTCATTCAGACTCCATGGCATTTTGGTAGGATAGAAGGTCATCACCCTTCTTGATATAGGAGCCACACATAATTTTATAGATGCTAAATTTGTGGAGAAGCGTGGACTCACTACCGAAGATTTTGAGGGCATTAAAGTTAAGGTGGCCGATGGTCACACTCTGAGGTGTGAGCAGATGATTAGAGACCTCCCATTGTGATTGAACAACTATGAGTTCAATACTGATTATTATGTGGTGAACATGGGGGACATAGACTTAGTCTTGGGTATGAAGTGGCTTCATTCCCTTAAGGAAGTCACTCTTCATCTTAAGGACATGGAGTTTCATTTTGATGTTGGTGGGAAGATACATATTCTTAAGGCTATACGAGGCAGCAACATCAAAAATATGTTTTTTCATCGGATGGAGAGACTCATACCACACGATATGGGAGAGTGCGCTGCCGAGTGCACGTTGGCACCAACACAGGAGAGACATGTGGATGAGCTTTGTCTTGAGGTGAGTTCAGTTTAGGAGTTAGCACATGTGGTAAGGACTCAGCTTTCTGTTATAGGTGGGTTGCATGTTGATGATGATACAAGTATGTCTAGCATTCACATTCCAGATTCAAATATTATTCAGGTGAGGAGCTTACTTGAGTTTCTAGTTGATTTCCGTTCTTGGATTGGATGTTGGGATGGTACTAGGGATGATTTGATGCCATTAGATGAGAGTTGTGATGGACATGGCCTAGAGTTCGTGTTGATTGACAATGGCAGAGATCATGACTACATTTGGGATCCAGGTGGATTGATTAGTTTATCATTCAGTGATTGCTTGAGGGCAAGCAATTTTAGGAGGGGCAGATTGTCATGTCCCCTTTTTTAGTTGACATGTCTAGAGTTGATGGTTAGCCTATTATGCGACCCTCGTAGGCTGATGGGATGGATAGAGGGTCTTGATGGAGCTGGGCTTGGCTTTCGTTCGGGCTCTTTCAGACATGAATTAAGGGAGATATTAATATTTGATTGATTTAATCAAATATTAATTATTTGGTCTAATTTTAAATTAAATATTAATTAATTATTAATTATTAATTATTAATATTTTGGTCTAATTTTAAGACCCTAATTCTAATTTAAGAAGCCCTAGTCTAATTTAAGGAAATCTAATTTTAGCAAGCACACCTTTGGAGGGTATAAGGTTTTCTCATGGGAGAGAGTTTGTATTCATGATTGATTATTGATATTGATTCTTGTTAAGAAATTCTTCTGTGAAGACTGAGCCAAGGGTTCTAGGATTCCATTTGCATTGAATAACGTCAACTCTTCATTGTGTGTGATTCAGAGGTTGTGAGAGATCAGCCGATCTATTGCCAAATTGAGAGATAACTTCATACAGAAGTTATCACAGGTGTTTACAAGTTTGAGAGATAACTTCATACAAAAGCTATCACAAGGGTTTACAAGTATTTCTTTATTTTGGGTTTTGATTCAAGAATTATCCAGATATAGATCTTTTATATTAGCCCATAGTTCTTTAGATCAGGATCAAGCATACAGGTTGTGCTATATTGGTAGCCGTACGAAGTCCGTATAGATTTGTGAAAATCTATACGCATCAACAAAAAGATCAGACACCGACATTGGCAGGTAGAGACCTACAGAGATTGACATTGGCCGACATCTCACTGACGTCAGTAGGTTAGCGACTCCAGTCGACCGATGATGGCAGTATAACTGACGTTGGTGACTGTGTGTTTGACATAGTAGGCCAAGACATACCAGATCCAGATTTCTTTCCCAGTTTGTAGAATATTCAGGCTATTAAGGCTGTACTTTCAATTTTCTTTGTATACTTGACAGAGGACCTCTATTTTAAGCATATGAGCAAATAAATAAGAGATTATACTGTGATTTATTTATCTATTTGAAGATATTTTGCAAAAATATAGATAAGCAATTCAGAGCTTTTGTTTTGGTATCCAAAGGGATATTACAGTGGTATCAGAGCTTTTGTTCAGAAAAGGAGCCCCTAAGTAAGGGACATTACACCAATCCATATATTGGGAAAATAAATTCCTCGACCATCAAGAGTAGTGATAGGTTATTAAGTGACCTTGAACCTCAACTACATTACTCATTTAATTAAAAAATGAAAAGGGAAGACTATGCTAGGCTCATATAGGGTAAAATAACTAATGTATATGAACTTATATATTCAATATTTAAGCTTCATTACCATCAATTTCACATCAATTCCATTCTCTTAAATATAAAAATGTAATGGTGTGTGCTTGAAGAATTTTCATGCCCCATAATCTAATCCAATTTATGCCAACATGATATAATTTTTTTTACATCTATATCTCCTTTTTTTCTAAATATGAAATATTTAAAAACTTGTAACTTATGTTCCTATAAAATGTGTGCATATGCATTACATTTTCCCCCAAAATATTCTTTAATTTGCAAACATTTGTCCCATAATATGAACCAATATGAACTCTCTGAATCATGTAATTTCTCCAAAAATCTGAATTTTCTATAAATAGAGGCTTAAATCTCTATGACAAACCCACTAATATTCATGTATTTTTAGGTGAGGATGTAACATGTGACTTAATCATCTCAAAATAAAATATTTAATCATATCATGTTATGTAAAAATATGTAATCATTTAGAAGTATGTGTTAATATGTGGATAATTTGTCATCATAGTAATGAATAGATCATCAAAACATATATGAAACATGTAATGGAAGGCATACAAAAAAAATTAATGATAGATATATATATTAGGTATGCAGTAGTAACCATCACTAATATTAGCAATGGAGACTAAACTTCACTTCTAGATCTAAACTAGTAGAGTCATGTCTCAACTTGGTTTTCATTATCAAATACCTACTATAGTCAACTAGAAATTATAAAAACTAAGTATATCATTGTCAGTTATACTTACTCTTTTTTTAGCATATGCCACTTGTCAATAAATTTCAATTTTCATTTCTTTTTTACATTAAAATTTAATCTTAAATGTCAAACATTATAATCTAAAAAATATTTCAAAGTTTTATACCTATTTAACACTAATGAATCAAAAATAGGGTAAAATAAATACAAGATGATTGTAGGATGTGACACTAAATTAACTTCTATTTTTGCCTCATTATTATTATCATTTTTCTAAGCTTGTAACTTAGTTTACTTTAAAACTTTATACTTGAATTATCTGCAACATTAGGCTCATATTTGATCTCGTTTAATGCAGTAAGCTTAACTTTTCAATCTCTAACTATGTGGCATAACTCATCAAATGATTTGAATCTCTTGAACATAATAAACATGATGTGTGAAATGATCTTAGGTGTTGCTCTAGAGTAATTTTACCATCATATAAAGTAATATTAGGAGATATGAATCCTATAGGTAATGGATAATCTAAAATATTTGGGACTAATGGATTATGAATCAATACATAAGAATCTATCAAATGAATTTCTCTAGAATCCCCTTTCTTTAATTGTAATGCCTTAACCTACAAAGTTATAACACTCTACTCAAGGGATTGTGCAATAGGTGAGGATGATTATGTAACATGAGTAGAAATCATAGGATTTATATAGGTTGGTTGTGTAGGAATAGGCATGTAAATGTAATGGAAATCTTATGTTTCCCCCATACCCTGGGTGGGCATCACATGTGTAGCCAAAGGTGTGGATATAGGAATAATAGCAGTATTAGTAGTCTAAAAATCAATGGTGGAATCAATACCTAAAAAAAATACTAGTATCAATGAAGACATGTTTTTGTTCCTCATATGTCATATCCTTAATTTTTAGTGAAACTTTAGCTTCTAGGATTAACTTTAAAACCTTATCCAAGTCATGGAATTATTGAAGAATTCAATTTCTAAAATTAGACAATGTTTAAATCATATATAATCTACCCCATTAAGTTAATTAGGATGAATGCTATTTGGGTATTCATTTCATGTTGATTAATATGTTATAAATCATGCATTTTTTCATTAGCAATATGATCTTTCACTTATGAATGTTCATTATTAGAATTTGCATCAAAAGAAGAAGATGATGAAAAATGAAAAATCATCTCATTTATTTTAAACATTTTATATGGAACCAAATTAATTTTATTATGCTCAACATGGACACTACTTAATATATCACTTTGCCTTAGAGGAATAAGGAAACTATCCTTCTTAGATGGCATAATGAAATCATGAAAATATGTGAAAGGCTAGGGTCAAGGTGAAAAATATTTATTACCTTTATGGATGGGGAAATCATAAATTAGATTTGAAACCTTAAGATAAAAAGATATGAAACGCTAGAAATAAGGATGAAACCCTAAGGGAGACCTAGGGTATTACTAGATTCTACAAATATTTGATTTCATTAATATGTTTTACATATTTTTTAATTAGTTGTCTTAAACAAGATAAAACTCTAGAATTATTTATATTGTTTAATGTATTATAATAAGACACAAATATAAATGCTAAAGAGTAATATGACTGGCCAATTTCACTGTCTATAAATAGAAAATACTTAAGGGATTTGGATACATAACATGTTACTATACTATACATGATAGAAACAATGTATAAGTGATAAGAAGGGTTAGAAGTAGATTGTGAGTCATTAATATTAGGAATTAGGTGTATATAACTCCTAGAATGAATTTGTTAGTATGTAGATGTCTACATCAGATAATAACATCTATTATCCACTAGATTTTGATATGGATTGTGCCTCTCTATTTTGGTATAAACCATTGTGTCTGCTTGCAATATGTCTTTCTGTATGATATCAGGGGCTCATTGTGTGCATAGTATCTAGAAACCTATTTCCTTTGAGACATTGGGTCCTCTTTTGACACTAGGTTTAGGTCTTCTTAATGAATGATTAAGTATCACCTATATATCTAACACTCCAAAGAGGAAATTCAAACCACATGTAGTTTTTCCTATTAGGTGTATATGTGAAATGGTATTCCTTTTATTAATTTAACATGTAATATATATTTAGACACTTGAAAAATGGAAAAATTGACTTGGATTAGCTTAGTTAGACATGGATAAGGCTTACTCCTTATGACTAATTTATAAATTATGAAGTTTAGGGAAGTCTCTTTAAATGTGTAGATGTGTATAGATCTTTCACTAAGGAGTGCTATTGATTATAGATAATCAAATAAGCTTAGACCTATTGTGTATTTATAGGGGATTATTTGGGTGATTTCTCATGCCAATAACATGTGAAACATACAAGCCAACCCATGAAGATGATTTGAATTTTAAAAATGATTGTTACTTACTATAACAGGTCTATGAGAGTTGTATGCCTCCAAAATTTTGCAAACATTTTAGTATGATAGATTCATTTGAAAGGAAAGAATACTAATATGATGATTTTTAGATAGTTTGATTATTATTTTAAAAAGATTAGGCATATAATATGGAATTCTTGTAGGTGGATAATATAAAATAGGGAAGGTCATACCCATATAAAGTGTGTGTATAAAAGAGAATGTGTGAAAGAGCCATATATGTATGCACAAGTCATGTAAGGTGAATGTAGGTTAAAATTAACATTAGAAAGTGTTTAATACCATGTTTTAGTCTATAAATCCTCACTAATGTAATTTTAAAATTTGATTATTTTTTCTCCTGAATATGTAGATATGTCACCACTTGTCATTATTTTCCCTTTGATCTCATGTTGATTTCACATGATAAACTACTCTTGAAGTTTCTAAGTTTTCTATCTACATATGAGTTTTTATTAATATCACCTAGTCAAAAGGTGTTATGTGATTAGTTGATTTGATGAATAGGTTTCAATCTCCTACAAATTGTTTAAAGATCATGCATTTACACAAAGTTTTCATTATGATTTTAAAATATCCCTTACTTTAATCCCAAAAAATATCTCATAATAGCTATATAAATAGATGAAATCCATATTCATCTATATATTTTTTCTATTTCAAAGTGATATTTATTCAAATTTGTTTATTTTAGTAAATTATCCTACTTTTTATGAGTGGTTTTGCATAGTTAGGGGGTTTGATTGTTGATCCAAGTTATGAAGAATATTATTAGTTGTTAGATAATTAACCTTAATTTGGGTCCTTCCTATAGGTTTATAAGTTTTTATTAAGTCTTAATTATGTGTGTATTTATTATATTTATAAATACACTTTATTTGTAACTTTATAAGGTGTCACTCACCTCCCTATTCCACTTGTTAGATTTAGAGTTACTTGCATGTAACTCTCCTTCCCCCACCTGGCACACACTTCCCTCCACTCTCTATGGGAATAAGCCACAAGTGGCACACACAAAGGAGACTTATAAGGTAATCATGGGATTCCTTATAAATCTCATTCTTTTATTTTTACTCTATAAAAGAGTCTTCTTCTCCTCATTCCTCACAATCTCAACATATAACTCATTATTGTTATTATAATTCTTGCTATTGCATCCTTGTGATGCTCTTTGGTCTAAATCCATTATCTCTCTCTTATAATGTTTTCATACTATTGTATTTGGAGTTCATTATTTTTAATCTTTTAATAGATTATGGGGTTTATTCACCATTTCATGGTTTTTTCCACTTATTAAATCCTTCATCTCAACTTGTGGTTTTTCTCTTTTAAAAGTAATCTTGTTTAAGCATTTTATTTGATTGATTTTCAACATTCATTATTTCAATTTTTGGTAAATATTTTGTGATGGTATCAGATAAGGTTGCCTTTTAATGTTGAAATTTGAGTGTGGTGCATGCCTCTCTTGGATGAATTTTGGATATTTTTTCTATTCCCATATTTTACCTCTTGTTAACCTTGTTTTATAGGGTATTCAAAAGGCATGTTCTCTATTATAATTATTTTAAGCTGATTTTTTTAACTCTTGTCACCTTACTTTAAGCTTATTTATGAAAAAAATTAAAATAAACTCTCCTAGTTTATTCAATTGCATTCATGTATTTTAGTTTATTTTTTTATTTTTTCTCTACCCTTTGGTTTGATAGTTAAAACCATTTTTTCCTTCAAAGTTCAGTTGGCTTTGCCTTTTTATTTGGCAACTTGTCTAGCTTGCCTTTGTTTTATGTAGTTTTTTTGTATTTCTTATCGTAAGATTATTTACAAAATTCATATTTGCCTTTGGTTTTTTAGCTCAATGTTTATTTTCTCTTGGCATTAGCATAGAGATATTGATCTTACCTTGGTACTCATTACACCTTTTTTTAATTTTTTCTTTTTTTCACCATGCTCCTTAGGTTCATTTTTTCTTTACAAGTTGCTCTTATTTATGGGCACTTTCTCTTTGAGCTTAAAAACAATTTTATTTGGGGAGTATCATTATTTATATTTTCACTTAGTTAATGAGTTTTTTAACTAGTGTTTCTCCTTATGCCCCATATATGCTCTTATTTGAGCCTCTTTCAACTCATCCTTTGCCCTTTTTTGCATAGTGTTTTTCTTTTCATATTCATCCTATGTGTTTTCCATGTGTCATGCATTACATTTTGTTTGGTTTTTTTAATGATGAAAGTTTATTAATTTCTGGAAAATAATTAAGCTTTTAAATGTCTCTTCTAACTTCCTCATTCCATAAATTGAAGATAGTTATTTTTTTCTCATTTTGGGTTTTTTGTTTGGGCTCTTTCCATTTAAAATTTATGTTGACTTGATTTGCACTTTGCTATGTGTCGTCAAGTCATGGATCTCACTTGATGTTTCTGTCTCTCTGCATTATGCTTAGCTCTTAGTGTTTTAAAAAAACAAGTTTAATTAATTATAACTATTTTTTTATTTCAATTTATTAATCTTTTCAATGTTATTTCTTTCTTGAAATTCATGCACATGTAATATGCCAATTTTTTTCTAGACAACTACTAGAATTTTACTTTTCATTATTTTTTACTATTGTAAATGGCATTTTACTTTCCATGTCAATAATTTTTTTTTGGAATGATTTAAAATTTTAATGAGCACTCTCTTTAGATAAGATCAATCATTAAACTTAATTTTTCCATTTATTTTAGAAAAAGGCCTTTTCACAAGTAAAGCTTTTCACTTGAAAGCTTTTCACTTGCATACATGCACTTTGGTTATTTTTTGAAGCTTTCAAAATTCATGTGTCATGTAAAACAAAATTCATAGTTTTTTTTAATGATTTGTGTTTTTTAACACTAACAAAAAAAAATTAATTCTTTTTCAATAAAAAATAAGTCTTTTGAAAATTCAAAAAATGTTTTTTTTTTCAAAATAATCAACATAAGTTTTCTTCATTCCCACATGGATGGGAAGACTTGGTTTTTTTTAAAGATCACATTCATAACTGATTTATTTATAATATTTTTTGGTTAATTAAATAAAAAATCTTTTTTAAATTACCAAATAACATTCAAATTTATTTAATTGATGTCTTGGTGTGAATTCAAATTTACGAGTTAATTGATAATCTTATGCAAATTCATTATTTTTTAATGTATTATTGGCTATTTTAGATTTGGAAAGCAATTTTAATTTTAGCATTATTATTTTTTTTATAACTTTTATAATTGTATATTTGGTGTTAAATTCATTATTTTAAATGGCATTTAAATTGGCCATTTTTTCAGCTTTTAAAAATCTTTAAATCAAATTGGTTTAAAAAATGAAAAAATTATTGCACTCAAACATTAAATTCAATGTCAAAAAGACACTATTATTTCTTTTCAAAAACCTTTTACTAATTATTCAAAGAATATGCAATCGTTTATTGATGCTCTAAATGATAAACTTGTGTCTTTTGCACATATTAATTATTATAATATTGATGATACTCATTGTGCTTCTCAAACACCTAACACTTTTTTTACCAATCCTTGATTACAAATCATACATAATATGGGTTATTAGGTGGTTCACTTGGTAAGTGTGAAGATGGTATTGCTAAACCTTTTTTACCTACTTATAATGAAAATTGTAAAGGTATCAGTTTTGATGATTCACCTACTTTTAATACAAATTCAAAATCTTATTTTCCTCCACATCGAAGGACTTATGATGCAACTACTTTTGATTATATTGCTTGGAATGCTCATGTTTTGGTTAAAAATATTAAACTATGTACACATTGTGGAAAACATGGGCATCACATATCTAAATGTTAGAAATTACACCCATGCAAATCTTGGGGTAAATTCATGCACGACTCTTTGCATTATTGGAAAATGACTAAATCTCCTACCTCTAAGGGTAAAATTATTTGGATTCCTAAATAAAATGAATCTTATAGAGAGTTTGATGTCTTCTTTTGATAATTATTCTAATTCTTTACATAGAATATATTTTGTAAGTGACACATCTTCTTTATCTCTATTTTGATTATCTAAATCTTTTATGAATTCTTTGATTTTTATGGTAAAATAAATATACTTTATTTCAATCTTTTTTTAACTAATTTCTTTTCATTCAGGTTTACTCACTTTATGATGGAAGTTGTCTTTGCTCAAATTTACCTAGTTGTAGACTTACTTTTATTACATTATATATGTAGATTGTATTTTTGAAATAATGATTAATTAATTTGAAAGATTGGTATTAGCATGCTTGTTTTGTAGGTTTGTGGACCATTACTCTTTATTATTGGCCTTTATTCGATTATAGATTGACCACATTGTTTGAAGAGGATTCTTAGAGATTATTGGTGATCACACTTTCATCCTTGTGACTCCTGGCGACACCTTCTCTTCTTTCTTATCCAACACTTGTGTAATTCTTCTTGAAGAAAGTTTATATTAAGGGGGAGTATTATGTAATTTCAACTCTATTCCTTGTTTGTAAAATGTTTTCTCTACTTTTGTAACCCTAAATTTAATTTTAAGGGTAAGTGTTAGAGAATTAACCTTAATTTGGGTCTTTCTTATAGGTTTATAGGTTTTTCCTAAGTCTTAGTTATGTGTGTATTTATTATATTTATAAATATGCTTTATTCATACCGTTATGAGGTGTCACTCACCTCTCTAATCCACTTGCTAGATTTAGAGTTGCATATAACTCCCCTTCCCCCACTTGGAACACACTTCCCTCTACTCTCTAAGGGAATAGGCCATAAGTGGCACACAAAGGAGTCTTGTAAGGTAATCATGGGATTCTTTCTAACTCCCATTATTTTCTTCTTTCTCTATAAAATAGCCTTCCTCTCCTCATTCCTAACAATCTCAACACACAACTCATTTTTGTTGTTCTAAGTCTTTCTCTTGCATCTTTATGATGTTCTTTGGTCTAAATCCATTATATCTCTCTTATAGATTTTTCATATTATTTTACTTGGATTTAATTAATTTCAAGCTTTTAATAGATTGTGGGGTTTTTCATTGTTTGATGATTTTATCCACTTATCAAATCCTTCATCTCAACTTGTGGTTGTGATCTTTTCAAGGTAATCTTGTTTAAACATTTTATTTTTGTGATTTTCAAAATTCATTATTTTGATTCTTAGCAAATATTTTATCATTAATATAAGGCCCAACTCATGGGAGTCCATAGTCTCATAAGATAGGCAAGAATTTTCAAATGTTTATCCAATGCGTAATTATACTTGCATGATGAATGAAAAGATCCCCTTATGTGATTTGATATTTGTTATTCCATTTATACATCACATTTTGTAAATCTTGTTGATGTAATATCAATTTTTTATAATAGCATGATTTCTTTGTTAAATTAATAATGTGTGTCACATATAAGGAATATGTATTTTCATGCATATTAGCTACCTAATCTTCTCCAGACTCAAGAAGAGCTTTTTTATATTTATTTTTTCAATTATTTCATTTATTAAATGAGTAAGGGACTCCACTACCCAATGGATAGAAAGGACCTTTTCATGTAATAAGATCAAATATGTTCCTCTTTCATTTGGCCATGTTATAACCATGAAGTTAATTAGTCAAGTTCTTTTAAGTTATCACATTTTTTAATATTTCTTGCATTCTATTTATAAAAAATTAAATGAAATCTCTATTTTTAAATTTTGATTCAACCAAAGGGAAATAAAACTATAAGAACTCTTGATTTATCACCGAATGGTTTGGGATTACATTATTTAAATTGACTTGAAATCATTTTTCATATTCCTAAGAATGTAATTTTTGTTTAGTGAGCTCAGTTATCAAATTTTTTATAGTAACAATATATTTAATTGTCACCCTATAAATATATTATTAGGTCCTTGTCTATATTTTATACCTTATAAGAAAATGTTCATATGTTGGTGACACTCAATTGGGCTTATGTAAAGATAAGGTCTTTCTTATTTTCCAATTGCGATGCATATGTGCGTTGTTATTAACTAGCATATAAGAGCCCCATAAGGAATCCCCCCTTGGTTTTGTAGAGACTAAAGTATGGAAGGTAAACCCTCAATTTCATTTTTTAGTTTGAGATCTAGATCTGGTTTATATAAAAGTGATAAATAAGTTTGGCTGAGAGGTTCTCCAATGTTCTTCTTTATTAAAATCATGAGGTTTAGATTTAAACACCAATACAAAGCATAGTGTCATTTTCGTTGCATATGAAGGTCAGATGGTTTAGATGGTCTCTTCATTTATATATATAGGGTCTTTTTTTAGCCACACTTTAATTTGTCACCATTTATTGAGTCTAGACTAATAAAATTGTTTATTTCCCTCATAATATTGAGAAACAACATTTATTGCTTCTATTTCAGGATATCTAGACAAATATTCACCACGTTCACTTAATTTTTACTCCTAATATTTTATAATGGGATAAAATATGGGGGCCTTGAAATAGAGAAGTTGATCAAGTCTAAATTAAAATAATGTTTACCTCTATGTTATGTAAGCATCTCCATGCTAAAAATTGGTCCCTCAGTACATCATTTTCTTTGAATTTAGTATATCCCCACTCATTATGGTTGTGATATATTAAGTGGTGGATATGGTACAATGTTTATATTTATGTCCAAATATTTGGTTAATTTCTTAAGGTACCCATCTTAAGCATTCAAATCTTATAAGTAGCTAACACAATATCGATTTACCTCTAGCTAGTATGCTAAGGATTTGTCTCTAATAGGCCTTGTATATATTGACATGGAAAAAATACATTTTATTAATGCACAATATGTATCCAAAATGGAGATAAATATGGTATTATATATGAGATATATATACCCTACCTTTGGTCCAAATTTTTAAAGCCTTGGGAGTTTCTTTCCTTAAATCTTCATCATTACTAAAATATTTACCTTCACTTTGAGCATGGACTTATCCAACCTCTAAGATGTAGTAGGATCCAATTACCTTGTAATTTAAGGATTCCATTTGCATAATTCATATTTTTTTCACACTACCTTTGAATAGAGATAAATGACCTTATTCCTCAAGTACATCATAATTGTCATATTTGATTCATACAGATTAAAACCTAGGATCATTTTGTATTTAAATGTTTTTCTTAGTATGAGATTAGGGGGTGATTATTTTTCCTCTTTACAGACTCATATAACTCTATTTGGACCTTTAGGGCTTACAAGGATCAAATATACTTAGTTGTTTTATTTTTAGATATGTTTGATCACTGCCATATTTTGGCCATAGACTTTACTTCCATAATCTTGCACACATAGATCATTTCTTATTGTATTCACCTTATTGCTTATTTAATATTAAAAAGTAAGTGGCCTCTAATAATATTGTATATATGGTGATATTTTTGAAGCATCAATGGATATGATTATTTTCACACATTTTATTGGATGCATGTCTTTTTTAATTTTTAGCTTTTTTGGAGTTGTTATTTCATTCCCTATTCCTTAATTTACATTGTACTTTTATTTTCACATTATCAAAAATTGGATTTTTTTAGGACATTGATATCATTATCAATACATCATTCTCATTTAATTTGGTATAACCCCACTCATTGATGTTGTGATTTTTTAAGTGAAAACTAAGATACACATGTTTATATGGATGGTCAACTCTTTATTTTATTTCCTTAGATACTCATATCAACCATTAAAATCTTATATATAGTTGGTACATCATGGGATCTATTATGGTTTGTATTGACATGTAAAAATTTATTCTATATAGTTTTTTGATTGATTCATAAAATCTATCTAAACTAAAGATAAATAAGGGTATCAAAGATAAGATCTATATAACCTACTTGTTTTCCATGTAAAAATTTATTCTATATAGTTTTTTGATTGATTCATAAAATCTATCTAAACTAAAGATAAATAAGGGTATCAAAGATAAGATCTATATAACCTACTTGTTTTCCAAATGGTTAGTGTTGGAGGTTTCTAGGTTATACCCTAGCTGGGCTAAGGATTGTTCAGGCCCTCTACCCAAACTTAGTCCAACATGGGAATGACCTTAGGCTATGGGTTACCTAATTTTGGGTCAGACCTCTAGGGTTTTAAAGAGGCTAGCTCCTCCAATGTGACAATTTGAATCTCTCTTATTAAAACTTAATATATTAGGGTGAAAAGGGGAGAGAATGCATGAATGAAGACTACATTAAGTGTGCTGATACACAAAATATTCAATGATCCACTCTCAACTTGGATACTTTCATGACTACTAATGAATCCAATGGGGATAAGGATTGATTAGATTTTATGACAGGGTTCCAAACATGAGTATTTTGTATGAAGGTTGAAAAGAGACATACAAATTAAAGGACATAAATAAATATGTCTATGTAAGACACTATAGACTTCTGACACTTCAAGATAAACCTCACTAGCTAACACTTCACACAACCTGCAAGAAACCAATAGTCTTAAAGTAAGGTATATAAAAGACCTATAAATGATGAATAGATAGCATACAATCTATAAATCAAACTTTAATAAATCACACATAGCATTAAAATAGAATCTAAAATTACCTTATATTTCTTCAAAGATTTTATAAAGTGATTTTAGTAGAGGTTTTCTATACCCAGCTAAGGGATACAAATCAAGAGCTCAAAGCTAGTATTTATAGGAAGAAAGAAGGTAAGAGACAAAAAAATTGGCACTGAAGGGAGAATTAATGATCCCAAGTCCACTTAGGACAACCACCACCATAATCCTTCTCAATCCTTCTCATACATTAATGTCATTATATCTTTCTCTAGTGTGATGGAGAATGTGAAGATCAAGACCAGTTACAGGAAGTAATCCCCACCATTGCATAGATCCTTCTCAATCTCTTTTAGATTAATGCCCTTCACTATTTTCCCCAAGCATGCTTGATGTTGTTCACATTACCAGGTAGTCACTTGAACTTCCTCATGATGTCCTTTCTAACATTCCTTACGTAGTCACCATTTTACCATTGCTTCTAAATCCTGAATATAGATCTATTATGGATGAAAACTAATCACCCAATTGGTTTTCATATAGCTATGATTGAAAATTAAGATCCATAGGCTAGGGTCTCTTAAATATAAATGAGATGTAAAACCTACATCTATAATCTCTCAAAAATATTTATAAGGCTTTAATAGCATTAGACAGCTTTACAAAGTCTATTCCTCGTTATCCAGATCATGTTTAATCTTAGATGCATGATCAAATGCATACCATTGGATCTTTAGAACCTACTAACATCTGTCAGATCACTTCTCACCATTATATTTGACCTTAGCTCCTAATATTTTGACACTTGTCAACTCTACATTCAACCTGGGAACATTTGAATTTAAATAGTTATTTCATGAAGCTTAAACTTGACATCCGCATGTTTGTTTCACTCTGCAAGTGCAACTTTAAAGGCTTACATATTGAGATATAAATCTCATCAAGACACCAAATTTGTATGGCATGATCTAGGCATGAATATATTCATGTCTATATAATATTTTAGCTAGAGAGGCTCCTTAGGTACATTTATTAAATGTGCAATCAGATTAATATGTTCATTTTTGCATGATGTGTTGATGATGGTTTGTCTCTTCTATGCTTGTGAAAGAACTTTCAAGGATCAAAATGAGTTTTTAAGACCTGTGAAACATAATTTACGTCCATGAAGGTTATGATCACCATGAGGACCAGCTATATTTTCTTCCTTTGCAACTTCAAACCTATTTCAAGACTTGTTTTTCAAAGATCAACAAATTTCACTTTAAGCTTGTTTAAAGTGTTTCAAAATATTTGTAAGCAATCTGAGATCTTTAGACCACTCATTATATCTAGAATTATTTTTTAGTTCATCCATTTATATAGAAGCTTTGGTATCTGGGCCAAATTGTCTAATATTTTTGGTGACTCAGTTGGCTTGACTAGCCTACTAGTCATGGAACCCAGAATTTGATCAAGCTTGCTCATGATGACTAGACACATAAAGTATTAATTATAAAGGGATTCTTCCTAACTCAAAAAAACATTTTGAATTAAAGGTATGCACACAAACAAAAAGAAATAAATAAAACACACTGAACAACTAAAAATAATAATAAACAAAGTAATGTGTAATAACACTTTGAGATAAAGATAGCCCTATCTACCTATGTATAAAGATTATGAGATAATATTAGTAGAAAAAATTAAGATACCTCCCATTGATAGGGATGGGAAGTATCTCTCCATTCAAGCTAATAAGCTCAAAGGTGTTTCTTTCTTTGCAACATATGATAACATAAGGCCCACTCCAAAGACTATCACACATGGAGTACTTTCTTAGTTGTGCACAATCTTCATCCCATTTGAGGACTATATTACCTCATTACAATGTCATTAAGGAATCTCTCTTGTCAAATTAAATATTCAATTGGTGATTATTAGACCACATAATGCACATATCAGTGTCCCTTATCTCCTCTAGCTATCTTATTTCATCCAACCTTACTTACATAGCATCATCCTCTAGAAGCTCAAGTTGATGTGTAAGCTCTAATGTAAGAAGTTCATGAGATATAGGAAGTTAGGATTCTTTCCCATAGATAAAAAGGTATGGGTATTGTCTATTATATTTCTTAGGTGTCACACTATCTACCCATAGGACACTTCATAGTCTAGTATGCCACTCCCTCTGACCATCTTCTAGAGTTCTCTTGATAATCCTCAACAAGTTCTTATTTGTGGACTTTGTTAGTCCATTGCCCTATGGGAAATATTTAGAGGATGCCTTGAGATAAATTCCATGTTAATATCCCACTCACATACCTTTTTGATACTGAAGACCAATACATTATCATAAATGATTGTAGAAGGCACATCAAATGTGGTCACAAGGCTATCATAAAGTCTAAGATAGAACCTTCATTAGCTTCCTTGAGTTTAATTTATTTAACCCACCTTATAAAGTATTATGTAGTTATAATTATCCATTTATGTATTTTATTGAAGGGGGGTGTCTCATACCTATAAAATCTAAGCCCCATTATATGAAAGTCTATTCTACTTGTATGGGTTGTAAGGGAAGGACAGCTAATTTTTGCTTGCCAACAAACATTGCACATTTTATGAATTTCCATACCCAATATTGTACATATCTAAACATTATGAGACAAAATTACCTACCTATAATTATTTTATAGGCCATGGTATTGGTATCAAATTTCCCACCAATTAGACCATTATAGAACTGCTCAAGTAGCTTGTCTATTTGGCATGATTCTACACACCTCAAAAGCATGCCTCCTATGTCTCTTTTGAAAATTAATCCATCTATCAGTACATAAAGTATACTTTTAAACCTAAAATACCTTATATTATACCTATTTAGTCCCATAGGACATTGGCCTAACTCAAGAAATATGAGTATATCATGTGTCCAACTAAAAGGTGTGTTATCTACAACTGCTTATTGGCTATCATGGGCTGCCAACACTTGATATTTATCTTGTTTTATATTTGTTACAAGGTGTTAACATAACCATATACTCCTTAAATTTTTTGTAAATCTAACCTCAAGGTCATACTCCATGCATTTTATTACCCATACATCTCTTTTCTCATTAAGGTCTCTATTGAGTGTAAACTCTTTAATACTTAGGTGTACCACCATGAGTATGATCTTACTATTGGATACCATGTGCCTAAATTTATTGAAACATTTTAATAATACAAGCACATGTTTTTATATAAATATATACCTCTACTCATACCCATCTAAGGCATGACTGAAGAAAGCAATAGGTTGTTTTAAACCTTGTTCATTATGTTGTATCAATATGATAGAGATTGCATCCAACATAGAGAGGCATACAAGTATAATTACTTGTTAAATTCAAGATTAAGAATTTTAAGGGCATGATATATGGATTACTTCATGTATTAAAAACTCCTCTTACCTTATTTCCTCCATGTAAACTCCTTGCCTTTTCTTAACATATGAGTGAGAGGCTTGACTAGCTTTGCAATGCCTTGGATAAACCTTCTTATAAGATTAATCTTTCTTCAAAAATTATGTAAAACCTTCTTGTGATTGTGAAAGGGTAATTATAATATGTACTCAAATATTTTAGGATCTATGGAAAGACCATCCTTGGACAATACATGGCCTAATAACCTGCCCTCATGAATGCCAAATATACATTTTTTAGGATTCAATGACACAACAAATTCTTTGCATTTTTTAAATACTAACCTTAAGTGATAAATGTGATCATATATTTCCTTTGATAAAATAGTGATTTCATATAGGTAGATGAGCACCATGTTATTGATTAAACATTCAAATGCAACATTCATTGCCATCTAGAAAGTTGCTCCAACATTGGATAGTCCATAAGGAATTTTCATATATGCATAAGTTCCCTACTTTGTGGTGAAGATAGTCTTATGCCTATCTTGTTCCTTGACATAATATATTTATAACTAGATTATCCATCAAGAAATTACAATCTTTGAGAACCTTCCACCTTTTGAAGAATCTGGTCCATTGAGGGTAGTGAGTAATGGTCCTTTAGGGACACTTTATTGAGGTCCCTAAAGTTAACACATAATCATACTTCCCTATTTTTATTACTCATTGGCACAAGGTTTTCCACCCATGAGTAATGTTTAATGGGTAATATTATCTTTGATTTAATCAACTTAAATAGATATCTTCTCATCAACACCTCCACTTTTGGGTTGGCAAGCCTTTGTTTCTACCTGACTAGTCTTGCATTGCTCACTAGTTCAATGGTATGTTGTGAAAGCTTGGGATAAAAACTATTCAAATCCTTTTATTCCCATGTAAATATATTAGATAACTCCTATCATAAATAAACAAACTCAACCCTCTCTTATGTTGTGTTAATCTTTCCTAATTTCAATAATTTATCCTTGAAGATCTCTATCTTTTCATAATGTTCCTCTGTGGATGAGATACATGCCTTGCCTCTTCTCACTTGGTCATCTTCATTGAATATGTTTTATAATGTCACAAGCCCCTTAGGTAGAATGTTAGATCTTAGTTACAATAACTGATCATCATATTTATGTTAGATTTTTTTTTCGTTCTTATAACAAAATTCTGCCTCCTACATCAAAAAACATATAATTTGTTCATCATTATCAAACACATACCAAACAACCTCATTATTAAGTATATATGGACTACATATGAATTTTATTTTGTCTTGAATTTGGTTTCCTTTTACTCCTTCTACAACCTCATACTGATATCTAATGGCTGCAAGCCTATCTACATGTTGATTTGCCTCTCTTGGTATAGATTGTATATTAAATGCTAAGAAGTCCTCTATGATATCCCATATATGATGCCTATAAGCTTTCAAATTATGGTTATTGATTTCACTTATGCCTCTCAATTATTACACAACAATATCACTATCACCCTTAACTTGAATAATTTTGACACCTCTTCTTCTTGCCTCTTATAAATCATGTAAAAGAGTTTCATATTCAGTTGTGTTTAAAGTGAAACTAAATTGAAATCTTGCATTTGAATAGTAATTTCAATCTAAGGGTGAAACCAGCATGGCTCCATCTCCACTACCATTCTTTGACCTTGATCCATAAAATAATAAAGTCCATAGACCATCTTCTTCTTGAGTGGTGTTAGTTATGCAAGGTATAACAACACTTTCCTCATGCATATAATACACTCCTAAGCCTACTTATTTAATATTAGTGTAGGGATCAAATCCATGATTTTCAGATGCACATTCATCTAAGTAAAGTATGAAATGTCTTCAAGATTATCATGAGGATCTTGTTCATTAGAATTTTCATCCTCGTCTAATATGGTGTAGTTGACATTTTCAATGTTAGGCCTATAGGGCTCTAGATGGAACCTATAAATAGTATCTAACCTAATAGTGACCCTAGTCCCATATCTAGTCCTGAATACCATGTATGAACAATCAAAGGAAAAATAACCCCCAATTTTTTAGTAAAATCCTTAGATAGGCATAGGTAAAAATAACAGGGTAGGTTTACAACCATTACATCTTGGGTGATGACACAATTTGGGCAAGCTATCAATGTGATCTTAAGATCTTTCAATATACCTATTATTTTAGTGGGAGAACCATCTAACTAAATAACACCCTTTTCATTAGGTACATACTTAATCTCAAGCTTATCTACTATGGATTTAGGCATAACCAATTTTGAAGTTCCTGGATCTATCATATAATAATGCACTAAGTAATCACCTATGATGAATGCAAAATAGAATGGAGGGGGTTTGACAAACTTAGGGGGATGAACAACATCATGAACTTGATCTTGACTAGGGGCTTGAATTTGACTAGGATAAATACTATTTTTAAAAATAGTGTTCACCTTTTCAATTGTCTCATTCACATGAGAAGGCTTAGAGATCTCTTGTTGGAGGATCTCTTTCTATCTTAAAATAGATAGAGAATTATACATAGACATAGTGACATTAGCCTTTTTCATATGGTTCACACTATTGAAAGGAAGACTATTACCTTTGAACTGCACCTTAGAAGTAGAAGTATCACTTGGCATTTGAGTGACTTGAGGAATAAAAGGAGACTTCTATTTACCTTTGAACTGCACCTTAGAAGTAGAAGTATCACTTGGCATTTGAGTGACTTGAGGAATAAAAGGAGACTTCTATTGTTATCCATGATGTTGAGGTATTTTTTGAGTTAAAGGATCTTTAGTAGTTAAATTTGAAGTGTAGGCTACTAAATGACTTATGGAGGTGTTGAATAAGCCTTAGGTTTCCCTAAATTATCATCTAACATCCTCCTCTTAGCCCTTGTATGGGTTGAAACTGGTTCATCTTCCCTTTGTGTAGTCTACTCCATGTTTACTACTACATGCTCAAACATATGCTCCCCTTATTAAAATTTTATGCACATGGTTTTAGATGGTGATTTACCCATATTTCCTTACTATTGATTCTGAGCTTCTAGTGATGTTAAGGTATGCATATTATCTTGATTCATTAGAGGGCCTTATGGTGGAAGAGGCATTGTGTCATGGCCTTAAAATGAAGGAGCATGATATTAAATAGGATCTTGATAAATTTCTCCACTTTTAGCCATTACCATCTCAATATATTTCCCTCCTTATTGCCATTGACCCTCTTGTGCAATGTTGTTTTGTGTAGGGACCAAGGCTCTTGAAATACTTGCAGCTATGGGGTTGTAACTATTATAGTATCTACCTTGAGTAATTTGGCCTTTAGCTTATTGATTTGATGGATAAGAGGGTCTATTATAAGATTTAGTAGGGTATTGGGCTTGGAAGGGACCTTGGTATGGCCTATATGAAGTATTTTGTTATCTCTTTAGAGCCACTAGCTTGTTGTTTTGTGCCTTCAACAAGCTCTCAATCCTTGAAAAATTTTCCACTTGACTATCATCAAGTTGGGCGTGGTTGTTTAGAGTGGTAAATGGAGAAATGGTAGGTGGGGTTGGTTGAAGCTCAAGAAAAAATGGCATGAGAGGTCTTGGCATGATTTTCCTTGCTTGTATCAAATATTTTTTTGCCCTTATAACTATCTCATAGTCCCCAGACAGAGTTGTCCCACCCATAGATTGGATCATAACTATAATGTCTAAATTGAATTATCTCTAATAGTAAATAAAATAATAATTAGGTGTGGGTTTAATGATGATAGGGATCCTATCCCAAGTCTTTTATAATCTATAGTTGAAATCAACCATAGATTCTTGGGGTGCCCTCTTGATTAAGGTGAGTTATTCAACAAGTGACACATGGTCACTTCTATCCTCAAAATGTTTACATAGGCACTTACCAAACTCATCCCAAGTATTAATTGAGGTAGGATATATGCCCCTATACCATTTTATGGATTTTAATTTCAAGGATGTGTCTAGGAGTCTCATGGCTACATTCTTTTATGTAATGTTATGTACTGAATAAAGGTTTGCAATATCGACTATGTGATCTATAGGGGTGGTGGATTTTTCTATTGTAAATTATGGTAGACTCTTCAAAGAGGAAATAAGGATGTCATCATGTTGTTGAAGGTTAAGAGGGATGACACCATTGAATGGTACAAAATATTTCATTTTAGGCCTTGTCATTTGTATAATGGGGGTTGCACTACTTAAAATAATAGGATGACCAAGAGATGAATATTTATTTTGGGGATAAGTACCTATCCTATTGAATCTTTCTCTTTTATATGAAGTAGAACATATCTCAATGAACTCAAATGGAACACCTTTACTAGTTGACCTTATAGTAACCTTTAACATGAGAGGTGTTATCTTGATGATGTTATAAACTCTGTAACTTAGAGAATCTTTAGATTATGATTATGGTGGATGTCTCCCTATGTTGTAAATACCTCTCCTTAGTTCTAAAATTTATCCATACTAAATAAAATGTCTTTGTGTCCCACTGGGCATGCTAAAAACTATTGAAGGTTTCTAGGTTATACCCTATCTAAGTAAAGGATTGTTCAAGCCCTTTACCCAAACCTAGTCCAACATGGGAATGACCATAAGTTGTGGGTTACATAATTTTGGGTCAGACCTCTAGGATTTTTACTGAGGCTAGCTCCTCAAATGTATAAATTTGAATCTCTCTTCTTGAAACTTAATCTATTGGGATGAAATGGGGAGAGAATGTATGAATGAAAGCCTACCTTAAGTTTGGTGATACACCAAACATTTAATGATCCACTCTCAATTTGGACACTTTCATGACTACTAATGAATCCAATGGGGATAAGGATTGATTAGATTCTATAACAAGGTTTCAAACATGAGTCTTTTGTATGAAGGTTGAAAATAGACCTCTAACTTAAAGGACATAAATAAATAGGTCTATGTAAGAAACTATGGACTTATGACACTTCAAGAGAAAAATCAATAGCTAACACTTCACATAACCTACAAAAAACTAATAGTCTTAAATAAAGGTACATGAAGGACATAAAGATGATGAATAAAAAACATACATTTTATAAATCAAACTTTAATAAAGCACACATAACATTAAACTAGAATCTAAAATTGCCTTATATTGCTTCAAAGTGTTTACAAAGTGATTTTAGCAGAGGTTTGATATACCCAATCAAGGGATATAAATCAAGAGCTCAAAACTAGTATTTATAGGAAGAAATAAGCTAAGAGAGAATTTTAGAACTGAAGGGGGCATTAATGATCCTAACTTCACTCAAGATAACCACCACCACAATCCTTTTCAATCCTTCCCATACATTAATGTCACTATATATTTCTCTAGCATAATGGATAATGTGAAGATCAAGACCAATTATAGGAAGCAATCCCCACTATCACATGGATCCTTATTGAGATCCTTTGCATTAATTCCCTTCACTATCTTAACAAATCATGATTTATGTTCTTCACATTACCAAGTAGTCACTTGATCTTTCTCATGATGTTCTTTTTGACATTCTTTATGTAGTCACCATTTTTCCATTACTTCTAAATCCTGAATATAGATCTATTATGGATGAAAACCAATCACCCTATTGGTTTTAATATAACTATGATTGCAAATGAATATCCATAGGATAAGGTCTCCTAGATCTGAATGAGATGTAAAACCTATGTCTAGAATCTCTCAAAAATATTTATAGGGCTTTAATGGCATTAGATGGCTTTGTAAGGTTTACTCCTAGTTATCTAGATCAATTTTGATCTTTCATTTATGCATTTTACCTTCTCGAGGTGGTGAAATCCTTTATCCAATGTGTCTACCTTCATGGAATCCTCTAGTTTGACCTTAGTTAAATTTGCTCTCTATTGAAGTACTTTAGATTTTGACTTTTAATGTCGATCATCATTCCTAATCTAGGCTCCCCATATTGTGCCAATTGTTAGATCTTCATTCATCCCGCATGATCCTACTGTCATTTCTTTAAATTCTTGATCTCACATGCATTGTAGATCTTTCTTTATATGAATGAATGCAAGCCATAGATCTTCTACCAGCCTAACATGATTGAGACACTTGGTAGCTTCTCATTATTCTTTGAGATTTGTTGACTCATTACTCACTGTTAGATCTTTTTTGTATGATTGCATGTGTATCATCGATCTACCTAGACCTACTAGCTTTGTCAGTTATTACTCACCATTGGATATCTATTCAAGCACCTGAGATCTTAACACTTTTCATCAACATGTTCATGCTAACTTTTTAATTTGATGCTCACCATTAATCTTAGATGCATGATCAAATACATACCATTAGATCTTTGAGACCAACTAACATATGTCAGATCACTACTTACCATTAGAATTGATTTTAGATCCTAATATTTTGACACTTGTTAGCTCCATGTTCAACCTAGGAACATTTGAATTTAATGACTATTTCACAAAGCTTAAACTTGATGTTCATGCACCTATTTCACTTTGTAAGTTCAAATTTAAAGGCTTATACCTTAAGATATCAATCTCATCAAGACACAAAATTTTCAAAGAATGATCTAGGCATGAATAACTTCATGTCCATGTAATATTTTGGCCAGAGAATCTCTCCAAGTGTATTTATTAAATTTTCAATTAGATTGATCTATTTATTTTTGCAGGATGTGTTAATGATGGTCTGGCTCTTCTATGCTTGTGTAAGAACTTTTAAGGCTCAAAATGAGTTTTTGATACTTATGAAACCTAATTTATATCCATGAAGTTCATGATCACCATGAGAACCTATTGGATTTTCTTCTTTTACAACTCTAGACCTATTTCAAGACTTGCTTCTCAAAGATCAACAAATTTCACTTTAAGCTTTCTTAAAGTGTTTCAAAAGATTTGTAAGTAATAATAGATCTTTGGACCACTCATTCCATCTAGAACTCTTATTTAGCTCATCCATTCAGGTAGAAGCTTTGGTATGTGGGCCAAATTGGCCAATAGTTAGAGCCTCAAGAAATCATTTCTTAAAATATTTGGCACCAATGCAATATATATCTTCATCTTGAGGATGGACTCATTTAACCTTAGTGTTTTCTTATGATCAAATTAGTTTATAGTTGAGGGTCCATCTAAAAAAATATAGTTTTCTCACATAAGCTTCACATTAAGACATATTCCTTAAATCATTGTATTCTCATATTTGTTCCATGGAGCTTGAAAATGAAGATCATTTTGTATTTAGATTCTCTCCTTACTATGTAATCAAGGGGTGATTATTTTTCCTCTTTATAAATTCAAACAATACTTTTTAGGCCATCATGGCTTATGATAATTAAATATGCTTGGCTTTTTTATTACAAGATATTTTTCATCTTCACAACCATATAGCCAAATATGTTTTCACAATGCTTTGTATGCTATGTATATAGGGATATGATATAATAATGATTTTTTAATGAATGGATATGTTGACATGCAGCACACATCCCTCATTTTTAGTTATATGGGTCAAATATTCTAGGTAAGATCACTAATTTATATAATTAATTATATTTGGTAATGAGTTTCCCTATGTTGGGATTAACCCCTCCATTATTATTAATGGGAGATATATATAAAGGAAATTAATGTAATTGTGATTAATTTCAAGTATCATTCCTTACATAAGTGTTTGATAGAGGTGGTTATTTAATGGTTGGAAATATAATTTTTAGTGCTTTTTGAAAATTGGTCATAATAAATATTATGAGGGAAAATGAGGGAGACATGGTCTTGTGAAGTTAACCTTACAAATTTTATTTTTTTGGCAAATATTTCATAATAGAATTATCACAAAAGTAGTCAAATTCAAGGTCTTTATTATCCTTGATAGATTTTATTATCCAAATTATTTTTTCCATTATTATAAATATATTTTTTAGACATTTATAAAAACAATTCACACTAAATATTTTGAGCAATATTTAGGAAGATATTGTCATTTAAACTTGACTTTATGAGTCTCATTTTGGAAAAAAAATTGGGTACATAATTAAGGCAAACATAGTCAACCCCAAATGCTTTGTTATTTTTTTACATGTTTTTATTTAGATATTTATTACAACCAATGAAAATATGTTTTGAAAAGATTTCTAGAAAATGTACATATTAAAAATTTTGACTGGTATTGAGGAAACTGTGGCTATCCAAAATTTTCCCTTAAAAATTATAGATTTATCATTTTTTCAAGGCACAACCCTAGACAAATATTCATATTTTACAATACGATTAAGAAAATAACATGTCACTTTTTTTAAATTTCAAATAAATTTATAAATAGACTCATGTATATGTTTTTATTCTGAAATCTAAGGTATAAAATGGGATCATTTGAATTTCAATTTCCTTGAAGCCCTATTTTTTAGGAAGTTGCCTAAGTTTTATGGGAAGGTTGTTGTTAATGCTAAACAATGGTGGTTCTAATTCAAGAAAACCTAGTCTCAATGGGTTTTTTTGGAATGGGCTAAACTTATTGGGGATGCATGTAATTAGAATTAAAATTTAGGTAAGGATACAAACAAATTATCTACATGGATAAAGTTTTCTTAGCCAAAAGGGACACACACAAATAAGATTATGATGAGGGATAGGATGTAGATGATGAAGTATAAAAATAAAAGGAAGATAATAATGGTGATTGTGGTGATGATGATAAAAATAAGAATGATTGAGATAAAATAAGAGGAACAAAATAATAATGGTGATGATGATGATGAGGATATAGATGATTAAGAATAAAAAGAAAAAGAAAATAATGACAAGGATGAGGCAACAAAAAATGAAGATGATCTAGAATAAGAGGAAAGAAATAATGATGATAATGACAAGGAAGATGAAGATGATGAAGAAGAATAATAACATAATGATGATGATGGTGAGAAGGATAAGGATGATATAGAAGGATAAATGAACTATAAGGATGAATTATAAGGATAAATGGAGGATAAGGGTTCAATCATATTATCTCCAAATAAGGAAACTTTAGTGTTTAAAATCCACTGATGTATGTAAAATACGAATTTATTTGCATCTATAAACCCTACAACATGTATAGCTTCATCAACATTGACTTGGATCAACATTTAGAGTTTCAAGCAAAAAATATAAAAGAAACCCAAATAGATGACCTAAGAATGTTAAAGTTTTTGAAGATTAGAATCTCATTATATAAAATTACATTTTGAATTCATATTTTTATGCTTTTAATATAGATGGTTTGTAAATTGTTTTGGGAAATCCTGAATGATAAATATATGTGTAAAATAAAATCTTGAATCTTTAGTACAAGATAAAAAGGTAACTTTTTTAGGATATCACACATAATCAGGAACAAATAAAGGTCAAGGTAGATCATGATAATGAATTTGAAGACTGTGAAGGAAAGTATAGGGAATATTAAGAAGTAAAATAATAAGAATATGAATAAAAGGAAAAAAAATAAAAGAAAACTTCATCTACTCAAGAGACAAATAAAATAACAAAATAAAAGGTTCAAGAGGCACAAATAGCACAAGGAAAGATTGAATAGGAAAAAATAGAAGGGTGAAGAAGTCAAAGTAGAAAAAAATTTAATGATCTTATAACATATAGACACTGACATCATTATGAGAGGAAATAATCATGAAGTTATATTAGGAAGGAGCAAAGCAATAATCACTCTAGTTATACATTGATTCATAATGGTAAAAAATATCAGCATACATAAAATCAAATGAGTAATAATCATGGCCATACATAAAATCAAAGGGGAAACAATTTTGGACATACACAAAATTAAAAGATAATTTATTGCATTTATGTATGGAAGTTGAGGAGGAAATTTTAGGGTCATGAATGTAATCATAGTAGCATATCAGGATATAAAACCATGTTTGGATGAATATCACACATTAAGATCACTTATGGGTAGTTATATGATTTATCATGGGGGAAATTGTGAAATGAATTGACCAAGTTTCATTACTTAGTGTTTCATCATGTTTTGAGATGAAACATGCTAATGAGAATGATGAGAAAACTTTATATTTTATCAATCTAGGAACATAATTTTGACTAGGTGACATATAAAGTATATGTAGGACTACAATTTATTTTTAGGTAGAGGATTATATATGTAGATGAAACTATCATGGGGAGTTTGATAGAAGAATTATAGAATGATAATAATAAATATAAGAAATATTGTTGAAACTCAATATAAGGTTCAAAATTAGCCATTCTAAATGTTGTTGAAAGTAAATTGAATGGATAAAGTAATTGAAAGAAAACCAAAGTTTTGAACTTAATAAAATGAAGAACTTCAACAACTTCAACAAATAATTTAATTTACTAAATTGAATAACTTCAACCACTTAAATAAATTTTTACTTTACACATAAAACAAAAATACAAAGTTGCACTCAACACAAGAAAATATATTCTAATCAAAGGGAATTTTTAATGTCACCAATCCACACAAAAGGTCCTATCATGTTAGACTGATGAGTGACTTATTTTTGTAACTAAACATGTTACATAATCAAAACATTTATTGCATCAACATAATTACTTATAAAAATATTTGTAGTACTTAAATTGTTTTATAGATTGATGTAATTATTTCCTTGAGTTGTTTGTCTAATTCCTCAATCGGTTAAACCTTATTTTATCTTGTCTCCTTTCTACATTACTCTCACTATTTTTATAATCATTTAATAAGATATTCTTGAAAAAAATTAATTGATTTTTTTTAGGCATTTTATTTTTAGCATAAAAAAATAATAATATTCATTTAAAATGTGTATAATAACAAGTCTATGTTTTACAATATATCCATGTTGATTTGATTTGGAAATTGGAAAAACAATTGTGTTCTAGACACATTCAATCGTATCCAAAAAAAATTCTTGACCTAGATATTAATTCTTAATCACCAACAAGAGCTTCAAAAATATAATGACTTGAAAGAACATAGTCTACAATACTTAGACGTCAAACAATCCCCTCTGTAATAACTTCCTTGGTAAGACACATTAAAAAATAATTACTCTGGCTTAATGAATTCTATAGAAGTCAAGATTCATTTCAATACAATAACTATTCCTTTCTAACTGAATCATTTTTCAACATAGTCAATTGCATTTAATAAGAAGTGTCCTATAGTAGACATAACAATTTGAAAACATAAACATTCATTTGTATCAGAGGTGTAGTAAATAAATAAAAAGTATTTATAAACATCTTCTCTTTCAATATCATATCGATTACTCCAAGGATTTTCCACAAACATATATATCTCATAATTTTCTTATAAGAAATAATTAAGAATCCTACAATAATAATTAACCATGGAATAATAATTTGTAGAGACTAATGAAATTCATTTAAATTGTCTTAAAAGATTTTTATTTATACTTTAAACATTAGAACATAATACATAAATCTTAAGGTAAATAGGGACAAAATATTAAGTTTAGGCTAAATATTAGGTTGTAAAGAGTATCAAAACATGATGGTACTGACAAAAATACATATAAAAGTCAAAAATTACAATCCCCATAAAATATGTGCCATGTTATGTACCAAGGGATATGATATATAATGTATATGGGATAAAATAGATGTTGAAATTTATTACGCATGCCCCTTAATTAGTTTAAATTTAGTACACATACCCCTTAGTTATACAAGTCAAGTATATTGAGTCAAATGGATAACTTATAGAATTAATTATATTGGATAATGAGTCCACCTATGTTGGGATTAGTGGGTTATACATTTATTATTATTTATGATATATGTATATAAAGGGGGTAAATATCATTAAGATGAGTTTCAAGTATGTGGATAGTATTATAGTAGCTTGGAATCATTTTAGAGGTTGTCCCACTCCAAGTGGTATTCTCATATTGGAAGATTTTTATGGAATGGCTTCTTTCATAAGAAGTATCGATTGGTAATATTGTACCTTAAATTTAATTATTATATTTCTAAATATATTATGATATTCTTCCCACAAACATATCTTATGTTGCTTGAGTTTTATTGTATTTTAAATAGTTTTGTTATTATTTAGTATGTTTTTGTATTATGGATATTTAGATATTACATGCATATCTATAAGATTAATTATTTCATTCACCTTGTTTCCTCTTCAAGATGGAATGGGAAATAAGCATGTGATAAGGTTTTAGATATGATGATATATGTGAGGCATCCTATAACATGATTTATTTTCACATATTTTATTTTGGATGCATGCCCTTATTGCTTTTTGTTTTCTTTTGGGTTTGTTGGAGTTGTATTTATGCTATCTATTCCTTAATTAATATTATTATTGTATAGTCCCATGGGCTAATTTTGGACTTCCTATACATTAATATAATTGTATTAAATGGGTCCTCTTGTATTTTTATTATTACCAAAAATATATGAGAAAATTGACATTAAGGTAATGACTACTCATGAAGTAATTTTGAGATGAATCAAACACACACAAGTAAAATCACACACAAATTAATAAATTAATTAAATTTTTAATAAAATAATTCAATTAATTAACACAAATACATTATTGGTGATTGGATTTATCCCACATTCGCAAGAAGGGTTAGATAATGGTGACTCATAAGGTATTACATGATCCAAAAGCAAAGAGGTAACGTATAAGTCATTGCATACTCTAAAATGTTTTCCAATAGAGAAAATGGTTAGAGGTTGAGGATACCAAATCATTATATTAAATTCACCATTCCTCCCATACTAAGGATTTTTTACAACACTTATCTGCTAAATAGGAATACATAGAGGTCATCTTAAAAAAAACTTAAAGATACAAGAATAAAATCTACAAAAATGGATTGAGTGTTAACAAAATAGAGATAGATTTATGTTATTTGATTTACCTTGGAATGTCTTAATTATCATTAACCTAAAATTAAACATATCATTCATACTCACTTGCCTGGTTTGATTAAATATGACACATGTGACATTTAACTCAACCAATCAATGCACAAAAATACACAAAGAACACCATTGAAAATAAAAAACTAAAGAGAGCACAAATTTATATAACATGCACTATAATTTGGGCATATTTCTACTTTCAAAATACAAAAAATGTGTTTTAAAAACACAATAATCAAACATAAGATCTAATAACTACCTTTAGTCCCATGGACCCTTTTACAACAAGTTGGGAATCATCATCCTTTTGTTTTTAAAACATTTTATTTGAAATTATTTACCCTAATTATGGATTTACATAGCATGATGAATAAAATATTGAAATGAATATATATAGTGATATGTTTATAAAATTAAATAATTTATATATACATATTAGCTAATTAATAGTAACATGACAAAGCAAAAACAATTAGGCTATGAAAATTAAGTACAATGGGATAAGGAATGATAATATTTCATAGATGTTCTAAGATTATGGAAGTTTAGATCTAGAAATATGAGTGTACATGCTAATTTTACACTATTATAAACTTTTATTTGACACCTAAGTAGTTTTTTCCCTTCATGATTTTGATGAGGTTAGATTTATAATGTCACTTATGTCTTGTTTCTACTAATTACAAAACTTAATTTTCTTGTCATTAGTTCACATTATATTTTATGACCTATTTTTATTTATTATTCCTTAATTTTTTTGATAGAATGTGTTAAATTTTTAACTCCTTCTCTTTGACCTAGTTTGGCACTCAAGACAAATAAATGAGTGATTAATTTGGGAAATTGCCAAAGTGGCATTCAAATTATGTATCCCACACATTAGAATTAGACCTCCATGTATTTTTGAGTGAGATTAAATGGAATAAATCAAGTAATGGTTTTAAACCTCATATTAAAAAGAAGTGATGATGTAATTATATGTAACCTAAAACCGTTATTTGGTAGAAGGGGATAATGAGAGATCAAGATAGATAACTCCATCACAAGTGTGTAAAAAATAACTCAATAAAACTCAACTTAAATTAGGAAGAATAAATTAACTTGATGTTTGTCTCTATGTTAGGTCTATACTTTGATATTATGTTATGTTTGATGATCCCTTGAGTCTCATAAATGGTTTAGGATGAGTTTTATATATAGGGCACTCTAGGAAAATATGGGTGCATTAGCCATCTTTAGAAATGACTAGGTGATATTAAAGGTGAAAGATCAATGACAATAAGAAAAAGGACCCAGACCCACATAAAGCATGGATCTACCCAAGATGAAATTTTTAAGGTAAAAAACTAACCTAAAACAAACAAAGACGTTTATCTCAATGAGGAGTATGACAACAAATGAGATATATTTTAAAGATGCCAACAAATATATTTTGATAAGTATTTAGATGTTATTTTAAGGCTCAAGGGATAAATGAGTACTAATGTAGGGTCTTATAAATCCATAAATACACAAATATACAAATATAAAATATGTTAAATTAGGTATAAGATATTGGGTAAAAGGGTCTTGTACCAAATTTAAGTATCTACAAAAAAAGGATTGCTAGATGTCAAACCTACCCTAGAAGGGTGACCCTTCTAGTGTTTATAGTGATTCAGACTATCTCATGATAATTTATATCTAAAGTGACACATAGGATTTGTGAATTTCATCCTCAAGTATCATAATTTGTATTTAAACTAATTAACAACAATATTCATGGTACATGGGTCTCATTACCTTGTGATTATTCCCAACACATAATGCTTATACTATCATGAAGGTGTGAATGCATCTCACATTAAATAATATTTTCATCACTGGATCCAAAATTTAAGAGCAAATGGTGATAAGAAAGAAAATTTAATATACACAAAAATAATTATTACTAGCAATGGACCCTTTAGATTCCATGGTCTTGCCAATATAGATTCATAGACTGTTCATCTATGCCACCTAAAAAAAATTATGATTTTAAAAGAGTTATGTAGGGAAAAATATTTTATCTTTAAATATATTATAATAGATATTATCTTTAAATAGAAAAAAATTAGAAGAGTTTGTAGTTTTCACTATATAATCAAAAATTGTTTGAGTAATAATAGTAGGATAATTTATAAATGTTATGTGTTAAATTTGATGTATGAATGGTATATATTAGTTGGAGTAATATTTTATTTGATATATGAATATTGTGTTAATTTTAATTTATGAATTTTATCTATTGACATATGCATTTAATTATATAGTTTTATATTAAGAGTACACGGTATAAGTTTTAGATTTTTTAAATTTTGTTGTTGATTATGCATTGCTATCAAGTATTTGGTGATGACAAGAATGTTTGGATGTTGTGGAGCGATTATGTCATGGGAATATGTAAATTACATATTGACACATTATTTTTATTTAAGGGAGTAGATTCTATTATAAAAATTTCACATGCCAAGTATATCATATAATTTAAAATGAAAAAATCTTAAAAAAATATAGTCCTCAAATGAAAGAGCCAATGGGAAAGAGGCTAAAAGGAGAATTTTACCCAAAATAAAAGAAGGAAAATATAATTTGGTAATAGTTTCAAATGAAAGTGTATTTAAAGACACAAGTAAAATCCATAAAATTTTGATGGTCTAATCTAATCCTCATTAAATATTTGACAATAAAAATAATTTTGAATGTGACCCCATATTTATTACACACAAAAAAACCTAAATAAGTGGCATGATATTAAGTCAACAATGTGTTGTTTCTAATTCTCAAAAATTCATAATCATGAACTAAATTTGACAGTCTACCCTACATATGATGTATAGTTTGAATGATGATTATCTAATCAACATAGTAATTTTGATGATGGTTATCTCATCAACTATATAGATAAGTGACATATACCTCCATAATTATCTACCAATTCTATAATTAAATGAATGCCACTATAGGCCACCATTAGGAGAATCCCAATATATCACTCTTGACAAAACATTTTCATTGGAATTGTTCACAACACACATCAAAACATTAAAAATTAGTCCCAATCAATGGATTTGATATTCCCATTAAAAATGGATTTGATTCACAACAAAAAATATGTGTAGATAAAAACAATCGTTGATAGAATTAATTCAAGGAGATGTGAATTAAATTTTATTTATTCATACATAATGTACATAAGTGGTAAAAAATTACCACTGAGACTGAAGAAATGTAAGTATCTGAATGGGAGTGCCTCGTGCATCTTCAATAAATTAGAACATGAATAAATGAGAATTAAAAACACAAAGCAATAATCAAGAAATAAAACATTGTAGAAACAAATGCAATACCTAGAGACCCAAAATTATGTCAATGTTATTCAAATTAATGATTCCACTTTCTTTCATATGAAATCACAAAATGATTCAAAACCTTTTTTTAAAAGTAAAATGGTAGTTGAAAATTAAATTAAAAATATTCTTTGGGATTTTCATTTGCATCTAATGCCAAGGCACTATGACTATTCATACTAAAAAATAATATTGAGCTATTAAAAATAGGTGATAAATCTTTAATGATAACAAATTAAAACCCAATATAATGGTTTGTAGTCAATAATGTATATGTAAAATTTCACTTAAAATTATTCACATATATAAATAAATGAAAAAATGCATGTGTGGCATACATATATATATACTATTTTACCTAAATTATGCACAATGGGAAATACACTATGCATAATAGGTAAAACTATGACATATTAAATATCTAAAATATAAAAGTATAAAATGGTAAATCAAAATTGCCTTAAGTGTTGAAAATAGTAAATAAGCATAAATGAAATTGATTTTACAATCAATATACAAAATAAAAAAACAAAATTAAATAAATAATTGCACTTAGGTATAATAGTGGGATTTTGAGAGTGCAAGAGTGGCCTAGAAAGGATTAATAAACTCTATGTGAAATTTGGACTACTTATTATCAAAGGATAGATTTAGTGTCTACTTACATTTTGATAAATTTGTTTTTGGTAGATTTGACTACCAAATTAGTCCTAATAATGTTACTAATGAATATGTTCTATAGTGTTGAGTCTATAATGTACACCTTTATAGTTTCTAGATTATTTTTTGTACTTTAAGCTCCTAATGTCATAAATTCATGTACTTGCACTCTTTTAAATTTGTAGGAAAAATATTTAAATTAATATATGCTTTGTCTCTTGACCTAATTTTCCAATAACACACATGCAAAAGAAAAGGGATAGAAGTAGTTAGGTCTGAAAACCTCAAGGGAGTTTTAGCCAATATATAACATGTTAAAATCAAACCCCACATTGATCTTGTGTAGTGTACATGGAATCTCAAACAAGGGTTTCAAGATCCTTTTCCTGAAAAGTAATGATGTAACTACATGAACATTCACCTAAGCCATCATTTGGTACAAGTGGATGATGTCATAAAAGATTCAAGAAGATTAATGTATTAAAGTGGTGGAGATACTAAAATATGATTTATATAGTACCTTGGTCTTATACACTTGGAAAATTCCTATCATGGATGTATCTTTTAGTTATAGACCTACCCACTACCAAAAGGCTCACATTCACTATCTCTTTGTACCTAATTACTTATCCCTTGATCTAAATATTGTTATTTATTTTGACCAAGCTTCTATATTGTGCAAAAATCTCTAAATTTGATTATTATCCTTCGCTACCAGTTCTAGACATGTACCTATTTTTTAGCTCCCTGGACACTTATGTCCTAGACTAACACTTACATCTACACAAGTGACCACTTTTATTAAAAAGTGTCTAGTGCCTAAATTCCATCTAAATTTTCAAAATAAATGTATCCTAAAGGTTGGCCTAAGTGATTTAATGTGAGATATTTCTAAAATGGATTTGTATATATATCAAATCAACCCTAATTCAATACTCACCTAGAAAACACCTAGAAATCACATACAACTCACAAGGAAATATACCAAGGAGGAATCAATTAAGATTTCAAGTGAGAAAACATACCCCATTCATTCCTATTTCCATATCAGTCATATAATTAATATTTCTATAAGTCTAAAGCATTCAAAGAGTAGCCTATGAACCATATTTTCGAAGTTACAAGTTAGGTCACTGCATGTCTTTGATTATCACACATTGCATCCTTATGCACACATAATCCAACACATAAGGTATAAATACATAATGATAATACCCTATTCATAGTATTTTATATGTAGGTAGTGCCTAATGATATAGGGGTCCTTGGAGTAGCTTGACACCCTGAGCCCATAAACTTATTTTTTCCATAGTCACTCCAAGGGTGAAGAGTTTGGGTTTGATCATTTGACAAAGAGAGATATCCTATATGAAAAATTTGAATACATCATAAGAAATTAGATATAAAACATAGAAGGCACCAATTTATTACATCTATATCTAGTTAATATTTTGTAGAGGACACTTATGGTAGGGTTAGACACCTACATCAATGCAATCATCTAGATCTGATGCAAGCAACCGAGGCCATAGAAAGAGTATTCCTAGAATATAATGACTATTCTAAGATAATGTTCTAGTTAACTTCCATTCTATTCAAGATCAGACCTACATGTGCAGAGTAAACTAACTGTGTATCATTTTTTTTTAATTCATTGAAATATTTATCAATAGTTATACTTTACTATTTTTAGCAATCTTAGTTGTATAAATTTAGAATAATATTTTTCTAAGTTTTATATTAAATTTGTCTACTCATTATCTTATTTCACCACCCTTATATAAAATCTAAGCTAATCCCCTTAACCCTGTATAACCCATAGACCTAAAATTTAGGGTTAAACATTTGGTGAACATGACCTTTGGTCTCAAAACCCTAGTTGACTTAGGGTTTTTTCTGCTTTTTGAATTTTTGATTGTTGCCAAATTATTGTTTAAAATTATAATTTTTTCATTTATAAGCAATGGAAGATGTTAATTAGAAAAATAATTTTAAAATGGAAGATAAATAAGCATTACTCACTTATCTCAATAAAAATAAGGACTTGATGAATGTATTTTTATATGTTATAAGAATTCCATACCAATCAACCTCCCATTGAGTGCATCATCACTTCATACATTTAATAGAAGCATGGGTTATGTGTTTACACAATTATTCCCCAAAATAAATCCCATTATTACTACATCCTACATGGGAAACATTATCACTTCAATTCAATTACCATTTTCAATGCCTATATCAAATCAAAACATGGGTACACCTCCTTTGGTGGATTCTCAAACTTCCAAGCTTAGCAATCAGAATGTGCAATATCTTGTCCAAACTATAAAACTTTTTCAAGAAAAGGTTACTAATTTACCTTATAATATTGACTCACAAGAGGTGTTATATAACCCTCTTACACCTAAGATATATTTTCATTGCTTGCCAACTAGTTTTATTGCATGTAATTTCACATTTAATGATGGCAAGGTTAATCCTAAACAACACCTTTGATCTTTCTATGGAATAATGATAAAATTTTGACTAAAATATGCTTTAAGATGGTTTTATGGTTTACCAATATAATCAGTTAAAGTATTCAAACCTCTTATAGATAATTTTTTGGCACACTCCTCTATCAACATTATCTAAAAGGTATCATATGCCCAAACTTAAAAAATAAAAAAAGGAACCAATGAACCTATCAATGAATATGTCTTGAGGTACACGATAATTTTGGCCAAAATTAAAAATCAAATGGCATATAAATAACTTAAAGACATCTTCAAGCAAAGTTTTTTTGCCCCATTACATGATTACATTATTTTTTAAAAGTTTAAATATTCTAATGATTATGAAATTAATCTTATTTCATTGAACAAACTTAAGTATGTAACAAAAATATTAAATACATCTAATACCAAATTTCATATCAAACCAAACAACAAGGTCAAACCTATAGAACCTAAAAAGGAAGCAACTACAACTATTAATGTAGTGTCATAAAAATCTAATCAAATTATATTATCCAATGCACTAAGGAGATAATTTACATGATTACCTAAATCTCCAATTTCACTACTTAATAATCTTGTAGGTTGTCATCTCATAACTCTCCCTCCTCCCATAGAGGTTGATATGAGTATACATCTACCTCATGGATATGATGCCAATGTTTATTGTGACTAACACTAAGGCCCTAGGAATTCTATTAACTGATGTTATACCTTGAATCATAAAATCTAATAGATTATTGATAATTGACAGCTTACATTTGATGATCCTCCCAAAGATATAGGGTCACAAATTGATGAGCATCAAAACCAAAATATGTTTAATGATCCATTACAAGATCATTCTTAGAATAATTTGGAAGTTAAATAGCATATAATTTACATCCTCTTCCACCACATTATGGGCACCCATTAGATGGGATTATTGGTACTTATACATGTCATATACCTCTTATGGTTTAGAGATCATCTATTACTTTTGATGATAGTGAAATTTTTAATGATAACTCAAATATTAATTCATTATTTATTCATTCATACATTGATCACCATCCAATTCATAGTATTATGATTGATAATGGTGCTATAAAAAAAATTTGCACCATGACATTACTTGAACTTTTGGATATACACATGATGATTTGTACCCTTCAACCAAAATAGTTAGTATTCAATGGAACCTCACAACACATTATCGATGAGACTAAATTACCTTTATAGGTTGGCCCAACATATGTGGTCATTATATTCTTAGTTATACTATACACGTGAGTCCTTGATATGATGTTTGGATGACCTTGGATACATAAACTCCATGTTGTACCTTCCATAGTGCATGGGTGTATTAAATACATTCATATCAATAGTGTAGTCATAGTTCCTGAATTTCCATATGAACATGCACATGAACAAAACTATTTTATTCCAAGATAACTAATTATAAACCCATTAAGGTTAATCCTATATGGAATGGTAAGTAATAGGCAATCTCATTTCCTAGGTGATCTATACTCAAGAGACTATTGTATTAGAGATACACATTAGATTATATAGAATTCTCATCTACAAACCATCTATATCATCTATATATTATCCATAATATATATATCATCCATAATCCATAGCTTTTAGATGTCGTTCATAGACTCTAGATGACATCCAAAACTTTAAATGGGCATAACTTTTGCATATGGAGTTAAATCGAGGTGTGTTTTGAAATTATCTAATTTTTTGAGAGGAATCCAAATACTCAATAATTTTTAGGATAAAATATATCTATGATGACCATTTTCTATTTTGATCATCTAGATCATGCAATCTAGCATCTAGAGCATATAGTCTAGCATCCATAGGGTCTGGATGCCATCTAGAGGGTGTGAAATCCATTCAAAGGGTCTATAAATCATTCATAGGGTTTTAACCTCATCCATAGGGTTTAAACACTATCCATAATGTCTAGATACCATATAGAGGGTCTAGATAGAGGCACCTAAATGTTATGGTCAAATGATACCTAGGATTCACCTTTTCAATGATACTAGTTTCCCTTTAGTTCGCCAAGAATTTGAAATGTACTTTTTAATATTCACTAGAATTTTACATTATGATTCTTTTTAGGGGCCCTTAAAAAAAATCCTGGGATCCAATGGCACCCTTACCTCTATACCAAACTATCAAAGCACATGATTATGTTGAATAGATCATAAACACTAGGAAATAAGTCTGCCAACCAACTGTTAGCTTGGATCCTTTGTAGCTCATTCTCATCCTCAAAACACCCAAAAATTATCATATATAGATGACCTATGATTTGATCAACTATTAGAAAATATAAATTACTATGATATTGCATTATGGTATGTAATCTACCATGAGGGAGTACCTACTACTTTACAAATACCTGAGGGTGGCCCCACCCTATTACGAGTACACCAACTGGCCACACTACTATAGTTTAATCATATGCCCAAACATGTAATAAGGTATCAGCTGTAATACCAGTACCATGACTCTCCAAACATAACCTATACAAATATTTATATAAATGGGCCAATATTATGTGACCCTAAGAATATATCATCCCTTCCTCCTTAATATGATACATGTGATATGAAATTACCATAGTACCACCTTTTACTACCATAAATGAAATAGCTAATCCATAAATAAATTTTCTAGCCATGAAATATCACTTCTAATAATACTGTATAGCTAAATCATGCTACTTGACTCTGCATATATGGCTATCTATCGAATGAAATAAATATGAGACCGTTGAATATAACCATAGCTCCCATCTAGACAACATGTGTTTGCTCACCCCTAATTAACAACTTTAAAATGTGATAAACATCCTCTAAAGTGACTATCATCTCCCCTATAGTGAGCCAAAAGTACAAGTATCCATATTCTACCTCCCTGTTAATGTTATAATAATATAGATATCATATAGAATTTATCCCAATCGACCCACATAGTTCATCCCCACTCAATCAATTATGAACCATTCAACCACATTCAAACCTAACTCTACCATGGTGTGAAAATGTCTCCCATGGTATAACTCCCATATATGCACATCCTTTTACACACAAAAATGACCAAAAATAAGTGTTAGTCAATATATTCTAGCACAAAAAAAATATTTACCATTGAAAAATTCAAAAATTTAGCTGGACATTAGTGTTGGATTCTAACATTGAGTCAAGACACATGTTGAATGCTTCCATCCAAATTTGAACACTAACATCGATGGAGTAATGTTACTATCCAACATGTTGATGAAAGTGTCTATCAACTTAAAAAATGTCATAATTTTGTTAAAAATTTTAAAAAATGAAAAAAATCAAAATTATTAAGTAAATCATAATAAATTATGCTTACTATCTCATTAAAGTCCTGGATAGGTAGGGCTATTTAAAGCACATCAAATCACAATAGTTGTGGTGCTCTCTCATGCAAAATTGTAAAATTATCTCCAAAACTCAAAATTCTAAAAGATTTGAAGTATAAAGGAAATGTCAATTTATTTTCAAAAACCCAATATATATCATGTTGATATGGGTCTTGTGCACAATATAAAATTTAAACGAGGTAGCCTCTAACAATTTAAAATCTTAATGGAGGTAAACTCCACTCCATGGCATGAGTTGAAAGTATGGTCTAAACAACTTTGTGGTGGAATAGTAAGTAGAGTATGTAGATTGTTAACCAAGTTTGCTTATAGTGAAATGAATCCTAGTAGAGAAATCAAACCTAAATTAGTGGGATGGATGAGTGATACCTAATATAGAGTGGGTATATCTCAATCAAATAAACTTTAAAATGAAGGAAGGGTAGAGCTTAAAATAAGGTTTGTGATATCAAAGGGTCACTTCATAAGTTAGTTTCTTAGTGGATAAGTGCTTTCAAAACTAGTTCTTATTGCTTGTAGTTATTGCAGACTCATAGGTAAACATAATTATGAAGTTGAGGGAGGAGCAATATAGGAAACTTGATGGTCTCAACTGAAGGTTGATCCCTTTAGAGTTTCTCTTGCACACCTTTAGTTGGAAGGTTACAAATCAAACCAAGAATGAATCTAAGATATTTGTTTCACACACTTAAAAAACTACACCAAAATAAATCACTCATACAAACTAAGTATATTAACACATTTTGGACTAATTTCTTAATTACTCGATGAAATCTACTAACCTTCAATAGCTTCTACACATCTAGATTTAGAATACATTGATAAAATAATTAGAATTTACATGTAGCTTTTGTAAACTTCAAATTACTATGTTATTACAACCAAAAAAGCAAAACCTTAATATCACATGAATGGAAGGAGAAAATACCAACACAATTACATGACATCAAAATTGACTTATTTTTATATTGATAAAATCTTCCAACCCTTTGGAATGTGAAATTACATAAATATATAAACTTGGGGAGGGGACACCTCATCCTCTAAGTGAATGTGAACTCATGGTTACATGATGCAGTTAGAACCTTAGTTCTAATTTTAGACTTAAAATTACATGTTTTGCATGCTTATAGCTAATTACATTTATGTCAAAATTAGTTGGCCTATGTAAGGCAATGCAATATGTGCAAGCTTATAAATAGCTCAATCAAATTTACATGTATGCTCTAAGCGTAAATAAGTTTTAATTACAAAAGTATTATTTTAATGTATACATATAAAATTGGACTTCAACTCAAGCTTGATCAAGTACTTTCATGGCAAGTGAGGTTGTTGGAGTTGCTAAATTGGATGCTTGTGTTGAACTAGGAGTTAAAGTGCTAGCATTCTTCTTTACTTCCAAATCTTGATAGTGTTTATGCCCAATGCCATACTGGTGTCTGGTTATATCCATGTTAAGCATCAAAGGCATATGCACCATGTTTACTTGCTCTAAGAGCCTTGCATGTTTAGCCTTTTTAGTCTTGAAAATCTCAACTTCAATGACCTTTTTAGAAAAATTGAGCTCGAGCTCTATTTCCTCTATGGTCTTCCATTGTATATCCTCTTTGAATTTTTACGAAGCTTTTTATAAGAGCTCATCAAAATTGTCCATGTTGATATGTCTCCCTAACTTGGTCATCATTTTAAGCATTGAGGGAAAAAAATCATGATCATAGGTATGATGTTGATATTTGATGTTAAGTCCCTTGATATGGTTTTGTACCTATCCATGGGAATCCTAGTCCTTATGTGTAAATGAAGCTAAGGAATAGTATTATTTTTACTTCCCTACCTCATATAAGTGCTTCTAATTGGTATAGTACATCCTTCCAAGCATTAGGTGAGAACTATGAAGATAAAATTTATTTTTATTTTACATGTCCTTATCAATACCCCATCATAACTGGTAGGCTATTTCCTACTCTGCTAACTTATCTAAAACATACTTATGGAGGTGTAGAGGTGTAACATTTTGCCCTATAACCAAGATGACCATGTAATCAGGGTATAACTAGTAGTCTCCCCTAATAAATAATGAATCTACAATGTTTTTTGATATCCTATGTAAGGGGACTCATAAATTTCCATCCATACTAGGGGTAGATATCCTCAGAGGTGCACCTATTATTATGAGTATATGTGTAAATGTCAATAAAGGAGTAATAATCACATATCTGATTATTTATGTAGTCTAGAGGGGGATTCAAGATTGATCCATTATGAATATAAACTATCCCTAGGACTACATCAAACAAGTAAGACATCATATATAAATGGCCTCTTATAAGCCTCTTATCATTATGTAATATTAGCCTCACAACCTTGCTCTGATCACTTCACCCAAGGAAAATGTCAATTCTAATGTCCTTAAAAAATCAAACATAACCCACTCAAGTGGAGGAATTTGATGCTTGGGTAGCCAAATAACCTATTCAATATGTCCATCCCAATATTGATTCCCATCCTAAATTTAGTTATTGGTGTGGTTTGCTTATCTTTCAAATTGATTGTCTCTCCAGAGGAGCATCCAACTAATGAGTGTCTTCTCAATTGATTTATATTTCTTCCAAACCATTACTCTATGTAAATCATAAGTTGCATATGCAATAAGAAGGGAGAGGTACCTTTGAAATGCATCACCAAAGATGCATGCTATGATCATTTTGTGCTTGACATGATGTAGGAATGCTCCTCTAAATATCTTCCCAACAAAGAATAAATCTTGTAGGAGGTCTATATAAGGTATGACTTTTGGATTCAAAACTACAAAGTGTAACCCTTGATGTTTGAAATTGAGGACGTCTATGGCCAATTAACATTGAACTAAAGTCAAATTTGCCTCATGTATATGTTCATCAACCTGATGTATGGTATCCCATAGTGCTGAGTAATTGGTATAATCATTATTGAATATTGTGGGTTTAAATAACATATACATGTACTTAGTGGAATATTTTATGGAAAACCTTGAAGGAGTCAGAGTTATTCAAAATGATGTAGATGAGGATGTCATTATTATTTAACTGAGTTGATACTAGTCTAGTTTTCAATGCAATCACTCATCTCTCTTGAGTATTTTGTTAAGTTAGGGAATGTTGTTCGCTAGGGATTTATCATAGGAGAGTAATTAAGTTCAAAAATCAGCTTAAGATTGAATAGACACATCATCATTCGAACTAATTTGATATAACTTTGGTATTCATTTCTAGTTCACGTGCCATGAATGTCCAACATCTATAACTTTGATTTTTTTATTAAATTCAAACTTTTTTACTTCATTTAGTAGGTATTCCATGTAGGCACCATTGATGTTTAATAATAATGCCACATCATTTCCCATTACCAGGTTTTGTTTCATCACTTCTTCAACTTTGGTTTATCGAGTAGCAAGTCTTTCAGTAGTCAAAAGTCAGGAGTCAAGATATAATAATGTTTGCAAGGTAGATGAGTATCTCAAGCAAAAGTTCTAAACACTTTTGATAAAAACCCAAATTAGATAGAGGAAAACCTAGACTGATTTTATCAAAGACCTAAATGTGTTGATCCTTTTCAAGAAACAAAACTACCAAATATTGAATCATGTCAAAGGAATTTACTAAGTAAAATCATCAAATCCTTTTTGTGAAGACCCCTTTTATGTTAATTAGTTTTGTCAAAGGGACTATATCGAATAAATCATCAAAATACCTAGATAAAACTAAAGTGTAAAAATTAAAAAACCTAGTTTCTAAATAATAGTGGCCAAAGACTAAATGGAAAAGTGTTGTAATATAATGTAAATATGACTTTGGGGTCCTATACCTTAAAATATTGAATAGATGTTTCAAACCAATCCCATGTAGGAAAATGTTGAAGAAAAAATTCTTATGGAAGTACATAAAAATGTGAAGTGCCAAAGACCTTGACATGTCAAAGGAATTCATCAAGTTTTTTTGTTGGTTAATATCACCAAAGACTAAAACTATGTTGGAAGAGTTCAACAAATGAAAGTTCCAAACAAAATTTATGAAGACCATTTTGTGCTAAGTAGTTTCATTGAGGCATTTCATTAAAAAAAATGATTTGAACCCTACATATACACAACTTCCAAAAATCATTAGTAGGTTAGTCCAAAAGAGGTAAAAAGGTATGTTTATATGTTTGTTGAATAATAGAACTGATGCAATACATAAGGCTTTTATTTTTAGAGGACTTTCAAGATAGCACTATAGGACAATTCTAAAAGAATGGTGGGTCATTATTCTAGAAAAAAAAGAATGGGGGTATGTTAGGTAAAAAAATGGATACTCACAAGAGAAATACTCCCAAGTATTTTAGAATCCAAAACTTATGGTTAACAACTCTTAAATAAAACATGAACCATCATACATAGGATAATCAAATAAGATATATAAAAGAGACTCCCATCAGCCACATACAACATACTTGCCTCTTTATTTACCTTAGATCTATATGTGAAGAAGTGATTTCCTGTTATCTTTATTATGAGGAATTTAGCAAAAAAGTGGGATAATTGTAGGTTTCACTTTGGTTTTTTGGAAAAAAGAGAAAAAATTTGGAGAAGCTCTAGCATTGCTTTGCTACCAGATAGGAATCCATAGCCTTGAAAAAGGTACCAAGGGTTTCTTCTATTTCTTTCTCCTATATTATTTCATTATGCATGGTACATTTACCTTATTTCATCATTTTAATCTCTTTGATCACCTTTGAATTTTTCCTTTTTGGCCTATTGTAAATTATTTTGAGGATGTTTTGATCTTTATGTTTGTTATATTTTATTTTGAATAACATTATTGGGAGAGGGAGAGAAGAAACCATAATGAGTTGGTATCTATGAAAGCATAAGTTTACTAGACTGTTCTTGTCAAATGTACCCATATCAATGGTTCTTTCCTCAAACAATTATTAATATGATAATTGCATTTGATCCAAGGAATATGGAAAAAAAATTATAAATATTTTATGTAGTAATGAGAGAAACCTTCACATGCCTAATTAGAGTATTTAGTGTTAGCTTTTTCATGATCAATTTTCTAGTTGTACACCTAAATTTTGAAAATATGAAATGTATGGGTGAAAAATCCTATAAATAAACAAGTTGATGTACCTATTCTTGGCATGTTTTCCCATATGCTGATCCTTTATATTTTTAACATGTTAAATGAAGTCTTAATAGGTTAAATACTTGATTTGATCATACTATGGAAAGTCAATCATATTTCCATAGGTCAAAGGGAAACATCTAATCTAGAAAGCAGGAAACTACTCTATGAAAGCCATAAAATATATTATAATAAAACAATAAATCTATCATAGTCATACTCTTAACATCATGTTTGTTTCTATTCATTGACATTTCCAGATGGTATAGCCATGAATTAATGATTCAAAAAAAATCCATTGACTAGATATGTCATCTTATTACCTTGGAGGTCCCTCAAATGGAAAGCATTATTACCTGAGATCTTTGAAATCTGATAAGGTCCAATCCACATTGGGGTAAACTTGTCATACTATCATTTATTTTTATGGGATTTGTCCCATAGAATCACCATGTCAGATATTTTAAATGATTTGAATTTTGATTTTTTGTCAAACCATATTTTCACTATATCTTGATGTTTACCTAATTTTTATAAGGCCTCAATTCTTGAGTCTTCCATTTCTATTATGTTTAGTGATCGAGAATCCACCTTATCACTTGGTTCCATGTATTCCTACATAAACTAATATGTTATCAACTTAAGCATGATTGGAAAAATAGGTTGTCTCCCATAGACTAGTAATTAAGGTGAGGCTTTGAGTGCCTGCTTATATCTTGTTTGATCATCCCATAGTGCATACTTTAGTAGATTGCACCAATCATTAGGTTTGTCTATTGGAAACATTTTAATGGCATCAATAAGGTTCTTTTTTATTAATTTATCCAACCCATTTACTTGTGGGTAATGGTTGTATGATGACTTGATGGTGATTTGATTGTCATGGGTCTATTTAGTAAATTTAGTTGATTGGATTTTTGGGTCATTGTCACACACTAGAGAGATAGGAGTAATAAATCTAGTTTTGATATTTTTCTATATAAATTTGATCACATATTTTGATCTTAAATTTTTTGTAGTTGTAGCTTCAGTCTATTATGAGTAATAGTCTATATCAGTGAGTACAAACTTGTGTCCAATTGAAGAATTAGGATTAATGACCCCAATTAAGTCTAAGCCCCATTGGGTGAATAATCTTTCTTCAATCACCAGTTGTAAAGACATGGCCACATGTACTTCCCTTTTTACTAGGAATTGACATTCATGACACATTCAAATGTGAGCATGTGAGTCCTTGAAGATTGTTGGCTAGTAATAACCCATTCTAAGGATTTTATGGGCAATGGTTTTTCTGAAGGGATGACCATTACCTATCTTATGGTGCAAATTTTTCAAAATTTCTTGAGCTTCCTCTCATGATACACATCTAGGGTAGATTACTTTGTAATTCCTTATATATAAGATCCATTTTTTGATCATGTAATTATCTTCTTTGAGTTTCAAAGCTCTCCTTTGTTCTCTTTTTAGATCGAGGGAGTAAGTTCCTGTGAGCAAATATTGAATAATGTCAATATATCAGTCCCCTTTATATACTTGGTTTTCATAAGCCTCCTCAAAAGTGATGCATAGGTTAGGCTCAGTCATGAGCTTAATGATGTATTGACCTATAACAAACTAGCATGCTTTATTTCCATGTCAAATACTTGTAATTTTTCCATCATATTCTCCCAATTCATTTTATGATAAAGTAATCTTAATAGTAGGATACGATACAATGACAATTGTCTTGTTCCTCAGGATATAATGCCAAAATTTATTTAATGATTTGACAAGGGAAAATATTTGTTTATCTATCATGGAATATAAGAGTTATGATTATTTTAATTTTGTAGTCATGAACCTAATAGGATGTTTACTCTCCTCTTTATTCTAGGTGAGCACAACAATAATTGTACATTCTGAGGTGAATAAATACAAGAAGTATTCAGTGAAATCTAGACTTATTAGTATAGGGGCCTAGGATATTGCATCTTTAATGTCTTGAAAATAATTTCAAGCCTCTATTAGCCATTCCACCTTAGGAACCTACTTAATCATTGCATTCATAAGTCTAATGATTTTTGCAAATCCTAATATAAACTTTCTCAAGAAGTTTATCTTCCCAAATAAATTTTGAGTTCCTTATTGTTATTTGGGAAAGAAATTTTTGATATCCTTTAAATTCTATCTAGGTCAATTGTAATCCCATATTTGGTGATGATATGACCCAATATCTTGCCTTCTATGACACCAAATATACTCTTTTTGGGGTTCATCAAAATGCCAAAATTTCTACATCTTTCAAAGATTGATTGTAGGTGTCCTACATGATTAGTCCTTGCTTTTAAGAAGACTATGATTTCATCTATGTAAATAATTATTCATTTATCTATCAACCCTTATAAATCATGTTTTATATCTAACTAAAACATCACACCTACATTAATTAGGAAAAATATCATCCTCTTATATGTATAAGTACCCCAGTTTATGGTGAATGTTGTCTTTATTATGTCTTTTAATTCTAATAGCACCTGGTTATACCCTAAAAATCCATCTAAGAAAGACATCATTCTTAAACCACTCACTAGCTGGATGACTTCATTCAAGGAAGGTAATGGATAATTATCTTTCTTAGAGGCTTTATTTAAGTTTTTGAAATCCACACAGAGCCTAATCTCTCCACTTTTCTTCCTAATTAGGACTAAATTAGCCACCCAAGTAGAATTTTTGATAGGTGAAACTAATTTTTCACTCAATAACTTCTCCACTTCCCTCTGAATAAGGGGTTTAAGGATAGGATTCATTGGCCTCTACCTCTGGATAAATGGTTTATAGTCCAACTTTAATGGAATTGTATGGGTTATGACCTTAGATTGAAAACCTTTAGGTCTTCATATGTCTATGCAATCACATCCTTGTATTGAGTGAGTAGAATCTTCATTCTATGCCTTTTCTCTGGAATATAGGTGAGATCAATGTTGGCATAGTATGGGTTACACTCATCTCCTAGATTTTCCCATTTAAATTCATATTCATTTACTTTTGGTTACCTTTTCTTCTGAGCTTAAGGATCCAAATCAAATTTCCTTTTCAAGGAAACCATTCCCAATGGGAGGTAGTTTTCCCTCAGATAAATAATCCTTCTCCCCCTAATTTCTCTTGGCATAAGTAACTAATTTCCTTGTCATTAATTATTTAAAACTCAAATTATCCTAAGTTAGTCATGAACTAGATAATCTGTTGGTCATCATCAAAAACTTAGAAATTTCCATGTTTTTTATAACTAATAGACAAGGTACTAGCTCAATAGAGAATCTGTGTACCTTGAACTCATGAAGGGGTTCCAAATTGTCAGTTGAGGTAGTTAATAAATTAGTAGCTTGATTTTATTCTCTAGGTACATCTATTATGTTAAAGGCTTGAAAAGACTACCAAATCCCATGCTCTATTCTTTTTACATTTTTAGGTATGACAACTTACACTAGTATTTGTTTTTGACCTGATAGACTATATAGTTTTAAATCTCTATAAATCAATAGTTGTTTGACATTATTTTTAGAACAAAATATAGTCCCAATATTAGTGCCTCATATTCTACTATGTTATTGGTGCAAAGTAACTATAATATGTATGTTGCTAGGTATTTCTTACCTTGGGGATCCACTAATTCAATGTTGATACCTAATCTTTGCTTGGATTTTGTACCATTGAAGTGGAAGGTCCACAACTAATAAGGTCCCTAGACTTTTGGTTCTCACACTTCATGCTTTGTAGTGAAGGTATAATTTCCAAGGTTAGGAGATTTATAACTTGCTTCTTCATTCTTTGTATTGTATTATATAATCGGGTGCTTCATTCTTGGCTCTCGATAAATTCAAATCTAGTTTGGAATACCTCTCCATGGTAACCAAATGTGAGATAAGTTTGTTACCACATATCCATTCAATGTCTTAAACTAGTCTCTACTATGGAGGAGTCTATATCCTTCCATAGTATCTACTACCAGTATGACAATCATAATTTTTACTCATGATTAAGATTCTACTTGGATACATATATTTTTCAACTCTCTTTTTATAGGGACCATGATCTTATACAATTGTGAAACCATTCTCTTAGATGGATTTGGGGTCAAACCTAGTTTCTGGTAAATTGAAATAGGCATCACCATGGTTAAAGCTCTGAAATTAATTAAATAATTATGGATGTTCTTTCCAAATGCTTGGTAGTAAATAATAAAGGTGGAACTTTAGGTTTAATTTTGTATATGAAATTGGTGTGAGCAACATTTATCTTTTTAGCAATTATTTTCCATGTGATAGACTTCTATAGGAGCTATTTTTGTTCTAAAATCTAGTCTAATTTGTGAATAATAATGTTGGTTTTAATCTTATTCATGCCTTAAATAATTTTTTACCCATTTACCTTGCTCTTCTTTATTCTAGAGTTTATAATTCCCTTTAGGTGGAGGTGGATTGTTGTCAGATCTTAGATTTTATGGAGTAGTAATGTTGTTGATAGGAGTAGACATTATAAAGGGTTGCTTATTCTATAGTTTATAATTACCCTTCTAGTATTGTTATAAATCTAGCACTTCATCAGAGTTATCCTCTAGTTTATTGTCATCTTCTTCTGGGAAGAAAGAATCATGTGTTTCAAACACCATATTTGTGTTTGAAAATCCATCTTCTATATGGATCTCTAGAGGATTATTCATCAAGTCTTACATTACCACCTCCCTCTAGAAGATCTCAAACATTGCATAGAAATTTATGCATTCAAGTTCACCATGTAGTGATGTATTATAGACTCTACACTAATTGGGCAGATTCATTTCTACTATGTTGATCTCTCGTAACTTGTTGGGGTGCTGCTCTACATTATTAGTAGTCCTATTAAAGGACTTATTGTATCTTTAAAACCTATAATTTTGGTTATTATTATATCCAATGGTGTTACCCATCTTCCTTTGCATATTCAAGAAGTCATTGCTCAGTTTTTATACCTTTCTTTGGATAAAATCTAGATATGCTTTGGTAGAATCAATTCTCTTTATAACTTTAGCATTAGAGGGCATTGAATGTTAATTTTGGTGATGATTATTCATTTGTACCTGGTTATTCATATAACCATAGTTTTTATTACGCATTTATTTCATTAGAAGTGGTAGTGAATATGATTATGATTGAAGTCATGGACATTTTTATTGACATGAGAGATTGGATTCAGAGCTAGAAAACTAGCATTGATATTTGGAGTACTAGATATTTAAGGGTTTAGTTTTTTATCAATTTTGATATCCTCTTCATATGTTAAAGCTAGAGTAGTGGTAGCATCTCTCTATAGGAACATCACAATGATTAGGTCTAGAGTGTGTCTATACATATCCAAATATAATGGTCTATTTGGCCTATACTTTGGGTTAATCCAAGTGTAAATCTTTTATAATCTAGAGTTGAAAGCCTGAATTGGCTCATGAGGCTCCCTTTTTATGCTAGTAAAATGTTGATACACCAGTCTAGGGCTGGTAACTTATCCAAATTGGGTAATAAATATGATCTAACATGTATTCAAATAAGTGATCGAGTTATCTTGAAGGTTTATATACCAATCATAGGTATCATCCTTCAAGGTATGATAAAATATTGCATGCAACATCTTCATCATTAACATTCATTAATCTTAATTAAACCTTAAAACACTTAATGTGTTCCTCTTCAATCCTTCCTTCTAAAGGGGAGAAATAAGGTAGACATTTATTTGAATTTTTGGGAAAATTATACACATTTATTGGGATGGAAATGGTATATCTAACCAAATAAGGATGTTTTTGGTCCATAGGATGATTAATGGGATGGATATTTCTAATTACAGATGATGTTTTAGAACTTGGTATATTGGGAACAACTAGTGCAAATATAAGCCTTCAATGTGTTGATAAGTGGGAAACTAGAAGATTGGATTGGGTCTTAGACTTGATAACTATCTTGGGTGTCTTAATTATAACTCAATTTAGGGGTAACCTCTCACTAGGGAAGGCACACATGCGGCCCTCCTTCTAACTCCAGATTTCTTTTTGTTGATGTGAGTCTTCTGCACAATCCAAAATTTAAATGATGTAGCCTATAAAATTTTAGGATCTCAATGGATTTAAAATCCACTCTATATCATGATTTTTAGGTATGGCTTAATTAACATTATGGTTGAATATCAAGTAGAGTATGCAAGTTATTAACTAGATTTTCTTATAGTGAAATGAGTCCTAGTAGAGAAATCAAACCTAAATGAGTAGGATGGATGGGTGATACCTAATTTAGAGTGGATATATCTCAATAAAATAAACTTAAAAATGAGGGAAGGGTAAAGAAAAAAATAAGTTTTTGTGATCTCAAAGGCCCACTTCCTAATTTGGTTTCTTAGTGGATAGTGCTTTCAAAATTAGTGTTTATTTCTTGTAGTTATTCCACACTCACATGTAAACATAGTTATGAAGTTTGGGGAGGAGTGATATAGGAAACTTAATGGTTTTAACTAAAGGTTAATCCCTTTATAGTTTCTCTTGCACACCCTTAATTTTAAATTTATAACATAAACTAACAAGTTTTCTAAGGTATTGTTGTACACACTTAGAAAACTATGCCAAAAGAAAGAACTCGTACACACTATGAATATTAACACAGTTTAGATTAATTTCTTAATTAATCAATAAAATATACTAACCTTAAATAAATTATTCACATATAGAGTTAACATACATTGATAAAAAAATTATAATTTACCTTTAACCTTAATATCACATGAATGGAAGGAGAGAACACGAGCATAATTGCGTGACAATCAAAATTGACTTCTTGTATTGATAAAATCTTCCAACCCTTTGGAATGTGAAATTCCATAAATATATAGACTTGAGAAGGGTATTCTTCATCTTCCAAGTGCTTATGAACTCATGGTCACATGATGTAGTTAGAACCTCAGTTCTAATTTTAGCCTCAAAATTGCATGCTTTTCATGGTTATAGCTAATTACATTTATGTCAAAATTAGTTGGCATGTGTAAGGCAATGCAACATGTGTATGCTTAAAAACATATTAGGCAACTTTACATGTATGATCTAAGTGTAAATAATTTATAAATTCAAAATTAAGCATTAGTTACATGTATACATATAAAATTGGTCTTCAATTCAAGGTTGACTAGTGTTTGCATGGTGGGTGAGGTTGTTAGAGGCACTTAAGTGGATGCTTATGTTGATCTAGTAGTTGAAATGTCAGAATTATTATTCACTTATAAATATTGATGGTGTTTATGATCAATGTCATACTAGTATCTAATTATGTCCATGTTAAGGATCAGAGGCCTATGCACCATGTTTACCTTCTCTAAGGGCCTTGCATGTTCAACCTTTGTAGTCTTGAATTTATATCTAAAAATATCAACTTCAGTGACCTTCCTCCTATTAAAATTGATCCTAGACTTTATTTCCTCTATGTTCTTCCATTTTATATATTATTTGAAGTTTTATAAAGCTTATTATAAGAGCTAGTTAAAATTGGCACTGCTGATAAGTCTCCCTAACTTGGTCATCATTTTGAGTGTTGAGGAACAACATCATTGTTGATATTCAATTCCAAGTCCCTTGATATGGTTTTGTACCTATCCATGGGGATCCCAATCCCTATGTGGAAATGAAGCCAAGGAATAGTATTCTTTGTACATCCCTACCTCATAGAAGTTCTTCCAATCAGTGTAGCACATCCTTCCAATCATTATGTGAGAATCGTGAAGATAAGTTTTCTTTTTCTTGTGCATGTTTTAATTGATACCCCACCATAATTTGTTGGTTAATTACTACTTCACCAACTTGTTTGGGACATACTTGGGGAGCCACAAATGTGTAACCTTATGGACTATAACCATGATAACCATGTAATCTATGTATAACTAGTAGTATCCCTTAATAAATAATGTATCTGCAATGTTTTTTTATATCCTAGGTAGGGGACTCTTGGGTGGCCATCCATACATGAGGGTAAACATCCTTAGATATGTGCACAATTTTGTGAATATATGCATATATGTGCATGAAGGAGTAAGAATCACATATACAATTATTTATTTAGTCTAAAGGGGGGGTTTCAAAGTGATCCATTATGAATTTAAACTATCCCTAGTAATATGTCAAGTAAGTAATACATCATATAGAAATTACCTCATAGAGGCCTCTTATTTTTGTGTTATATCTACTCTCGCAACCTTGATCTGATCACTTCACCCAAGGCAAATGTCAACTCTGATGTCCTTATAAAAGCAAGCAATGAAACCCATTCCATGTAGAGGAATTTTATTATTAGGTAGATAAATAACCTATTCAATATGGCCATCCTAGTCTAGATTCCCATTATGAATTTAGTTACTGGTGTGTGTTGTTTGTCTATAAAATTAATTTTCTCTCTAGGAAGCATCTAACTACTGAGTGTATTCTCAATCAATTTTTATTTCTTCTAGGCCACTACTCTATATAAATCATAAGTGGCATCTAAAATAGGAAGGGATTGGTACATTTTAAATTCATCACCAAAGATGCGTGCTACAACCATTTTTTATTCAACATGAAGCAAGAACGCTCCTACAGATATCTTCCCAGTGAAGAATAAATATCATAAGAGGTAGATATAAGGCATGACTTATAGCTTCTTAATTTTGAAGTGTAACCCTTGACACTTTAGTGGGAGGAGGTTTACGGCTAATTAGCACTGAGTTAGATTCAAATTTTCCTCATGTGTATGTGTGTCAACTTGGTGTATGGCATCTCATAGCACTAAATAGTTGGCATAATCATTGTTGAATATTATGTCTTCAAAGAGCGTATGCATGTACTAAGTAGAATATTTAATGGAAAACCTTGAAGGTGAGAGAGTTCCTCAAAATAATATAGATGAGGATGTTATTTATATTCAACTAAGATGATATTGGTCTAGTTTATAATTCAATCACTCGACTCTCTTAAGTATGTTGTTAAGTCAGGGAACACTGGTGGCTAGGTCTCTATCATAGGAGAGTAATTGAGTTCACAAGTTAGCTTGAGATCGAATGGGAATGTCATCATTCAAATTGATTTATATAACTTTGGCATTAATTTTTATTTCATGCACCATTAATGTCCAACATCTATAAATTTGATTTGTTTATTCAATTTGAATGTTTCCACTTCATTTGGCAGGTATGACATGTAAGCACCATTGATGCTTAGTAGGAGTGTCACATCATTGCCCATTGTCAAGTGTTGTTTTGTCACTTATTTAGATTTTTTTTACTAAGTAGTGAGTTTTTTAGTAGTTAGAAGTCAGGATTTGGGATATAACAATGTTTTCCAAGCAGACAAGTATCCTAATCAAAAGTTATAAACACTTTTGTTAAATACCCAAATGATTCAGATGAAAACCCCAAGTGAGTTTGTCAAAGACCTAAAAGTGTCAAGCCTTTTCACTAAATAAAAATGTTGAAGACCAAAACATGTCAGAGGAATTTTTTGAGAAAACTAATCAAATTTTTTCACTGAATACCCCTATTGTGTTGAGTAGTTTCATCAAAGTGTCTTTGCTAAATAAATCATCTAAAGACCCAGATAAAGTGAAGTGTAAAATTTCATAATCCTGGCTCCCAAAGAATAATGGCCAAAGAGTAAATGGTAGTGTTCTAATACAAGGTGAATATAGCTTTGAGGTCCCATACCTTAAAATTCTAAATAGGTGTTATAAACCAATCCTCTAAAGGAAAACATCAAAGATTAAATTCCTTCATAGGTACATAAAAATGTGAAGTGCCAAAGACCTTGATTTGTTGGAGGAATTCATCAAGATTTTTTGTCTAAGACCCAAAGTATGTTGGAAGATTTTGGTGAATGAAATTTTTAAATAAAATCATTGAAGACCATTTTGTGTTAAGTAGTTACACTAAGGCATTCATTGAATAAAATGAGTTGAATCCTTCATATACACAAATTTCAAAGATCATTAGTAGGTTAGTCCAAAAAAGGTAATAAGGTACATCTATATATCAATCGAATAATATAATTGATGCAATACATAAGGCATTTCTTTTTAGAAGACTTTTGAAATAGGGATATATGCCAATTTTGAAATAATAGTGGGTCCCTATTCTTAAAAAAAAAGAATGGGGGTATGTTGGGTAAAACATATCCCTTGATTTTTCAATAGTCGACACTTCAAAGACTCATATCATGAGCACTAATTGTCCAAATTAAAAACCATAAGTTACATTGGAACCCAAAAAATGATCTCTTTCACATTATACTAATTTTGATAATTTTTATGACAAACTAAAAATTTCCTAAATTATTTTATTATACCCTGACATCATTTAAATTTATAGATATTAGTGAATCAATATTACATTCCCACTTATAAAATTACTAAATTATATCATTGATACACATTCAATCTATACATCATAACCACTTCATTTTTTGATGTGGTGCCTACCAAATTATATCCCCCTTGCCTCAAAAGAGGGGCATATAAATGGGGGCATCTCATAAAGGCATGAGTTTCTCATTTTTAAAGTTTCAAATTATAATGGGGACATGTCAAAAAGGCATGACCTATACACTTACTCATTACTCAACATCTCCAAATTAAAGTTGGGGCATGTTATGTAAACATGTTCTCCACATTTACACCAATTCTTAGATTCTTCATATTTAGTGGGGGCATGTTATAGAAACATGTCCTCCACAATTACAACAATTCTTATTTTATCTAGATCTTCTTCATAATATATGGTCTAGATATATATTTGGGTCAATACTATGTACCTTGATATTATTTCTATACATAGATTACATAGAATTGATGCATATTCTAATAAAAATTCACTAATCTATACATAATATATTATTTTCCACTAGATTTGATAGGGTGCATAAACAAGAGTTCACTCCTATTTATCTATACATTGATATATCATCCAAATTCACTAGATTATTATGGATTATCACTATATCATGGACTATTATTATACTATGGATTATCACTATATCATGGAATGTTATTATGCTATGAATTATTCTCATACCTAGGATGGACTGTTAAAGATTATTCTTGTGTTAATCTATCTACAGTAGTTGGTTCACCTTTTATAGGTTAGATTTTATTAAATCATCCAACCTCACTAGACTTATAAGTTGAGTCTAATTAAATCATTCAACTTCACCATATTTATAACTGGGCTTATGTTTAACCTTAAAATATATATTTAGGGTAATATAGGGTTAAAGGGGTAGAGATAGCCTAGGGCACAAGGATGGTAGACTATATTTATAACATGCCAATTAATTTATAAATTTGGATAAATATATACTAAATTTATTATGCTAAGATATGATAGAAATAAAAAGTATATCTATGATAGATATTATAATGATAATGAAAATAAGATACTTAGTTGGTTTTGATGTTAATACAAATCTGAATCTAAAACATGAAATAATAAGACTAAAAGTGGATTTTGGATCAGTCATCAGATTCTTGATTAAGTACTTATGTGACCTCAAACACTTACATTGACCTCAGATGGTCACATCAATGCTTCTATCTAACTTGGATGCACATGTCTTATATATAATATTTGTTGGATCTAGGTGCAACCACCTATAAAATTATGGGTTCTATGTTTCCTTCACTCTAGTGTGCTTAGATCTGGATAATGGGCTATCACTCTTTATCAAATAACAAAACCCTAGTTTTTCATCATCATAGTGGTTGTGAGTAAAAATAGTTAGTGACCACACGGTGTTGAGCTACCCTAAAGACCACTTTGTCAATGAGCACTACATACATATCCAATACTCTGAAGAGGACCTTAGACATATGTAGTTTTACCCTACATGTTGACTTGTGTGTGTATCATGCAATGTGTGATAATCAAGTACATAGATTGACCTAGCTTGTAACTTAGAAAATATGGATCATGGGATGATCCTTTAGTGATTCACACCTATAAATGTTCTATCCCTATGACTAATATGGAAATATGATAAAATAGAGAAGCTTTTATCACTTGAGTGCTTGATTGAATGGCTTTGGTAAGTTTCCTTGTGAGTTATTTGGTCTGTGTTAGGTGAGGAATGAATAAGGATCGATCTTATATTTATAACAATCATTTTTGACAATATCTCATATTAAAGAACTTGACCATATAAATATATTTCATTTGTAAATTAGATGACATTAGGGCATTGAAATCGGACATTAGTATTAATATAGGCATCTAACTGAGACACAAGTGTCTAAAAAGTTAGAAAATAGGCATAAGTTTAAAACATGTAGAAATAGAAGATAAGCAATTTTATAACATTCTGATCTTGATATAAGGTTTTAGTTATCATCATAGCATTGGTCAAACTAAGAGATATGAAATAAGCATAAATAAATAGTATATGTGAGCCTTTCGATAACAAGAAGGTCTAGAAGCTTAAGGTACATCCATGATATGTATTTTCTAAGTGAACATTACTAAGGTGATATATAATTTATAAATATTGTTTGCATCCCCCCCTTAATTTAGTAATTAAATTTCTAGTATGAATAAAAATTGTGTACCTAGGTGTGTATAACATACATTGCCTTTGCATGAGTCCAACTTGAGTGTTTTGATGTGAATGACCTAAAACCAAGTGTATGTTACAATATATAATCAATGAATATAATATGAAATCTAAATCATTTTAAATGATTGAAAGAATAATCAAGGGTTAGGAGTACACCTATGTATCAATGTAACCACCTTGCCCTGGCAATTTGATTTGGAAAAAATGTATCATTATGAATCATTAAAACTAATATTAGGACAAATATAAATATAGAAAGTCCATAAATATATAAATATTTGAAGGATAAACTTGCCCCCAAAATTAGAGCTAAAGGTGATTCACTACCCAATAGTTAATATTAGCTCAATCTTACAACCCAATCATACATATAATCTAGTGAGTGTGAGTGGACTAAGTCAAATCACATTATAAATTTGGAGAGGTTGGATGATTTAATCAATTCCAACCTATAAAATTTTCAATATTGATTGATTTAATCACCTCAACCATACCAAAAATAAACCAACTACTATAGTAGATTGGCTCAATACAACCCATAAAATTTTAACCTGGTGGGTGATGACAGTCCATAAAAGTGTTTTAAAATCTAACACTAATTTTGATTTTGCAATTTAGGTGCCCTTTGCATAGAATATGCACCTCATATATGTCTCATGCTAAAACTTGGATATAAAAATGGTACCAATTTATATAATCCTACCACAATTATGAATTTGAATCATATAACTATGATTTTATGCTAAAACCTAGATATAAAAATGGTACCAATTTATAGAATCCTAAAATAATTGTGAATTTGAATCATATAATTATGATTTTTTACTAATTTTTAAATTGTGTATGTGTGGAGAACATTTTTTAATGACATTCCCCCATTGTATATCTAAAACTAAAACTAGTGTCTGTGTGGAGAACATGTTTCCAAAACGTGCCCCCACTATATATCTAAATCTGGTAAACTATGAAAAAATGTGGAAGTCATGCCTTTATGGCATGCCCCCACTAATACACCCCCTTTTGAAGTGATTATAAGTATAAATTGGTGGTCACCATACCTCAAAAGGATAAGATAATTGTATAATTTGTGTCTGAACCATGAAGCATATAGAAATAACATGTATACATATATATATATATATATATATATATATCATTGAAGTATGAAAAATGTGATCACATTAAATCCTAAGATGCATGATGTAAATCATGGAAACATATATATAGTAACAATTCAAGATCAACAAGTAATCAAGCACACGCACAAAAGCACTTAAAATCAAATCGAAAGACAATGGTCCAAAGAGACCTCAAATAATGGGAATGTTAAAATGTTACATAATAGAAGTTATGTGACTTATTCAAATGTCCACAAATTAAGAAATGACATATTCAAATTATAACGCCCAAATATTTCACCTCAAGAAAACTCAAACAAAACTATTTAAAATGCTACCAATTTTTTTTGTATATAACTTTGTCTTAACTCAAGTAAACACTCCAACTATTAGTCCATCCACCATATGCATTTTATGATTGCATGCATCTTAAACTCATGCCTACTAGTAATGCAACCTTAAAGGAACACACTCATACTCAAAGTATGACCTCAAGAGTAATAAAACTAAGAGAGCAACCAAACTCCAATTTCACTCACATTATCATATAACCATAGTACCACCCATGTATACATTAAAAAAATTTAACCATTTGTATTGGATCAGAATAAATCAATCCAAAAAAATGGACTTAACTAGCTCTCCTCTTAGATTGGTCTTAAAATTGTTAAATCTCTTATGAAATGGTGAAGGAAAAAATACTTCCACAAGGGGAAAAACATTTATGAAAGTTATTACACATTTTATTAGATACAAAATACCACTAGGGACCCAAAAAATAACCTACATCAATTTAAACTCTAATATAACTCGGCATTCTAAATGGGTTTTTACATTAAAAATTATTTTGCAAAGTAATTTTTGAAGAAACTGGATTCAAAAATAGGATCACTAAAAATAGTAAAGACATCCAAAATTACTAAAAAATATATCTTATATAAATTTTAAAGGTAAAAAACCATTGATAAACATTAGTTTCTCTTTAGGACTCCTCTAGTTATTTTTTGCAACTCAATTTTGAATCAACTTCACAGGTTGAAAAAAGAAAATAGGTGCAAAAAATTGCTAATTGCTCTTTGGAATTGGACCCACCAAAAATAATTAGAATGGGGTAAAAGAATAATAGTTATAGGTTCTAATTCACATAAGATAAATCTATATCTTACAATTTTTCATTTCCAAAAAATTCAAGTTTGAATAATAATTTAGAGCCTCTTTCTAGATCGATTTGATTGGTTTTGAAATAGAAAATTTATGATGTGAACTTGGACAAACTCTCTTAATAGTGCATGCAATCACACAACCATTCTACCAAATGATCCCAGAGGTGATATAACTATCCATGAACTTCACAATATGGAATTTTAAATCTCAAATATACTTACATTAATCTAATAAGATTCTAAAGGATACCTATAAACCCACTATGGTCAACCTACCCAAAAAAGTTTCCTATAACACTAACTCTATGAGAGTCACACTATTCATGTCAAGACACATAGAATAGCCTGAGGTAGGATTTACTCAATTTTATCATTAATTTCAACTATATGGTTCAAATTGAATATTAATTATTTAACTATATTATATTAAGATTAATCCATAAATCCATAATACGAAGGTGAACTAAACTCACTTATATTCCAAGTCTATGGTTATCAATGTTTTCTTATTGTATATTAATCCAGAGGTCATATTTGAAATAATCTCAAATAGAATTGAAACCACCTACATTTCATAGGGCTCATTGAGATATTTTTGATGGTATGTAAAACTCGAGAAACAAAGTTCATTTGCTTCTAATGTAACTAATCAAAGTTTAGGTCAAAAAGTGGTCAAATTTGGTCAAACTATAAAAATTAAAGATCTTAAAATGTTTTGTAACCAGTTCCATGTCATAGAGCTCATCATAAGATTTTTGATACATTTTGAATGGACCAAATTCAAGTCTGTATGTGAAAGTTATGACCAATCAAAGTTGTGGTCAAACTTGATAAAAATGATGACATGGCCCAATCTAAGTGTGACACATGGTAGCACGTCAGGTAAAAAAATTTGGGTTTTGTTTTCATCTTTTTTCTTTGACAGCATATGTTATTGGTCAAATGGGTCTGCTATTTTCTCACTAAAGGCCCTTATCAAGGGTTGGCACACTTTTTGTGAGGAGGGGTGCCTTTGCCACCTTCACAACTCAATGCATTCTTGGTTGTATTTAAACCTCAATGTGTTTTTTAACCCTATGCATGTGGGATATATATTATTACATTATAATATTTTAACCAATTACTGATCCCAATAATTACACATGGCCAAGTCAATAATTACCACATGGTCAAGGCAATAATTACCACATGGCTGAGGCAAGGAAGGGTTGAGAATGGATGTTGAGTCAACATTTTGAATATCCAAATCCCAACATAGACTTCTAGATCATGGAGTCTAAGATTTCTAGCATTGGTTGAGCAATGTCAAGTTAAAACCCCAAGTTGGGTCATGACACGAAACTAATGGGTCACATTATAACATTGGATTGAAGACTACCCAAGATATCTCATGAATATCCATGATGGAGGTAGTGTTACCTAAACTACCAACCATATTTTAAGCCTTAGCCCATAAAAGGCATGGTCAACAACTCAAAATGTGGAGACTCAAGCTTTTAAAATCCAAAATATGTGCCCATTTACCAAATGTGGGACTAAAGGGATTTTTGGTTGGGATTCAAACCCTATTCACTAGGGTAAAAGGATAGAGGCCTAACCAGTAGACCCATGGCTGGTAACATGTATATAAATCCATGAAATTGTATTTGAATACAAGCCTTAGCAAACTATGTAGTCACTAAAATATAGACTAGTTTACATATATCCTTAATTTTGAGGCATCTAGAGGTACTTTTAGACTTCAGAGTAAACTAGAGAGTTGTTTTAAAATTTGAGATAGTTCTAGCCATATTTAGATTTCCTAATTTTGATTTTGTTTGAGCTAATTTTTAAATCCTTAAAGAGAGACTTTTGGTGAAGAACTTTAGGAACATGAGATTGTTTTCATGATAGGAAGGTGGAAAGTTCAACCATGAGTACCAGGACTTTTAAAACATCTATTGTTGAGTTTTATGTAGTATTAGAGGATCCATTAGATGATTGTAAAATTTTCCCTTATACTTAAAATTCATGGAAATGGATAGATTCATGTTTTAATCAAACCTAGAGGCATAGCTCGAGCAGTGGGTGAACTCTATTATCAATTTGGTTATTGTGAGTAATTTTATGTTGTGCATTATTTTTTTGAATTTTGATTGATGCAGTTAATTATTGAATGAATATTGAATTAATTATGATAATTTAACAAGGAATTGGAATCTTCAAGTTTAGAGGCAGTTTAATTGGATTAATGAATGAACTTGTAATTTTAATTCATTCAGTATCAAAATCCACTTTTGATCAACCTTGATAAACATTTTTTTTAAAGATAAAACATTGTTACAATTACTTTGAGTATTTAAATAAAATTATTATTTGAAAAAAAGTACCCATTGTAAAAAATTTATGCATGATAATAGTGTAGAGTTTATGGATCAAGTTTGGTATTAGAGCAAGTCAATATAAGGCCTTTGGGACTAGATTTGTAATGGATATGTATTAGTGGATCTAGTTGCCCATATGGTTGTTAATATTGGGCATAGTAATACATAAGATGATGTTATGCCAATAGGATTATGCATAGTAGATAGTTGAATTAAGCACAATCATGGTCAATGTGAGTGCACATCAGCACAAACAAGACTAGTGAATCACTGAACTCCAATGAAAATTAGAATCACTTTTTATTGAGTTAGCAGTAGAGTCAAGATGGAGGAAATTCCATTGAGATGATCCTAGTGCACCATCCAAGCCAATCTACAGTCATTGCTTGAGACATGGACATGTGGAAAAACATTACTAGTTGTGACATCCTGATCATGTACCATGATGGTTCTAATATAGGAACATAGATAGAGGAAAGGCTCCTACTATTATGAGTACTAGTCAGTATTCAGAATCCCCAATTTGATAAAGGACACCATCTAGACCTTCAGATATTATCTTGTGATCTTTGAAAGCCTCCAAGTAGAGTGTTCTAATTGTTTCAGAGGGATGTGTCATTAGACTTATGTTCAATGGGGACATAGGAATAGGCTATATGATTACTGATATAGTACATTTATTGGGCTTGCCAATGTTACCACTACCTCATGCCAAAATAGTTGGCATATATAATGGCAATGTCCAAGGTATGGAAACATGTTATTACACCTTATGATTTATAGTTAGGAGACAGTTCCCAGACATGGTGACTCTTGATATCATTCCACTGGAAATGAATGAGATTATTCTAGTAAATTTATATCTCTTCACTTGGAAAATGTATTTCATAGGTGATAACATACAGCTTCACCTAGATCACACTTGAATCATGCAATTTGAGATAGGGTAGGTCTCTAGACCTAGTCATGATGATTTCAGTGAGACATCAGACTCGTCTATACTAGGTGACCATCAAGAACCTAAAAGTGAGTTGCATAATGATATATAAGGTAACTACTAAAGGAGCCAATCCCACACCAAGATTCAAGGCTGGTAAGGAATCTTAGGTGGTAGTTAAAAGCTTTTGAGCATTTTGGTTTATCCATTTATATATGCTCATAGAACCATCAAAAATAATGTGCTGGTTAGGATGTATGAATAAGACCCATATATACAGTATTGTGACATACACCATGCATAGTTTAAAAGACACAAGAGGCATTATTTGTAATCTATATATACATACATTGTAAAAAGTGTAATTTATTTTGTTGTGGAGTCACCTGTAGAGAAAAATTGAGTGATAGGTTTATCATACTCAAGTTATCTTCTCATATTTTGGTAGACATTCTCCATTAAAAACAATATATGCAAATTGTATAAGGTATGTTATATTATTGTTTTTGTTAAGTGTTAATCTATAGAGAATAGTTTAATAGATCCAAGAAGTGCTAGGTATACATGCAATTTTGTGTAGAGGCTCGTTGAGGCCATGAAATAATGGAGATTCAGGATCTCAGATCTATGTAGAGGCTTATTGAAGCTGTACATTAGAGTAGATCACTAGACTTATATGTTAAGGCTCATTGAATCAGTGTAGAAAAGGAGATCAATAGACTTCTATGTAAAGTCTCATTGAAGCCATGTAATAGAAAAGACCACTAGAATTATCTATGTAGAGGGTCTTGTGAAGCCATGCAATAGAGAAAGTCATCACATTTTAACCCCTAGTTCTATGTAAAGGTTATTGATGGCCATGTAGTCCCAAAGAAATTGTAGAAGGTGTGATCAACTGATTGTTCCAAGCATTGTAGGTGTAGTTGTAAAACCTAAAAAAACTGATAAGACCCATTGAAGTATCTTCAAAATTGATTAGCATTTTAGAGGATCAAGTTAGGTACTATATTTTGGTGGACCAAAAGCCTTTTTAGTGGGGAGGTGTGATCCAGAAGTCATATTTGGAATAATCTCAAATAGATCTAAAACCACCAGCATTACATAGGGCTCATTGAGAGTTTTTTGACAATATGTGGAACTTGGGAAATAGGGCTCATTTGATTTCAATGCAACTAATCAAAGTTTGGGTTAATAAGTGGTTAAATCTGGTCAAACTAGAAAAATTAAGGATCTTAGAATGTTTTAGAATCAGTTCTATGTCATATATCTCATCATAAGCTTTTTGATGCATTTTGAATGGACTAAATCTAAGTCTATATGTGAAAGTTATGACCAATCAAAGTTATGGTCAAACTCGATAAAATGATGATGTGGCCCAATCTAAGTGTGACATGTGGCAACACATCAAGTAAAAAAATTAGGTTTGGATTTTATCTTTCATCTTTAATAGTGTATGGTGTTGGTCAAATAGGCCCCACTATTTTCTCATTGGGGGCCCTCAGCGAGGGTCGACACACTTTTTGTGAGGAGGGGTGCCTTTGCCACCTCAATTCACAACTCAATGCATTATTGGTTGTATTTAAACCTCAATGTGTTTTATAATCCCATGCATGTGGGATATATATTATTACATTGCAATATTCTAACCAAGTGTTGAGCCTAACAACTACCACATGGCCAAACCAATAATTGCCACATGGTCGAGCCAATGAATGGTTGAGAATGGATGTTGAGTCAATGTTTTTAATAGCTAAAGACTAACATAGACTATCAAATAATGGAGTCTAATATTTCCAACATTGGTTGAGCAATGTCAAGTCAAATACCCCAAGTTGGGTCATACCATGAAACTATCAAGTCACATTCCAATATTAGATCAAAGACCGCCCAACATAGCTCATGAATATCCATGATATAGGTCATGATACCTAAACAACCAACCATATTTTAAGCCTTATCCCACAAAAGGCATGGTTGGCAACTCAAAATGTGGAGACTCAAGCTTTTAAAAGCCAAAATTTGTTCCTATTTGCCATATGTGGGACTAAAGGGATTTTTTGTTGGGGTTCAAACCTTATTCACTAGGGTAAAAGGATATAGGCTTAACTGGTAGACCCATGGGTGGTAACATGTATATAAATCCATGAACTTTTATTTGAAGACAAGCCTTGGTAAATTGTGTAGTGGCCAAAATATAGACCAGTTTGCATATATCCTCAATTTTGAGGCATCTAGAAGCACTTTTAGACTTTGGAGTAAACTAGAGAGTTGTTCTAGACTCTGATACGGCTATATCCATATGTAAATTCCTAATTTTGAGTTTTTTTGAGCTAATTTTTAAAGCCTTAAATAGATACTTTTGATGAAAAACTTCAAGAACGTGAGATTGCTTTCACGACAAGAAGGTGAAAAGTTTGACCATGAGTAACGGGACTTTTCAAATGTCTATTATTGAATTTTATGTAGTCTTAGAGGATCCATTATATTATTTTAAAGTTTTCCCTTGTACTTTTAATTCATGGAATTGGATCGGTTCATGTTTTAATCAAACCTGGAGACGTAGCTTGAGCAATGGGTGAACTCTGTTATCAATTTTGGTTATCGTGAGTACTTTTATGTTGTGAATTTTTTATGAATTTTGATTGATGAATTTAATTATTGAATGAATATTAAATTAATTATGATAATTCAACATGGAATTGGAATCTTCAAGTTTAGAGACAGGTTGATTGAATTAATGAAAGAACTTGCAATTTTAATTCATTTAGTATCAAAATCCACTTTTGATAAACCTTGATAAACATGTTTTTTTCAAGTTCAAACATTATTTTAATTCCTTTGATTATTTTAGGAAAATGATTTTTTGATAAAAAATATCCATTATAAACTTTTTGTGCATGGTAAAAGTGTAGAGTTTATGGATTATATATTATTCTCAATGTTATTTACTATTCAATTTTATATTCTTACACTAATGATATTGTCCATCTATAATCTTAGACGCTATAACATTTGTTTATCTAATTATTAATACTTACCACCTAAATAATATTTAATTGACCTACTCAACAAGGTTCTCAACTCATAGATAAAATAGTTTTCCAAAACACTACTAGAGTGACTCTATTAGATAACCACTAGATTGCATATGGTGACAATGCATCAAGAGTTATAAACAAATTGTTGTGAGCATAGATTTAATAAATATCATTATACATTGTTATTATTGAATATTACAACCATTATGGTGATAAAGAACATAAGCTACAATAGGGATCTTTTCAAAGGCAAGGTAACTCAAGATTAAAGACAAACCCCAAGAAATAAACTTTACAAATGTTCCAATTAGTCAATGACCATATAATCAATATCCATTACAAAATTAAAATAAAATAGCTTCTGATATTCTAAAAATGTTAACATAATAGGCATAACATCTCTAAACTATATCTGCCACTAGTAATTCTTTCTCTTGTATTGAGTCATAGGCAATGATGGATTAGCTTATGCTGAGCAATTAAAAATGCCCTCACAAAGATTTTTCTTTCATTTTTTAGAATAAAAAATAAGATAATAATTAAAATCAACATTCCTCCTAATCATGATAATATAATTATACATATGTATCTTTTTACAAAACATAATAACAAGGAAAAAGATAAAATCCACCCAACATAAAAATGAAACTAACATCATCACAATATTAATAAAATCATAAACTATTAACATTCACTCAATTGAAATAGGATAATAATTTTTTTAACACATTCTTGTTGAGTCATTTTCAAATGAATTGGCATGATAGAGAAATGAACAACTCATTACATTTTAATCACATCACATTTAATTTCTCATCTCAACACACTTGCCAAAGTCATGTTTGTTACTTTAAAAGGAGTCTCAACTCAAGGTTTTCCATAATTACAACTTCTTATATAATAATATACAAATTTACATACATGAAAAAAATTATATAAATATATATATTTGACAACATCAAAATAAACCCAAGTATAAGACTATCTCATAACAAGCCTCTCCTTCTGTATCTATATATATAGATAATAACTATTTATTCGTTTATGATATAGTTTCCAACATAAATTTTGAATATAGATTTCTAAGTCTAAATTAAAATATATATATAATACACTACTAAAAACCTCATTAATATATATTAATTATAAATGATTTATAATGATCAAATATAATTTATAAAATATATTTTTAACAAATATCAATAAAACACATATTATAAACATATAAAATATACTTAATAAATAAAATATAATTATAACATATATTTTAATGAATACGAATTTAAATTCATATTTTAAAAATATGAATTATATATATTAATATTTTAATAAACTAAGTTTATTTTTTTTATTTGTTAATATATATATATATATAAACAAATAAAAAAATAAACTTAGTTTATTAAAATATTAATATATATAATTCATATTTTTAAAATATGGATTTAAATTCGTATTCGTTAAAATATATGTTATAAATTATATTTTATTTATTAAGTATATTTTATATGTTTATAATATGTGTTTTATTGATATTTTTAACAAATATCAATAAAACACATATTATAAACATATAAAATATACTTAATAAATAAAATATAATTTATAACATATATTTTAATGAATACGAATTTAAATCCATATTTTTAAAATATGAATTATATATATTAATATTTTAATAAACTAAGTTTATTTTTTTTATTTGTTAATATATATATATATATATAACCTAACCCTAGCCACCATGGTTGATGATCGGCAGTTGGGTTACATGGCCCCACCATGGTGGTTGGGCACAAGGGGCAGAGGTGGTTATTTGTCACTTATTTGGCATAATAATATTTGTCACTTATTTGGCAAAATAACCACCATGTTTGGTGGGGTGGAAAGGATGTATCTTGATCTATGTAATAGGTTCCCCATCATAATTCCAATAGCTATATTCCAAGATAATTTTTCTCCCCCATACCACGCCATTGGCATAATAATTATGCACATATGTATACATGGTAAACCATCACAACAATCACAAAAAAAAATATTAGTCAATCATGTAAAAGCATAAACCAATAAAAATGAGATCAAGTGATCAAAATATTTTTGACAACAATCTAAACTGTTAGTCTCAACAACAATCTAGGTGATTAAAAACATAACCAAAAATCCAAATTGTTAGTTTCAAAAACAAATTCCATAATCATCCAATTGATTAAAACATTCAAATAAAATAAAATGTTGGTTTCCAAATCAATTTAAAAGATAAAGTGTAATCAACTAAAATAATTAGAAAAAACATATACAAAAATAGATCACATCATGCACACTATGTGACTTTACAAGTCACCCAAGGGGATAAGGAATAAAAACATCTCAATTACCTCTTAGAGGTAAGAGGCATATTTATTACCTCCCAGAGGTTGAGAAACACTATCTATTAAATATCTATAAATTACCTCCTAAAGGTAAGGTAATAACTACACATCATCATATGTAATATTGTCACAATACATATCAACTACACAACTTACATACGCAACATCTTAGTACTATAAAATTACTAAAAATTAATCATATTACATCATATCCCTAATTATCATGTGACCCATCTGATGTCAATTAGCATATCCGATAGAGAACAATCATGTTGAAAACATAACTTGTTGAAGACATATAACAAAAATACTATAAAGTGAAAATTATATGAGTGTTTCCCACTGACTATTTCCCTCTACTATAATATTTGAATTGTTAAAATGGGGTGACCACTAACATTCTCTACATCTGATATTATAATTTACCAAGGTAATACAAGAAGGGTTTATACCATAGCTTACAATTATACATCACCACAATCATTAGTTCCATTGAGACATTAATTAATCTTAGGAAAGGTTGTTATTTCACACAAAATTTATACTTATAGGTTATATAAAAGGTTGCCACAACACATATACATTTATACAATTGGCCTTAATAACACAACATCATGCAAGTACTTGGTCATATACTCATGACATTCAAACAAAAAGGTTAATTACATAGTACAACACCATCATTTATAAGGTTTAATGAGTAAACAAATGTTACAGGAGTTTACATAAAATCTTGTAATTATAGATGCACACAAATTCACATGTGAAGGTTACACATGAATGACATAAATATTAGGCTTACATAGTTTCATGACAATTGGGACAACATTCACAATAACATAACATAATTTACGGATTTTGCATAATGGTCAAAGTAAGATCATAGGCCCAAATAATAGATATATTATCTCTAATGTCATCATTATCCATAATCATCCTCTATCATAGCCATAAAATAATATACATGTCAACCTTTTTCATAGTATGAAGGTGTCTTATATGGAAATGCATAAGTCTTTCCTAAAGAAGCAAGTTCTAGTCTTAATTGTTTCCATCTAGTAATTCCAAATATAAATGTCTTCATCATTTCAGGAATCTCTAAAACTAAATTATCCAAATGTATCATACAGTAATACCCACAATTAATGAAACCAAGTACAACTAGATTCATTTCAAGTATACTAAACAAGGATAAGTATAAATAATTCTTGTAACATATATGACCAATCAAAAGACATAACTTATTCCCTATTGTTGTAAATATTAATAACACTACATACCCTATTTATCATAATTACCATATTTTGATTTCACTTTATGGAAGTACCCATTCTAAATTTAATATCTCTATTACTACATAATCAAGGTAATCCACCATGATCACAAATCTCTCATGAATTAATCTCTGACTAAAAAATGTTACAAGTTCTTACTTGATTCATTATTATTAGCTTGTTTTCTTTTTCATCATTTTTTTGTTTTCTTTATAGTTTATTAATTTTAATTTCCTTCTTAGACATAACACAAGGTAATAAATCTCACATTGGCTCTATTAATGAGACAACTTAGTTCTTAGATAGATAGATGAAACAAAAGATAGATTTCAACATATACACGAAAGGAAAAATCCATTCTTACTTAGTCTCAAAATAGGTTTAATAGATTAAAAACCATCACAAAGTGATATAAAGTCATGAACATAGACAACTTAGGTTTACTCAAGGTATTTCCAAGGCCAAAATGACCCTACAAGTCATAAACTCATCAAGGAACAACAATAATGCAATCCATCAATATCTTATAGAAATATGAAGAACTGATTATATTAAAATAACCAATAAGTTACTAATCCTTTCAAATAAGTACATAGTACATTATTAAATGATAGTTTCTACTTACTACTAAGAAATAAATTTTAACTATTCACTTAGCAACATTCCATCCATTGGAAAAATATATAATAGACCTATTATTACCAACTTTACCTCAACACTTTAAGGTTATTTACAAGTTCAAAATAGGCTAATTTGCATGAAATCAAGCTTGGATCAAAGAATAATAAATTCAAGAGATATAATATCACCTCATAACTAATCTAAGATATAAATATGTAATAAAACCTTATAGAACTCACTAATTTACTTATTCAAACTAATAACCATGATATAACATAAATAATTATCACTTCCCCTTCATTAATGATAACATTATCATCTTTATACCTCATGAACAATATAATAGTAAATAATATCCAAACACTCAAGAATTGTAATCACTACCATAAGGAAATCTTGAGGAAGATGAATCATATACTCCCCCTCTAAAACATGGTTAGTTAATTATAATAGAATATGTAGGGAGTGCAATAAGATAAAAATACCTCACAATATACCTATAAAACTACACATTCATAAGTAACATTAAAATATGCTACCTTGTATAAGTAAATATATACCACGTAATATATATTACACAAAATAATACCCTGAAGTAAATACATGCCAACAAAGTCACCAATCCAAATTTCATGGGAACTTTACTCAATCTCTAACCACATGATCAACAATCCAACTTATGATCTCAACTCATTGTAAGTATAACCCAACAAGAAAATATTTTGATGATAATATTCACAACTTCATCAAGAATACCAAACATAACTCCAGATCTCTCAGTGTTGAACCTAAGCTCTGATACCAAAATGTAACACCTAAAAAAGTCACCTCAAGAAAACTCAAACAAAACCCTTAAAAATGCTACCAATTTTTTGTGTGTAACTCTATCTTAATTCAAGTGAACACTCCAATTATTAGTCCATTCACCACATGCATGTTATTATTACATGCATCTTAAATTCACATCCACTAGTAAGGCAACCTTAAAGGAATGCACTCACACTCAAACTATGACCAAAAGAGTAAAAAACTAAGAGAGCAACCAAGCTCCAATTTCACTCAAATTATAATATAACCATCATACCACATATGGATACATTAAAAAAGGTTAACCATTTATTTTTGAGTATAATAACTCAATCTTGAAGCAAACAAACTTAACTAGCTCTCCTCTTAGACCAATCTCAAAATTATTAAATCTCCTATGAAATGGTGATGGCAAAAATATTTCCACAAAAGGAAAAATATTTATGGAAGTTATTACACATTCTATTAGCTACATGCTACCACTAGGAACCTATAAAAAAACCTATTTCAATTTAAACTCTAAAATAACTCAACATTCTAAATGGGTTTTTATGCTAAAAATTACTCTACTAAGCAATTTTTGAATGAAATGGGTTCAAAAATAAGATTACTAAAAATATTAAAGACATCTAAAATTAATAAAACAAAGATATTATATAAATTTAAAGGTTAAAATAACCACTAATAAATGTTAGTTTATCTTTAGGACTCCTCTATCTATTTTTGGCAACTCAGTTTTGAATCGACTTCGCATGCTGAAAAAGGAAAACAAGTATAGAAAATTTCCAATTGCCTCTAGAATCAGACCTACCAAAAATTCTTGAAATGGGTTATAATAATAAAGGTTAGAGGTTATTATTCACATAATATAAATATAGATCTTAAAAAAATTCATTTCCAGAAAAATCAAGTTTGGGTAATAATTTATAGCCTCTTTGAACCAATTTGGTTGATTTTAAAACAAAAAGTTTACAATGTAAACTTGCACAAACTCTCATAATAGTGCATGAAATCTCTCAACCATCCACAAAATCATCATAAAGGTGATATAACTATCTATGGGCTTTACAATATGAAATTTTAAATCTCAAATATACGTACATTAATCTAACAAGATTTCAAAGGATACCTATAGACCCACCATGGTCAACCTACACAAAAAGGTTTCTTACAACACTAATGCTAAGAGAGTCACACTATTCACTTCAAAAAACCTATAATATCCTGAGGTAGGATTTACTCACTTTGCTCATTAATTTCAATTATGTGAGTCAAATCTAATATTAATTGTTTAGCTATATTATACATTAAGATTAATCCATAAATTTGTAATACAAAGGTGAACTAAACTCACTTATATTCCAAGTCTATGATTATCAATGTTTTCTTGTCATATATTGTTCTCAATGCTATTTTACTATTCAATTGTGTGTTCTTACATTAATAATGTCATCCATCTATGATCTTAGATGCTACAACATTTGTTTATCTAGTGATTACTACTTACCACCTAATTAATATTTAGTTGACCTACTCAACAAGATTCTCAACTCAAATAAAATAGTTTTCCAAAACACTATTGGAGTAACTCTATTTGAAAACCACTAGCCTACATATGGTGACAATGCATCAAGAGTTATAAATAAATTATTGTCAACATAGATTTAAGAAATATCATTATACATTGTTATTATTAAGTATTAAAATAACCATTATGGAAATCAAGAACATAAGTTACAATAGGTATCTTTTCAATGTTAAGGTAATTCAAGACTAAAGATAAACCCCAAGAAATAAATTTTACAAATGATCCAATTAGTCAACGACCATGTAATCAATATCCATTACAAAACACAAATCAAATAACTTCCAAGAAGCTATAAATGTCAATATAATAGGCATAACATATCTAAATTGTATCTACCACTGGTAATTCTTTCTCCTGCACTGAGTCATAGGCAATGATGGATTAACTTACGCTGAGTAAGTAAAAATGCCCTCACAAAGATTTTTATTTCATTTTCTAGAATCATAAACAAGATAACAATGAAAATCAACATTCCTCCTAATCATGAAAATATAATTATACATATGTATCTTTTTACAAAACATAATAAGAAGGGAAAATATAAAATCCACCCAACAAAAAAATGAAACTAACATCATCACAATATTAATAAAATCTTAAACTATCAACATTCACTTAACTGAAATAGGATAATAATTTTTTTAAAACATTCCTATCGAGTCATTTGTAGATGATTTGGCACAACAGAGAAGTGAGAAACTCATTACATTTCAATCACATCATATTTAATTTCTCATCTCAACACACTCGCCAAACTCATGTTTGCTACATTAAAAGGAGTCTCAATTCAAGGTTTTCCTTAATAGTAACTTATTATATAATAATATATAAATTTACATACATAAAAAAAATTATACAAATACATATATTTGACAACAATAAAATAAACCCAAGTATGGTTATCTCATAACAAGCCTCTCCTTCTTTATGTATATATAAAGATAATAACTATTTATCCACTTCTGATATAGTTTCCAACATAAATTTCAAATACAGATTTATGAGTCTATATATATATATATATATATATATTTGTTTTAACAAATAAAATATATATATATATATATAAACTAAGTTTCATTTTTTTTATTTGTTAAAACAAATATATATATATATATATATACATAATTTTAAATAACCTAACCCTAGCCACCATGGTTGATAGTTGGGCTGCATGGCCCAATCGTGGCCATGGTTGGAAGCCATGGTGGTTGGGCCCAAGGGATGGATGAGGTCGATTGGTCAACCCCTTCTCCCTCCCTATTATGGGAGGGGGAAGGGGTCATCTCATCTGCACCCACACCCCACCTTCTCCAATTAAATATATATTTTTTACATCATTTTATTTTATTTTATATATATTTTTATACTATTTTATTTTTATTTCATTTTCAATAATATATATCAATGGCATATGTATAAGTATGTGTGTGTATTTAAATTTATCCACTTAAACATATAAATGTATAGCTACTGTTGTCAACAATATATAACACACACACCAAAACCTGCATTATATATATATATATATACATCTTTGTAAATATACATGTGTGTGTATATATCAACTTGAATGTGAAAAATGAGATATATACAATAATTATATACTCCATTACCTGATCTCTTTTCAAAAAAACCCAAATAGAGGGTTTTCTAAAAAAAATACAAATAACCCAACAAATAAGAAAAATGCTTGATTCAAAACCTGAAAGAAGTTATCATTCTTGTATACCTTGTTTGCAAATCCAAAAAAAGAATAGATAAATCTATGAGGGAGATTTCACTTGCCTAGATACATTTGAATCTGGATCTTCCAGCTGAACTCCATTCACCCTGTCCTTCTCACTTCCTTGTTTGGCTCTCGTGGTAGCAAAAACACCTATGGAGGTAAAAGCTTGGAGGAAAAAATGAAGCTTCAAAAACCTAAATTAGTTTTGACCTTTTCCCACCACTTTTTGTTTATTTTATTATTATTTTTATCTTTAAAACCCTAACTACTCCCACCATATGCGTGGTCACCTACTAAATGGGTCTAGTTATGGCCTCGCTTGTTTTAGGCTCCACTAAAGCAAATTTATTAACACAATAAATAATATTTAGTTAATGAAGCATGTTACTATTAAATATTTAATTTCTCACTTATTAGGTAGAAAAATATAATATTTTATTACTAAAATGTTTTAATAAATATTTCTTTATTTATTTACTTATTATGAATCCAAGTAAGATGTTAAATATTTATGATAACTAGTTAACTAGTTACAAACATCGATTACTCAGTCTCAACTACCATTTATCTATTGGACCCTAATGTCTCACCTTTGTTCATTTACACAACACACAAGCACAAATACTTTTACCTGAGATTGATACTCTATTGATAATAAATATATAATTATAAAACATAAAATAAGCTCATAATTGGGGTCTAAAAATATGCACTTAGGCATTCTACAGACAAAAACTCATACAACTAATATGCAAAAACCATCCATAAAATAATCAATAACTAGTAACATAAATAATAATAGATATATGTATCAATTAATAGAAGCATATCATGACAAAAATCAAAATCTTAGATTATCTAATAAAATCACCCATCAATCATAAAAAAAATAAGTCCACAATATAGAACGCATATTATCAAACTTAGATATAATTAGGACAACACTAGGCATCTCTCACTAAGATTTATACACACCTAACAAGTTCACCACCTATGATAATGTGACATAGATGATTGTTTCAATAGTGGTTTGACATAGGGTTATTATGCAAATGTCAACATATCACAAACCATGACATATACAAATGTCACAATAGGCAAACATAAGCACAAGGGACACAATATATGACAATAGTAATCAAAGAACACACTCAAGGAAGTGCAAAAAGGAAAACATAGACAATAAACAACTAACATAACATAACATACTAGCCCATGAATAATATGTGTTAGCAAAAAATGTTAAGTATAAAGCATATCAAGTACATTGTGAAAGATATAAGCATGGATAAAGGCATGTGTAAGTTCATAAGTTCAAACATGATAATTTAAAGTGACCATTTAATAATAGAACATGGGTGTATCATGATCAAAGAAGCAGATGCCCCCAATGTCCATATGGCATGAGTAGAGGGAAGGCCAAACATCTAAAAGTGTGTAGATCATGTATCTATATATAGTTGAATCACACTCAAAAGATGCAGGAAACATGTGTATATAGAGATAAATTATATGTTATATACCAACATGAAATCAACAACATAAATGCCAAGGAGCTAATAAAACATGTGAATGCTGAAAATATTTTTATATTTTTAAATTTTTTGGATGTTTGGAAAGGGTTATGGACCAAGAAAAGTGCCACTATAACCCAAGGATCTCATTAATGAAATGCCTTTATGTAGACCCTGTATCAAGTGTGTCGTATTCATATGATGTATAATCAGTACTGTAAGGATCATACCAATCTTCTATTTTAGTAGTATAGGAAAGATGTAACTTCTTAGGTTTTTCTTGAACATGTGATATGTCCATTTGGTCATATGTATATGAATAATGAATTGCACTGTAGATTGGATTTTTCTTCTTGAATTTTTTTTTCTTTAGTATGTTCATCATTATTTAGATGTTACATATCATTATGGGATAGAGAAGAGTAATGTATTTTTGCTTGCACACTAGTAAAATATGTAATTTGTGACTTGACTTTTTTATTTGAGGATGAAAGCATAGACTTTGTAGTTTTACACTTAATTATTTGTTCATCTATATATTGAATAGATATGATGTTTGGGTCTTTGGAAATCATATTCATATCCTCTCATTTTTTAGGCATGTCTTTATCTAGCTTAGAATTTTGAACCTTTTATTTCTCTATGTCTAGCATATGCAACTATTTTGGCTTTGAAATATTCTTTGGTACCCTTATTTATTTATTTTTCACTTGTGTTTTAGGAGAGGTACTCATATTGTGAGTGGTTTTCTTAGTTGATTTATCAATTATATGATCACCACTATCTATGTGACTTTGTATTTGTTTCTTTAATTTAAAACAATAATCTATATGATGACCATGAATTTTATGATATACATAATAGTATTTGGATCTCCTTATAGGATGTAGGGGACATAATTTGCCCACTTTGTCTCAAAACATTTCTCTTAGGATTTTACTTGGCCTCTTAGTATCCTTTTGGTCACTTTTTGAATCTCTTTTTATATATGTATTTTGTTTTATCTTTTCATTTGGATAAAAAAACTTTTTTAGCTCAACATTGGTAAATGAAGATGCAAACACACAATTAACACTAGCATTTTTGGATTTTGGGCACATAGAATCTGATATTCTAATAATGTGATCTTTGAACTAAAGTGTTGATTTTACTTTTGTAACTCTTATATTAACTTTCTCATAAGGGTGATTTGATATTTTAGGGATTCACAAGCACAAACCCTAGGTGCTTCAAATTGAATGTGCATATATATATTGTCTATGGATTTAGGAAGGGTTTATTTGTTACCTTATATGGGCATTATAGGATGGCCACTTTACCCCTTTGAATAAGTGATAACATGGACCTAGTTAGAGATATGGTAGTTATTACCCTCCTTAGGGTTAGAAAAGGGAAGAGACTCAAATTTGTCCATTTGAAATGTTATAAATACCAAAATAAGGACAATATAGGAGAGACACACAAACTTTATAGATCAATTAATTTTGTTGATGTAGTCTTTAGATTTTGAAAACTAATTAATTTTTACAACAAATTTTAGGCAATTATAAATTTAAAAAATCACCAAGTTTCTAAAAAACCTTAGAATATTTTGCATTCATATATATCGAGTTCACCCAATGTTTAACCCTAAAATATAGATTTAGGTTAATCTAGGGTTAAAGGGGTAGAGATAGCCTAGGGCACAAGGATGGTAGACTATCTCTATAGTAATACAATTAATTTATAAACTCAATCAAACATATACTAAATTTATTTTATTAAGATATGTTAAAAATAGAAAGTATAGATATGTTAGATATTGTAATGATAATGAAAATAAGATATTTTTATGTTAATACAAATATAAATCTAAAATAGGAAAGAATAAGGCCAAAATTGGATTCTAAATCAGTCATTAGATTCTTGATTAAGCACTTCTATGACCTTGGACACTTGTGTCGACCTCAAATGGTTGCATCAACACTTATGTCTAATTAGATGCAAGTGTCTTATATAAAATATCTATTAGATATAAAGTGACCACCTAGAATATTCTAGGTTCTATGTCACCTTAACTCTAGTGTGCTCAAATATGTGTCATAGACTCTCGTTCTTTATCAAATATCAAAACCCTAGTTCTTCATATTCATAGTGGATGTGGTAAATATGGGTTAGTGTGCACACAATGTTGAGTTTCCCCAAATACCCCTATGTCAATGAGAACCACCTATATAGCCAATACTATGAAAAAGGCCTCAAACTTATTTATTTTTCCCCTATGTGTTAGCTTATGTGTGTATCATGTTAGCTTTTGTATGTATCATGAAATGTGTGATAAATAATTACATAAAGTGACCTAGCTTGTAACTTATAAAATGTGTCTCATGGGATGATCCTTCAGTACTTCAAACCTATAGATTAGATGTCTTTATGGCTAATATGGAAAAAGGATAAAATTAGGGTAGCTTTTCTCACTTGAGTGCTTGATTTAATGCCTTTGGTAAGTTGCCTTGTGAGATGTTTGGTCTATGTTAGGTGAGGAATGAATGAGGATTGATCTTGTATTTATACCAATCCTCATGGATAATATCTTGAATTAAAGCACTTAGGTCAACCATAATAATATGTTTCATTTGTAAATTGGATGACTTTAGGTCATTGGACACTTGAATTAGAATAAGACACTAGTGTCAATCTAGGCATTTGACTAGGTCACAAGTGTTTAGAAAACTAGAAAGCAGGCATAAGTCCAAAACTTGTAGAAATAGAAGATAAGCAAATATATAACGTTTTGACCATGATATAAGGTTTGATTCATCATCATCACATTAGTCAGACTAACAAATAAGCAATAGGCATAGAGAGATAGTGTATGTGAACCTTTCAACAATGGGAAGGTCTAGAAGCTGAAGCTACATCCATGATATGTATTTTCTAAGTGTATAAGACTAAGGTGATATATAATTAATAAATACTATTTACATCTTGATTAAATCACTAAACCTCACCATATTATGCTATACATGATGAGTTTGATTAAATCACTTGCCCTACATCAAATCATATATATGTTCACATTTGAGTTGTGTTAGTTGAGACATATTACACTCGAAAATCATAGCACCACTCTTCCTATACCAGATTGGGGACATGATCACCTCCCAACTTTCTTTATTCTAGATATAACACCCCTAGGTGAAACCCAGTTGACCACTTATGAACACATTCATTTTATTAGATAGAATATAGATGAGGTATCAAGTCCCCTCCACTTCTCCAGTCTCCATAATGGAACTAAAATTCTAAAATCATCAGTATGTAACACATACACAAGTTTACTCTATCCATGTTCTTTCTTTATTTCAATGCTTCCTACTATTTTTTATTTACATATTATATGCATTGATTACTTTGTGACATGATTTTAGTTGTAGGTAAAATTTAAATAAAATGGTTAAAAGAGAGTTCATGCAAAGACAAGGTGTGTTATACACATCAAGGTACATAATTTATTATCCCTTAAACTAGTAATTTTAGTTTCTTGCATTACTAGATTAGAGTGGGGGCAAATGTAAATACCCATATTTGGTACAAGTATAGTTTCATAGTATATTTTTCATATATTTTGCATATATAGGCCTCTACATAAAGATTTAGGAATGCAATGGCATGGTATCACATGGACCTCTTCAATTTTATGTTCTTTTACTTGTTTTATTTATAGCTTTGGGATTGTATGTTGTCTAAATTGCCTTTTATCCAATGTATGCCAAGGATCCCTACTTGTGTTCTTTTTATCTCTCTATTTTTAGCCTATGGACACTTTTTTCTAGGTTAGACACCTAAATATATGCAAGTGTCAAACCA